>LR738710.1:800851023-800883053 GCA_902687465.1 Secale cereale | reverse complement strand
CCGTTGATCTCCGCTCCCTGTTAGCTCATGATGCTTCTTCAGTAGTAGCAGTAGTACGCCACCAGCGCCTGGTCGGAGGTCAGCCTGCGAAACCTCCATGCCTTGTGTTAGCAGTTCTGTCTCTGTCTGTTCTTGATTTGTCCACGGATCACCTCGTACTTGTTTGAGCGGTAGGTTTTTTTTAGCCAGGCTGGGGTTATTGGTGCTATTTACGGTTACTGGTGCTATAAGATGTCGGCTGTTCCTTTGCCGAAATTGCTTGTGGCATTGATGTATCTGTATGCGCCTGAATCTGAATTTTTAGTATGTGATGCTTAATCTGTGCACTACTGCCGTTCTTGCTACCGCTTTTCGTGTAATATTTGCGGTATGTGCTGCGTAAATCTCCGTTTACACGCTGTGGTGAAGCACCAAATTTGTGCTGGCTGTGCTTAATATAGGTGAACGATTTCAAACCGCGGACTGAACTTTGTTTCAAGATGATGTGTTCCTAACCTTTTTGAGTGCTCTTCTTGCTTCAGAGAAAATCCGTGACGGTTTGCTTGGGCCACCAGAGCTTCCAATTTTGCGGCAATTGGAAATATCTTTGGAATCATCGTCATCGGAAGCGTTGGTCGCTGATCCCACCATTATTTGACTACTTCCTCTACAACCGAGGGTGAGCTATAAATCCACCACCTCCTCCTACGCTCTTTTAATCATGTCACTAGATTTTATTTTCGCGTCAAGTCACTAGATTTTATTTGATATGATTAATTTGAATGAAATGTTAATTTTGTTGTGTGGCTCCCAATAAAGCAGAGGATGGTTGATAATGAGTGGATGTACAGTGGTCATATCGGTCCGAATAGAACAACTGAAGAGTGGGCTGCGAAAACTGATGTGTTCTTGAAGGAGATCCACCGTGGTCCAAAGAGAGCTCCCCCACATTGCCCTTGTGTCCGGTGCGAGAACCGTCATCGGCTACAAAAGTCTAAGATGACAAAACACCTTTGCAAGTATGGGTATATGAAAAATTTTACCATGCCGGTAAACTTTGCCGAGGAGGGGCATGCTAGAGAGGAGGTGATGCGACAACGCGTCGATGATCATGAGGACGATGGGCTTAGAAATTTGGTCGATGATATGCGTGCTGCAGAGATGCCACATTCGACACCTTTAGAGAATGAGCCGGAGGAACCAGAGGAAACCGCAAAGGAGTTCATGCGAATGTTGGCCTCGTCAAAGAAACCTCTTTACAAGGGAGCCAAAATTTCTCAGCTGGATGCTATCTCGCAATTGGTGGCAATCAAGGCCGAGTACGGCTGTAGCCAAGCTTGCTTTGAAGCATTTCTGGGAGTATGGGGTAACAGCCTCCCTGAGGATCACGAACTTCCAAAAAGCATGTACGAGACGAAGAAAATCATGAAGGCGCTGTCTATGGATTATGAGAAGATACATGTTTGTCCAAAGAATTGCCTTCTATTTAGAAACGAGTATGCGAATGACAAGTACTGTAGGGAGTGTGGTTCCTCTAGGTATATTGAGGTGGACAGTGATGATGGGCAGAAGATGCAGCTAGCCATCCCCGTAAAGGTTATTCGGTATCTCCGTTTCATAGAAAGACTGCAACGTCTTTTCATCACCGAGGAGTCTGCCAAAATGATGAAGTGGCACAAGGATGGAAAGAGGTACCATCCAGATAAAATAGTACATCCATCGGAGGGTGAGGCATGGAAGGCATTCGATAGGGAATACCCCGATGAAGCCGCTGAGGCTGGGAATGTAAGAATTGCGGTATCAGGTGATGGGTTCAATCCATATGGTATGTCCTCTAATTCATACAGCTGTTGGCCTGTGTTTGTTATTCCGCTTAATCTCCTTCCAGGCGTCCTAATGCAACGCAAGACCATGTTCCTGTCGCTGATCATTCCGGGGCCTGAATACCCAGGGAAGAATTTGAATGTGTTCATGCGACCGAGGATAGGGAGGAGGTTGAGGGTGAGCAGAGGGCAGATGGGGACGAGGGGGAGGAGGAGGGTACGGGCGAGGAGGGGTGGCTGCGTGGAGTGGCTACCCTCCCTCGTCGTCCTGCTAGTGAGGCAGAGAAGACCCTCATTATTCCGAAGGGGACAAAGTAAGTTTTATTTTGTTTCTTTAATTTTATTTTGTTTTATTTATTTTTTTATTCTAATAAATTAACGCATACTAATAATTTGATTCTTCTGCAGCAATTGGGAGATTGTTGGGGAGGGTCGGATTCCAAATGGCGTGATTACTATTCTGCTGAGGAAATATTGGCCGGGCCTGTTCAACCCGCGCCCTGATGCGGACCCGCCGTGCGAGGAACGGGTGTTAGCGGTACGCTGGCATCACTATAAAGCTGCCAGGCTTATTGACCACGGGACTCATGCTCAGGCCGTGAGGGATCGTTTTTGGGTAAGTTTCTTCAGAACTTCTCCCGTCAAATATTGTGTCCATATCATTCATAGTTCATCACTTAACTCATGACTTGTTTCATTCTGTTATATGCATGACTGTAGGAGTTCTATAGAGTTGCTGAGGGGGACAAGGCCAGAGCCGACAAGGTCTTCGAGGCGGCTGCGGCTTGAGGCTCCGTCAGATGCCGTACGAGGCGCGCTGGGTGGCCATCACGCAGTTCTATCACACTATTCTGCGCCAGAAGATGACCAAGAGCAAAGCAAGGGCGGAACGCCCCCCTTTGACCAAGGAGCAGTACATGGACGTAAGTAGCACATCCTTCTTGTTCTCACGTTTGTGCTAAATTTGATTGTTCGATCATGAAATTCCACGATTTCCTTGTTTAGGTGATTCCGGGTTGGTGCAATGGCAAGGCTGATGGATGGTCGGCGTTGGTGGATAGGTGGCTCGGGGAAGATGAATCGTTTGCGGCCACGAGCACAATCAACACGAAAAACCGAGGATCTGATGGAACACACATTCAAGGAAACCGAAGCCACCATCGCTTCAAGAAGCACAAGGTATATATATATATATATATATATATATATATATATATATATATATATATATATATATATATATATATATATATATATGAAACACCATTGCTTTCATTTCCTGTCACGTTGGTATGCATGTGTAGCATCTTTTTGCCGTTGCAGGAAGCCGTGTTGAAGAGGCCTATCTCACATATTGAGGCGTGGTCGCTTGGCCGTGTGCGGAAGGATCCTAAGAAGGGGGAGAGCCCTTACTATGGCAAGTCAGAGGAGCATCTGACAAACTATAAGGCATCGTTTATTGAGCGGAATCCTCCTGGTGTTGATCCCATAGCGTCGGAGACAGACGAGACGGCGATGGTTATGTCTGCACACGGCAGACCACATGGCCACTCGGGGGTTCTTGACGGCGTGTTCCAGCCCGCCATCAGTTACGTCCAGCTCCGGACTTCCAGCACTGGCGCGAGTGCGGCTAACCCATCCCGGGCACGTCCTAGTCGTTCCAAAGAGGAAGAAGTAAGCATCTCTCCTTTCATCCTCGTTCACACATTTCTTTCCTTCATGGTTATGTTGATTAGATTCATTGTGTCAATTTGTAGGCCTACTCTAGGTATGTCAAAACTTATCGTCAAGAGTTCGCTGAACATGAAGCCAAACGGGTTCGAGTCGAGGAGTACCGTGCCCAACAATTGCAGGTTAGTTAGTTTTCACCATTTATAGCCAAGCTAGCTAAATTTTGTGCTTTCACTATTTTTGACTTCCGTCTTCGCTTTGACAACTAACATGCAGAATATGTACATTTGGATGGAATCTGGCACTCGGGCTGCACCAATGGGACCGGCACCACCCAATCCTGGGCCGACCCCAGTAATGCTAACGATGGAGGAATTCTTGACACGTGGTGACGACGAGACTCTGGTTAGTACATTGCCAAACATGTCAAGCATTACCTATCATTTTTCAACAAATAGCTTGAGATCTCTTTTTAATGTCCCAACACAATGTAGGGATCAGGCCAAGCATCCTACACTCCTGGTGATGGTACTCCTGGTTCTGGGAGCCCGATGACCCCAGTTCATAACTCAGGTGGCGGTGGTTCTACCTCGTGCCGTGGATCGCCTCTTTTTGTAAGTCCCGTACTCTCAAGATGCATTTTTCATAGTTATAACATGTCCAAAGCGGCAAACTTAGAACTAGACAAGATGCCATGTTAAATGCCATCCTAAATTGTTGTGATTCTTCATTTTGTAGTGAGGAAGCTATTTGGAGATGGACTTCGGGTTCTGGCAGTGGGTGTTGCTCGTCGGCCGACGGTCTTCGATATGATGCTCTATGGTTGATATTGATGATGTGCTGGACCATATGATGCTCTATGTGATATGTAATGGATGCTCTATGTGATATGTAATGGATGCTCTATGTGATATGTTCATGCTATATTTATGCTATGTAGTGGATGCTCTATGTTTTGTTTCAATAGATGATGTGATGATGCTATATAGTTTGTGTGATGCAAATGTTGTTATATATATTGATTTTACTGCTGTGCTTATTTCATTAGGAATGCAAAATCTGGCCAAAACTATGCCTACGGGCAAACCGTAGGCATAGGCACATTGTGTTACCAGATCAGGACACGTGTACATATATGCCTACGGGGAAACCGTAGGCATAGACATATCGTATTATCAGATAACGACACGTGTACATATACGCCTACGGGGAAACCGTAGGCATAGACATAACGCGTCACCAGATCACGACGCGTGTAAATATATGCCTACGTGTAACCCGTAGGCATAGACAAATCGCACCACGCGTAGGATTTGCCTACGGGGAAACCGTAGGTATAAGGCATCTATGCCTACGGTAGTACGGTAGGCATAATATGATCTATGCCTACGGTTTAACCGTAGGCGTTAATCGGACACGTGTCGACACCCGAGGTGTGCACGCGCGCGGACGGCACTTGACGGACGCGCCGTTAATTTGTTTTGCCGACGGGTATCTATGCCTACGGTGACCGTAGGCATAGATCATCTATGCCTACGGGATTTCTATGCCTACGGGCAAGGGAGGTATACCGACGCTATTTATGCCTACGGGTATATGCCTACGGTCACCGTAGGCATAGCCTATGCCTACGGGATTTGGCTGTTTGCCTACGGGTTTAACCGTAGGCGTATCCTGCGATTCCTGTAGTGATATAGCTTCCACATCTGGAAACACAAATTTAGCTGTGATCTTGGCCAAATCCCATTCCCCTGTATCTTGATCAATCAATTCTTCAACCCTAGTAACGTCGGCTTGGGGTTGTCGGACATAAGGCCTAGAGGAGTGGTTTTTGCGGAATCCAAGGGTCATCCCACACTTTGATGGTTGAGCCATCTCCAATGCGCTTGATCAGTCCACTATTCAGTGCCTCTCTTCCGTGCAAGATCGCACGCCATATATGGGATGAGTTCCTCTTTTTCCCTGCTGCCATAAAATCACAGTCATGGAAGCATCGGCTCTTTAATACTCTTGCACATAATGACTCCGGCCTCGTCAGCAGCCGCCACCCTTGTTTGGCAAGCATGGATTTGTTGAAGAGCTGAAGGTCCCGAAACCCCATGCCCCCCTCTCCTTTGGGAATAGCTATTTCTTCCCACTTTCTCCAGTGCATCTTCCTTTTCTTTTCATCTCCACCCCACCAAAAGCGAGCTATAACACTGGTAAGTTTCTTACAAAACTTTTTCGAGAGCCAGAAGCAACTCATTGAGTATGTCGGGATCGCTTGACAAATGGATTTGATATAAACTTCGCGGCCTGCACTGCTAAGCATGTGTGGGATTCCTCTATTAACAAGTCTCTTAACTTTTGACATAATGTATTCAAATTTAGCATCAGTTGATCTCCCAAGGGCCATTGGCAGTCCAAGATACTTCTCAACAAGCGCTTCAGCAGTAATTTCCGAAACTGTATGAACCTGGAGCTTCATCTCATCAGTGCAGTTACCACTAAAGAATATGGCTGATTTTTCCCTGTTGACCATTTGTCCCGAACCAACTCTATACAACTCCAAAATTTCCTGCAACCTTAGAGCGCTGTCGTGTGAGACCTGTGAAAAGATTAGACAATCGTCGGCAAAAAGGAGGTGAGACACCCATGGAGCATGGATTCCTACCCTGATACCTCGAGACAAATGAGCGGCTCCTCTGAACTTCAGCATACTACTTAATCCTTCAGCGCACAATAGGAATAGGTAAGGGGAGATCGGATCCC
Source organism: Secale cereale (assembly GCA_902687465.1). Taxonomy (NCBI): domain Eukaryota; kingdom Viridiplantae; phylum Streptophyta; class Magnoliopsida; order Poales; family Poaceae; genus Secale; species Secale cereale. The sequence goes on along the minus strand of LR738710.1, from coordinate 800,876,829 downwards.
CTTGCCGAATACCCTTGGTTGGTTTGAATTGTTCCGAGAAAACTCCATTCACCCGCACTGAGAAAGTAAAGGATTCAACACAAGTCATGACCCTGTTCACCCAAGTTGCCGCAAACCCCATCTTTAACATGACCGCCTCCAAATATGACCATTCGACCCGATCGTACGCTTTTGCCATATCAAGTTTGATTGCACAAGCTCCAGATTTGCCCTTCTTTCTTTTTAGATAGTGAATGCACTCATAAGCGGTGATCACGTTATCGGTTATTAACTGACCAGGAACAAACGCACTTTGTTCCTCTGAAATGACCACATCCAGAACTGGTCGAAGTCTAAGAGCAAGAACCTTTGACGTAATCTTGTACAGTATGTTAGAATATTGTTAGTACTTATCTCTTGTAATCTCTATCCCTCCCGTATCTCCTGTAATATCTCTAGTTCTGTTTGAACCGAACCAACCTTGTATGCATCCACGGGATAAGCCCCGTTCAATCAATATAAACCAAACGCGGCCTCCTACGGGAGGTAAGACGCTTCTTGTACTTTCTACATGGTATACAGAGCTCCACCCTTCCATCGCATCTAGCACCCATCGATCTCCTAGCCACCATGTCGTCGTCTTCAACCTCGGCCATCTCCTCTAGCCTAAACTACAATACATCTGAACCCCTCACCCGCACAAATTACATACTGTGGCGTGCTCAAGCCCGATCCCAGATCATGGGCGCTGGCCTCTATGGCTACATAGATCAAACTACTCCCGAGCCCAGCAAAACCATCACCTCCAAGAACTCCGATGGCAAGGACCAGGTTGTCCCAAATCCTGCCTATGCCCCCTGGCTTGTCCAGGATCAACAAATAGTAGCCTACCTTCTCAGAAATCTCTCTAAAGAAGTCTTAGTTCAGGTCGCCTCCCTTGAAAAATCCCATGCAATATGGACTGCACTGGCGAACATGTATTCTGCCATGTCCGTTTCTCGCACAAACAACATCCGCGCCTCCCTGACCAACGCCCAGAAGGGCTCACAGTCCGCCTCTACCTATTTCGGCCAGATGCGTGCTCTCTCTGATGAGCTTGCAGCTGCTGGTAAACCGATCGGAGAGGATGAACTCATCTCGTTCATTGTTGCCGGACTGGACATGGATTACCAACCCATTATCTCTGCCCTAGATGTCCGCACTGAACCTCTCACTGTCGACCATCTCTTCGCCATGGTGTCCAACTTCGACCAGAGGATGGAGATGTTCCATGGCTCTGGTGCTTTCAAATCTTCCGCGAACGCTGCTGCACGCGGACGGCAAGGCTACCGTAACCAGCCCAGAGGAGGGGGCGGTGGCTACCACGGCGGCGGCGGCCACCAAGGAGGTGGTGGCGGACCACGTGGTGGCGGCGGCCACGATGGATCCAGCAGTGGCTACCACGGTGGTGCCGGTGGCTACCACGGCGGCGGCGGCCACCAAGGAGGTGGTGGCGGCGGCTACCAGGGAGGAGGTACCGGCGGTCACCATGGTGGTGGCGGTGGCTATCGTCCAGGCAACAACAACGGCAACAACAGGCGCAACAGGGGGCGTTTTCAGGGCTATGAGGGCTACGAAGGGAAGTGTCAGATCTGTAAGAAAAATAACCATCTCGCAAAAGACTGTGATTGGCGCTATGCCGATGATAATTCCCAGAAAAAGAAAGTTGCAGCTGCAGTTGATACGTCATATGGAGTCGACACCAACTGGTACGTTGACTCCGGAGCAACGAACCACATCACAGGCGAGTTGGAGAAGGTGACGATGCACGAAAAATATCGTGGCCAAGATCAAATCTACACCGCGGCTAATGGGTCAGGTATGGAGATAAGTCATGTTGGTCACTCAATTGTTAAAACCCCCCGTAGAGATATTTTGATCAATGAAATTCTACATGTTCCAGATGCATCAAAAAGTCTTCTTTCCGTCCATCGCATTGCCCTTGACAATAATGTTTTTCTTGAGTTTCACCCACATTTTTTCTTGATCAAGGATCAGGTCACGAAGGAAATTCTCCATAAGGGTAGATGTGTCCAAGGGTTATATCCATTGATTCCGAAGTATTGCAAGTCCAATAAACAGGTGTATGGTGCCATCAAACTTTCCGCTGAACGGTGGCATAGTCGTTTGGGCCATCCCTCTTTTGCTACTGTTCATCAGGTTCTTAGTACAAATAATCTCCCGTGTGTTGGTGAGAGAAACCCAGAAACTATTTGTGATTCTTGCCAAAGAGCAAAAAGTCATCAGTTGCCTTATCCTATTTCCACTAGTGTTTCTACCAAACCATTGCAACTTATTTTTTCTGATGTCTGGGGTCCAGCACCCTCCTCTGTTGGTAGACATACATATTATGTTAGCTTTGTTGATGACTATAGCAAGTATACTTGGATTTACCTTCTCAAGAAACGTTCCGATGTTTTTCAAGTGTTTCATAATTTCCAAGCTCTTGTCGAAAGAAAATTTGATAGTAAAATCATTGCCATGCAATCAGACTGGGGTGGTGAATATGAGAAGTTAAATTCCTTCTTTCAAACGATAGGCATTTCTCATCATGTTTCATGTCCGCATGCCCATCAACAGAATGGATCCGCTGAACGGAAACATCGACACATTGTCGAAGTAGGGCTAGCACTCTTAGCTTCGGCATCCATGCCCCTCAAATTTTGGGATGAGGCGTTTCTTACCGCTGTTCACCTTATAAATATGTGGCCTAGTCGTGTTATCCACAATGAAACACCCACAGAACGTCTCCTCAAAATCAAACCTGACTACACTCCCCTTCGTGTCTTTGGTTGTGCTTGCTGGCCCAACCTTCGCCCATATAACACTCGGAAGCTTATGTACCGCTCTAAGCAATGTGTGTTCCTAGGCTACAGTGCACAACACAAAGGGGTTAAGTGTCTAGATGTCTCCACTGGTCGTGTATACATCTCTCGCGATGTAGTATTTGATGAAACTCTGTTTCCCTTCGAAAAACTACACCCTAACGCCGGTGCTCTTCTTCGCAAAGAAATCCTCCTCCTTCCTTCCCATCTTTCTGGCATTGATCATGGGGGTAATAATGATTGTGGTGATCAACGTTTGACTAATACTCCTAATCCTATGCCTGAGCATGTTTTGGCAGGAGAAAACGACGAAGAAAACGGGGGCAGAACGAGCCAAAACGATACAGAAAATCGTCCACTGATCGCCACGGAAAACCAGGCGGGATCTTCCCCGGGATTGACGCGGCAGTCTGCAGCTCAATCACCCGTGGGATCCGCGCGTGAGGATTCCCCCCGCGTCGCTCCAACCGCGCGGTGCCCAGCGTCACCTGATACGCCCACCTGTCGAGCGGCTGCCTCGCCCGCGGATCGTGACGAGGTGGGCACCACACCACAGCGCCCAGCAGTCCGACCTGCCCCTCGCGACGGGACGGATGAGGCCGAGCCCACCTCCCAGACGTGTTCATCCAGTGGGCCGACAGCCCGGCTGTCTCCAGCAACCGCGCCAGGAGAGGGCGATGGATCTGAGGCCTCGGGATCATCTTCGCCAGCACCTGGGCTGTCCTCGTCTGCGTCTGGATCTCCTGTGGTCGCTACACATGCGACCAATCCTACACCACCTCGCACCAGACTTCAGAAGGGGGTAACACAAAGAGTAAATTACAAAAATATTTCAAAATTTGGTTTAATGTGCTTCACAGGAGAACCCAGCAGTACACAGGAGGCACTTGGTGATGATAAATGGAGAAAAGCAATGGAGGAAGAGTACATGGCCCTTCAAAGGAATAAAACATGGCATCTTGTTCCACGCAGAGAAGGTAAAAATGTGATTGATTGTAAGTGGGTTTTTAAGATCAAAAGGAGGTCTGACGGGACGATAGATCGCTACAAAGCTCGTTTGGTGGCAAAAGGCTTCAAGCAAAGGTATGGCATTGACTACGAAGACACTTTCAGTCCGGTAGTTAAGGCAGCCACTATTCGTCTTGTCCTGTCTATTGCTGTTTCCAGAGGATGGTGCCTTCGTCAGCTAGATGTGCAGAATGCGTTCCTTCACGGCGTTCTGGAAGAGGAAGTGTACATGAAGCAACCTCCTGGGTTTGAGGATAAAACTGCTCCATTTCATGTGTGCAAGCTGGATAAAGCCCTGTATGGTCTGAAACAAGCCCCCAGAGCTTGGTATTCACGGTTAAGTTTCAAGTTGCAAGCACTTGGTTTTATTCCCTCGAGATCTGACACGTCATTGTTTATCTATAATAAGCTGCAAACTTCCATTTTTGTGCTTATTTATGTTGATGACATAATTGTTACTAGTTCATCTAATGAGGCTGTAACAGGATTGTTAAAGGATCTGAGATCAGAATTTGCTCTCAAGGATTTGGGAGACTTACATTTCTTCTTGGGCATAGAGGTAAAGAAGAATGCAGATGGCATTCACTTGTCACAAGGAAAGTATGCAACTGATCTCTTGACCAGAGTTGGTATGGAGGGCTGCAAGCCTTCACCGACACCGTTATCTAGTTCAGAACCGCTTTCTTTGACACAAGGAGAACCGTTGAGTCAGGAGGATAGCACTCGCTACAGAAGTATAGTTGGTGCTCTACAGTACTTAACACTCACCAGGCCTGATCTTTCTTTTGCAGTCAATAAGGTCTGTCAGTTTCTTCATGCACCCACCACATCTCATTGGACAGCAGCCAAGCGCATCTTACGGTATGTGCAACATACTTTGAATATTGGTCTCACATTTACCAGATCATCATCTACGCTTGTTAGTGCCTTTTCTGATGCTGACTGGGCTGGCTGCTTAGATGATAGACGGTCCACAGGGGGATTTGCAATATTCTTTGGACCTAATTTAATCTCTTGGTGTGCAAAGAAACAAGCCACAGTCTCCAGATCGAGTACTGAAGCGGAATATAAAGCACTAGCAAATGCCACAGCTGAAGTTATATGGGTTCAGTCTATGCTTAAAGAGCTTGGAGTTCATCAAGCTCAGACTCCATGTCTCTGGTGTGATAATCTTGGTGCAACATATCTTTCAGCTAACCCTGTTTTTCATGCTAGGACAAAACATATCGAAATAGATTTTCACTTTGTCAGAGAACGGGTTGCCAACAGACAGCTCGAGATCAGGTTCATCCCTTCAAGAGATCAAGTTGCAGATGGATTCACAAAGGCGTTGCCTACCAAAGGTTTAGAAGCATTTCGGCGTAATCTCAACTTACGAAGTTGTGATTAAGGGAGGATGTTAGAATATTGTTAGTACTTATCTCTTGTAATCTCTATCCCTCCCGTATCTCCTGTAATATCTCTAGTTCTGTTTGAACCGAACCAACCTTGTATGCATCCACGGGATAAGCCCCGTTCAATCAATATAAACCAAACGCGGCCTCCTACGGGAGGTAAGACGCTTCTTGTACTTTCTACACAGTACGTTGCAAAGTGCGATTGGTCTGAACTGTGTAAGGTCTTGAGGCACTTTTACCTTTGGAATAAGAACAATGATCGTGTTGTTGACAATCTCCGGCATGTCACCACCATTAAGAAAACCACGGAATGCTTCACATACCACTCCCTTTAGGAAACTCTAGTGTTTGATATAAAACCCGACAGTAAACCCATCCGGACCCGGAGATTTGTGCGAATTCATCATGAAAAGGGCTTGTTCAATCTCCATATCCATAACTGGTGCACAGAGGCTCTCATTCATGTCATCAATAATTTTACGAGGAATCCATTCTATCACCACCTCTGGTTGTGTCCCTTCCTGGGCAGATAACAAGTTCCTATAAAAATTTATGGCCATACTCTCCATACCGGTCTGAGAAGACTCATAGGACCCATCATCGATCTCTCCTCAAGGACTTGATTTTATTGGTGCGCTGACGCTCTCTAGCTTGCGCATGAAAAAACCCGTGTTGCGGTCTCCCTCCGCTAGCCAGGAGACTCTTGATCTTTGTCTTGCCATTGCTTCCTCTCTAGACAAAAGTTCAGATATCCTTCGCATTAAATTCTTCTCTGAGTGAGAAGGACCCGCCCCAAGCGAAGCAGCCCTGATCTGCTCCAGTTTAGTTCTCATCTGTTTAAGTTGCTTGTTAACTGAACCAAACTCATCACGGTTTCAAGATTGCAACCTATTTCTAAGATTGCCAAGGGAAGCATGAACCACAACCAGGGTACCTTCATTAGCCTTCCAGCCCTCATTTATGATCTGTTCATATCTATCGTGGCGAGCCCACGCATTCTCATACCGGAAAGGTCTTGTACATGTATTGTTTCCGATCCAAGATGATTTCTGGATGGAAATCAAAAGGCCACAATGATCTGATTCACTTGTTTGTACGTGTTTGATAGCCGTATTATCAAAGAGTTCCTGGAATCGTTCGTCTCCCATAGCCCTATCCAGTCTCACCTTAATATTATCACTCCCTTGCCGCCTATTATCCCAAGTATAGGGCAATCCCGAATATCCCAAATCCTCAAAACCACACTCATCCACCACATCCCGAAATCCTTCCATCTGCCACTCCTCTCTATCATGACCACCAAACTGCTCTCCCGCGTTAAGGATTTCATTGAAGTCACCAGCACAGAGCCATGCGTTATCATACTCACGTCGTAGAAAATACATAAGCTCCCAACTCCGCTTCCTCCTTGATCTGACTGTCTCACCATAGAAGCCGGTAAACCGCCATTCTCTGACCCCCAAATTCTCATTCACCACCATGACATCAATGTGGTTCCTACTGAAGGACTTCAGGATGACACTAGAGTCAGAATTCCAGAAAAGCACCAAACCGCCACTTAACCCCTCACATTTAACTCCAAAAGGTTGGTGAAGCCGAACTTGAATCTCAAATCTTGCGCTCTCTTGTCAGAAAGCTTGGTCTCCGAGAGAAAGACCAAAGCTGGGCGGTGTAGCTTGATCAAGCTACCAATCTCTTGAACTGTCTCGGTCCGCCCGCACCCTCGACAGTTCAGGCAAAGAAGATTCATTGGTCCCGGCGGCGCTCGTCAATCGAGCCCGCCGATAATGAGGTTGAAACACTGCCATCTCCTTTCAGACGTTTAATTTTACTTCCACCAGAAATCTGTAGTAACCCAGCAAGGTCCTCTTTTTGAAACATTATATTACCGTCTCCTTCCTTGGCACTAAGGTTGTCCAGATCATCAGTTTCCTCAGTAGAATCACCAAACAGAAATATCTTTTTTGCAGAAATAGCCATGTATGATTCCGAGCTATCCCCTCTAGGATTTTTGTTCTGCTCTGTTTGGCTCTGTTTGTACTGGAACATTTTCGCTTGCTTCCATCTTTGTCGTGCCCTGACTTCTGCCTCTTGTTACTTTCAGGATTTTCACCCAGATTGACCATCATCGAATCCCAGATTGTTGTAAGCAGGGGAAGGGAGGGTTTGAAGTTGCTCCCAACCCCTTCCTTCAAAAACTCAAATCGGCCGTTCATCATCAATTTCTTGCGGGTAGTCTTCTGGTCTAGGCATACACCAGTAGGCGTTGTCGGAGACGATGCAATGCATGTATCTTCTTTTACCATGTATGGTGGATCACCAGTTTGAGTATAAATGATTTTCACTCTCTCTGTCTGATCTCTACATTCTCTTTGAGCTACAACATCTCCACCGGATTGTATCTCATATTGCCTGAACACCTCACGAAAGAAATAAGACACAATATTCCTCCCGGCCACTTGTTGCCCCACATCGAACATTGCATTCTGAAGTTTGCCCCCGCAGGTCGCTAGATACGAAATTGGGAACTTGTCACCCGAGGAGACTCCCAGCACCTCCAATTCTTTCCGAATCCCATTAGATTCAGCATCGACATTTATAGCCAGAGCATCCAGATCCCAGTTTGCGGCATCAGAAAATGAACTGATCTCCTGATGATGTATATCTACCTTTCCTTGGGTTTCCCCTTTAACATCAGCATGAGACCTCGCTCTATCCTCAAGGATAGTCCAGGCCTTGTCCTTTAGATCCGCTACGAGTGGCATCAGGCCGACCCCGCTCCGATCTGGTGGCCGCCGGATGTTCGTACCACACCTCTGAGCCATTAACACGAGCTGGCGCCACCGGCGTTTGAGATCCTCCGTGTCCAGGAGAGTGGTTTTCTGGTCGTACCTCCAGTCCCCCGCCTCACGCGCTCCGGGACGAGCACCACTCTCCATTGAAAAAGGAAACAGATAGCAGAGAAATAGAAGGAAGGAAGATGTGAGAGAGGGGATGGACGAAGCTAGAAGCTGAAATCACTGGAAGATAAGAAATCCACAAAGGCAGGGATTGGAATCAGGCAGAGGAGAGAACGGCATAACGCCAATCGCCAGCAAATCGCCCAAATCTCCACTCAGGGGTACTGTAGCAGAGGAAAGTTTCCCTTTCTGGACACTTATTTCTTAAAATGTTTTAGACAGGTTGGCTGTGGCATCGTCAAGTCGAGAATGAACCGATCCTACGCCTTGTTTGTTGTGTCTATTGTGAACTCATTTGTTGGCGGTACAAACATTTGCGCTGTCCCCTGGGGCGGCTGCAGTGAGTAGCCTGGAACGATTATTCATTGCCTATGCGATGTACGCCAGTAACAAACATGTGCAGTCCAAGAGGAACGACAAGTCACGACGCCGCTCCACGCCAAAGCAAGGTGACGCCCAATCACTCCTCTAACGGCGTTTATCTGACTCCGTTTACTGAGTGCATGGCTTGATCTGCACGCATTTCTCATAGGTCAATTGATTGAAGAGACTTCCATTTATTGCTTTTGCTGCGATGTTTGCAAACGAGGCGGGATCGGCCACACTTCGCATAGTAGTTTATAAGGCGTGCGCGTACCCCTAGGTCGTCAATTTAACCAACCTAATAGAAGTCATATATTACAAAAATATATCATTATAAACTTTAGATGTTTTATTTTCAAACGGTATAATTTTTGTATTATATAGTTTACATTATGATGATCAAATTGGCAACCTAGGGATACGCACACGTCTTGTAAACTGAAACGGAGGGAGTAGAAGCATACGCGCGCGCGTGCCGTCTTTCATTGATGTTGTTGTGCCATGGATCTTTTAACCTCACATTGTATATCACGATGGCATATATTTTGTTAGGTTGGTGTGCTGAACAGGAATGACTACCGCGATTATTTTTTCCAAATAAATAAGAGATACCCCCTCTGTTCCAAATTACTCGTCATGATTTTAGTTCAAATTTAAACTAAAACCACGACGAGTAATTTGGAACGGAGGAAGTAGATTTTACGACTGTAACATTACATGCATAAAAATGTACGTCTTAGTTGATTCTGCTTCATAGGAATATGAACACAGATTTTCGTAGACTATCGAGTATGTGCCTTATATAAGGTATAAAAAAATCCCCCATTCTCCAATCCACACTAAAACTCACTTGTTGGGACACTCCACGACAGCAACAATGGACTAAATTATATGCTCCTGAACCTGCAAACAGGAAAAAAAAAATGCACGCTTAGAAGCATCCTAACAGCCTCCCGTGAGCAGCAAACAAATATATGAGCAAGCATCATGTGTATCATTTTTTGCTAAGAGAAGAGAGGCGAGTTTATTGAAATGAGTGATATATATCAATTCGGTAGTTTTCATCCCTTGAAGGAAGCTTCACGATAGCATAAAACTGAGTAGATGTGGAGAGAAGAAGCAAAAGGATTGAGATAAGTGAATCCATGATTATCATAAAATCTAAATTTTGAGTTCAGACTGAAACATAATGAAGGGATATGTAAAAAATAAAGAGCAGCTGATATATGATTGAAATTTGACACTTAAACCTTATGCGATGGAGAAAGATCTTTAGCACAAATCACTTAGAGTAGGAACTTTATTTGAAATATTTAAGGGAACCAGTTATCTGAAATAACCTATCAAGTGTGTGAAGGAAATTAGAATTAGATAAAAATACACAGACATATTGAAAAAGAAATCTTAGTTATTCGGGTATGTCTCTTGGACCTCTTTTCTTTTGGACAGACAAGGGAAGAAAAAATATACAGTCCACCCAAATGCTGTCACTGATGCGGAGCATCTTACTGACATCATCATGTCAAGAGACCGCTTGGCAAGTGAAACATGCGACATCTACTTCACATCAATGTTGAGGATATCGCTTATCGTTATCGTCTCGGTCAGCTGGGGATTAGAGATTAATCGGAAATTGACTGATTAATCGATTTTATCGGTCGACATATTAATCGGCCATTTTTTTTCAAATCCCGTGTTCCCAACACTAAAACATGCTATATTCAACACCGAAACAATATTGGACAGAAGTGTTACCTTGAATCCTGATATAATGATAAACAAAATAGAAAACATTACATATTGCGTAACAGGGTCCACAAAACACAAACAAACATTGTTCTTGCAAACATAGTGCTACGAATAGGCCCGATTTATCGGTAGATTCCCGATAAATCGCTTGTCATAGCGATAAATCAGCTCAAACGATAAATGATGAAGATAAGGCATAATCTTATCGGTCACCCCAAGAGTAGCGATAAATCGGACGATCAATCGCTGAATCGGAAGATTTCTTGAACAGTGCTTCACATACATAAAGGTGAATCATATCCTTTACAACTGTTCACTTGACCCCTTCGGGGATGGTATACTACTTGACACTTCACTCGTGTGCACATATAGGAACTGTCGGTTCACCATGGATGACGAGGAGGAGTGCGACCACAAGTGTACAACTTGTAATGCTCAGTATGTGACTATGCCTCCCACGTGCCGAGGCACGACTTAAAGGCATAATCACATACTAGAATGATCTCAAGTATGGTATCTTTGCACAACTCATGTAAAAGAGGGGATGAAAAAGTAAAAGAGTAGTGGGCTTACACTCGCCACGTCACACAATGTAATACATTAACATACATCATCCAAATAACATCAGAGTCCGACTACGGACGAAGATCCAAATGAAAGATACCATAAATAAAGCAACACAAGGTCCCGATCATCCTAGTAAGAGCCCTACTGATCCTCGGGATACGACACGTAGTATCGTCCATGCTCTTCATCGAACTCCCAATACAACTATGAACCACCACATGTGCAGTTCTCAACGGTACCTGCATCTGGTGTTGTGTAGAATCTGTGAGCCACGGAGGACTCAGCAATCCCGTTCCCGGGTAGCAATACTATCAAAGCCTTAGGTGTGGAAAAGGCTTAAAACAAGGTTGCAGCAACACTAGCACTAACTTACGTGTTTAGAGCGAGAAGAGAACAAGTGCCAACGATCGCCAAAGTGACCACGAAGTGATCCTAACTACTCCCGGTCAAACATAACCCCACCGTGTTCACTTCCCGAACCCCTTCGGAAAGAGACAACCACGGTTACTCACACAGGTAGTGTATTATGAACATGGTGTCAAGTTGTCTACAACCGGATATTAACAAATTCCCATCTGCCACATAACCACGGGCACGACTTTCAAAAGATCAAACCCTGCAGGGGTGTCCCAACTTAGCCCATCACAAGCTCACGATCTGCGGAGTCGCAACTCCAAGGTGGGAAGACCCGAGTATTCTCGGAATCCCGTGCTCAAGATATTCTGACAAAGGTAAAACTAATCCAGCAAGACCTCCCGGCATGCCGACACCCTGATAGTAGCCGCGCGTATCTCGTCTCAGGCCACGACCGGATGAGCGAAGCGTACAGGTGCCAAAATACCCCAAGTTGCCAAGGGGGGACCCGCACAGTGCTCTAGTTTGGACCAACACTCACGAGGAGCACTGGCCCGGGGGTGGATTAAGACCTCGGGTTTATAACTCCCTATGCAAGTTTTTTTAGTTGTTAGGCAAATATAGAACCAAAGTTGGGCCTTGCTGGAAAAGCCTTAAACAGAGCGAATTATCAAGGGGGTCCCATAACCCCAACCGTGTTAGGAACGCAAAAATCAAAGAACTTAACACCGGTTTATCGGTTACTAGGGTGGCATGAGTGGAACAAAACACCAAGCAAGAGGCTTAGCCTTCCACCCATTACCAATATATAGGTGATTTAGTTTAATAGATTATATATTGTGATAACCCCACAATAACTTCATCACGGAGCAAGAATCTTCAAGTCTTCACCTGCAACTAACAACGCTATAAGAGGGGCTGAGCGATGCTTACGTAGCCAAACAACGGTTTGCTAGGTGGGTGGTTAGAGACTTCATGGCAACAATAGGAGGGCTGACAAACAGACATAGGCATCGAGGCAATATCTAAAGAGCGAGACATCTAGCATAGGCAAAGATAGTAGTGATATCTGGGTATGGTCATCTTGCCTGTTGATTCCATGGAGGGATCGTAACCTTGCTCCTCAAACTCAGCCTCGGTAGTAACCTCGAACTCCGAATCGGCTCCCGGCTCTACTCAACACAAGAACACAACACGTCACAACATCAAACACAGTGCAATGCACAATCAACATGATGCAAGTCATGACAAGGGATGCGAGTATGATGTGCGTATGCATGTGGAAGCACTTGAGCCTTAGGAGAAGATGATGGAAAAGGCCTCATCTTGGAAAACCAAGCAAGCCACGAGATAGAGGGGAAGATTTTGGTTGAAATCGATATAAATATTACCGGAAACGGGCACACGGTGTGCAAATGACAAGCAAAACAAAAATCAAGCAAAACTACAGTTTACAGCAACATGGCATCTTTGGAGCAAGAAATAATCATGCTACAGCACCCAAACATGAGACAAATGGCATGGATGTGAAATAGACATGATACTTAACAAGCATGAACTTACACTACAAGAAATATGTCAACTTATGACCTTTTGTTAGTGACCCTGGAAGAATTGGTCATAGATCTATGACCATTTCAGACCAATTGGTCAAAAGCTGTTCGGGGGGCTCCAAACCCTAAACTATAACGACCATTTTGGTCAGAAAGGTCATAATTTCCTTATACGAAATGGTCATAAAGCAGATAGCACTGGTTCGATGCCTTATTTCTAGCTGATCATGACCAATATAGATGGTCATAACCTTGTAAATTGTGGTGGGTTGCTACGACTAGGCGCCACCTCATCAGTTTTGCCTATGTGTCATGTCCATGTGGCAGTTTTTGCCCTAGGTTGTGAAGCAACCTATACTTCTGTCATTCCCAAAATTCCCCAAAAAATCTCATAAATTCTTTGGGTCATATCTTCGTCAAATATGTAAAAAACCTTCCTTGCCTAGTTCAAAAATAATTCAAAAATATTCATTTTCCTATTCTGTTCAAAAAAAGACTTTGTGAAGGAAGTACCACTTTGGCATGTCCAAATGGTATCCATTTTATATAGTGCTTTCCTATGCCCAAATAACTATCCTCCACCAAATGCCAGCTCAATCCATTCATTATGTTGAGCCCATCTTCAACATTCGTATTTATGTCCAGTGTGGTACTTTGCAAAGCAAGTACCACCTAGACTCCTCCTTTTGAGCTGAAAATTTGTGAAGACGGTCTTCTTAGTAACTGATCATCCTCAACCAAAACTCACGCCCATTAGCCATGTGCATTTCCCGTACCGCTAATCAAACACTTGGCTGCTAATTCATGTTTGAGAATCGATCGGTCTCCTCGTGAGAATCTTATGTTGTAATTTTCTTCCTAGCACCTACCTGGGGAGTGGCCAACCCACTAGACATGCCTAGGCCGCCCAGAACACATGGCATCGCCACAGTCACGCGGTGACCACGCGACGGGCATGCGAGTTTACGCGCTCTAGAGTTGGGGCCCTCGACCACTGCCCAAACCTCGACGTATCGCCACAAAACCATGTATTTATGATTAAATAGGTACTTATGTACCTAGAAATGATTTTTGGAAAAAATAAATAACAAACTATGAGGCAGCCGCAGTTCAAATTTGACCCGCTTCCAGCTGAATCGGCGGAAATTTGTCTTTTTCACGAGAGGTGGATCAAAACTTTTTACACCCAACCATTTTGTCAATTGTGCATTAAATATGTCCTAGTATTTTAGAAAATTGATTTGCTCAAATTTTGCAACAATTATTTGGGAGGTCCTTCACAAAAAAACCTCCTTTTGGGCACTTGAAAAATGGAATATGATTTTTTCGTCCAAAGAAAATGAAAACTTGCTTAACCAATATTGTTTGCCATTCCAAGATGCACCCTTGTGCACAATATGAGATCATTTGAACAAACTATGCTATGAATGTGGCCATAGGATTGATCATTTGGCTTGAAAGCCATGAATCTTCACGCATGATAGCTCATTTCTGAGAACACTTTTTTTAAAATGATTGCCGTATTACAAGTTTATTATTTTTCCTGGTAACTTGGTCATATATAATGACACAATGCGAAGGTTTTCCAACTTTTTGATTTTTTTTGAATTTTTTATGCCCGTTTCAAAATGCGGTCAAAACGGCGGGAATGACCGTTCCTAGCTAGTGGTTGAATCTTGGAATTTTTTTGGTGTTTCTCTGATTAAATAGATACTTATGTACCTAGAAATGATTTTTGTAAAAAATAAAGAGCAACCTACAAGGCAGCCGCAGTTCAAATTTTACCCACTTCCATCTGAATCGGCCGAAATTTGTATTTTTCACGAGAGGTGGATCAGAACTTTTTACACCCAACCATTTAGTCAATTGTGCATTAAATATGACCTATTATTTTATAAAAATGATTTGGTCCAATTTTGCAACAAATATTTGGGAGGTCCTTCACAAAAAAAACTCCTTTTGGGCACTCGAAAAATGGAAAATGAATTTTTCGTCCAAAGAAAATGAAAACTTCCTTAGGCAACATTGTTTGCCATTCCAATATGCACCTTTGTGCACAATATGAGATCATTTGAACAAACTATGCCATGAATATGGCCATAAGATTGATCATTTGGCTTGAAAGCCATGAATCTTCACGCTTGATAACTCGTTTCTGAGAACACTTTTTAAAAATAATTACCGTATTACAAGTTTGTTATTTTTCCTGGTAACTTGGTCATATATAATGACACAATGCGAAGGTTTTCCAACTTTTTGATTTTTTTTGAATTTTTATGCCCGTTTCAAAATGCGGTCAAAACGACGGGAATGACCGTTCCTAGCTAGTGGTTGAATCTTGGTATTTTTTTGGTGTTTCTCTGATTAAATAGATACTTATGTACCTAGAAATGATTTTTGTAAAAAATAAAGAGCAAACTACAAGGCAGCTACAGTTCAAATTTGACCCACTTCCAACTGAATCGGCCGAAATTTGTCTCTTTCGCGAGAGGTGGATCAAAACTTTTGACACACAACCAATTTGTCAATCGTGCATTAAATATGGCCTAGTATTTTAGAAAATTGATTTGGTACAATTTTGCAACAAATATATGGTAGGTCCTTCACAAAAAAACTCATTTTGGGCATTTGGAAAATGATTAAAAATAGCTAGAAAGATCAGAAATGCATACAAATTGGTACTTATCCATAATATGTGGTCTAACTCTAGTGAAAATTTGTATGGTGCCGTTTTGCAAAATATTTTTGGTAGCTACTTCACAAAATCCCTTAGATATTTTTAATACTTAGATACTTTTTTAAATCACTGGTTTTCCGAACCAATCAGGACTCTTTCCCCGGATCGATGACATGGCGCTCATCCATCCATCAATACATCTCACCATCCCACATCCATCCATCCATCCATCCATCTATCTACAGCAAAAAAAGAAAAAATAAAAGAAAAAGAGATACCCCCACCGCAGCCCAAACCCTAGCCCTCCCGATCCAATCACACCCCTCCCCCCATCGCACCCCTCCTCCCCCATCTCCTCGCCGCCGCCATCGACGGCTCTCCCCCCAGATCCCTCCCACCGCCGTATCCCTCCCTCAGATCGAGCTCCCCCTCCCCTCTCCCTCCCACCTCTCGAAGCTCCCGCGTCCCACCGCCGTGCACCATGCTCCTCTCGCTGCGCCCCGCGCAGCCGTCGACGCGCGTGCCGAGACGAATTCTCGCGCCGCCTCTGCTTCTGCATGGGCGCCTCGCCGTCGGCTGCCGCGCGAGCGCGCTTGCCTCATCGCCGATGTTGCCTCGCCTGCACCCCTTCTTCGCGTGTCGCGCCGCCACTGCCTTCCAGAAACTCGACGCCGTCGGTGAGTCCTCCCTCTTTGTGGTCTCCCTGCTCTGGAACCTTGCGGTGCTGATTAGTTGTGGCTTTGTGCGATTGACTGAATGACTGAATGTGGGTCTTCTGTCGTGCGCGCGGGCATCGGTGCGGGAGGAGGAGGATGCCTTCAGGTCGGCGGCTGCGGCGGGGCACACGCTGCTGCCCCTCCAGCGCTGCATCTTCTCCGACCACCTCACGCTGGTGCTGGCCTACCGCTGCCTCGTCCGGGAGGACGACCGCGAGGCGCCCAGCTTCCTCTTCGAGTCTGTCAAGTAGGCCTCCGAGGGCACCAATGTGGTTCGTCCCTGCCCTTACCTAGACAGCCTAAGTAGGTACCTGTAGAAATAAGTAGTCCTTGTGGATCTGTCTTTCTCAAGTAGTACTAGCCTGCATATGTGTTGGTTTGATTTCGAGCCTGTAGCATGAACTCATTGTATTGGTCTCTAGTCTGTTCATATTTGCATATTGATCACCATGTTGTCATAGTTAGTTTAGATGCTACCTCGCCGGATAAATCTCATGATATTTCCTAGTGGTGATGGAGAGGGAGATCTAAGTATGGCTGTGTATCCTTAAAATTTCAAGTATGAACAATCTGTGGCGGTTAAATGACAGACATGACTATGGTTGATCTGTTGCATAAATAAGGTGTTTTCTTGATGAATGAGTCCTGGTCTATAAAGTGGCGATTATATTTTTTGTCTCTAGCTATTACATAAAATTGTTGTTTGCTGCCATTTTGTTAGTCTGCTTAGTATGTTTGCGCCCATTTTGTTAGTCTGGAGAAGCAGTACATGGAAGTTTGCTGCTGGCGGGGTACATCTTCATGTGGATCGGCGAGACCAGGCCCGAGTGCTTCAGGTACATCTTCTCGGCGGGGGAAGATGGACGCCGTCTCCCGGATCAGGCGCAGCGGCGCGCTCTTCCTCTACAACTTCCACGCCAAGTACCTCTACGGGCCCTACCGCGCCAAGACGGTGCGCGCGCTGCTGGTGGGGCTCGGCGAGCACGACCACCGAGAGGGGCTGCGCAGGACGCCCAAGCGCGTCACCAAGGCCTTCCGCAACGGCACCCGAGGTATAACCCGTGGATCCATTCCCTTCGTAATTGCGCATGCTCGCGTTCGTTCCCTGGACTTAGCTCCCCCGCGCTGTCTAGAGTCGTCAAGCACCAGAGCGACGTTGTTTGTGAAATGTCAGTACTTGCGTAATCTGACTAGATTATGATTTGGGTGGTTCTCTTTTGGTAGGACTTTTTAGATGTATTCTTTCTTTCGTAGCAAGTTGGTGGTATGTAAGTACTCGGTAGTATGTCTCTTTCCTGTAGTGGAGCTTATAAAGTGATTCTTGCTTCCAATTACAATGATTTTCCCAGCATCAAATGTACTGGAACTCCGCTTATAAATGCACTGAAACTCTGCTTAGCTAGTGGCTGGTTCTCTATAATGATTGACAATTGCAATGGAGTGAAAGAAATAATGTCTTTTGACTTGACTTTTCTTTTCAAAAAGTAGCTAGTCAAGCAACCAAATGTGGTATCTTGTTCTAATTCCTGAGATATTATCGTAAAATCAGGTTCTGAAGAATGGTGTGGAGGTGAAGTTGCAGAGGAGTGCCCTGAGTGTCTTGGAAGCTCCAGCTACTGTAAGACAATGCTATCATTCCCAATGTGTGTAGCAAAAATACTTTAAATTGTCAATAGCACAATCAGACTAAATGTGTTCTTCTTGTTTGTTTTCACTGCAATCTCAGTACATACTCCCTGTATTACAGTTTCTTTATCTACTGCAGGTAGAGTGCAGAGTAGCTTCTTAATTTTGCAGTTCCCTTGCTAGTCATGAATGTTCATTGCTTTGGCGAGGGAACTTCTGTAGTCGAACATGTTTATGTACTCCAGTCTTGTTCTGCATGCTTAAGCAGTCGAACATGTTTAGATATTCCAGTAGGAGTACTTGTATCTCAGCATTTACTCCAGTCTTGTTCTGAATTTGTTCACTTGCTTACCAGTCTTGTTAACTGAAAATAAAAAAGGGGCCAAACAAGTTAACTTGTCTTGTTAATTGCTTGAAACTCACTGTAAATTGGTCCTCTCCTCTCTCTGTGTAAATTTATTGTGCATGTTGAGTATAAATTTTTTGTAGCTTCTGTTACAAATAACTTATTCTCATGAAGCTTCTGTAGGAGGTTGAACTTTCAAGATGCACAACAATACATTTCGGAAATGAAAATGATCAAATGGAGTAGTACAACATTCTTGCATACTTTGTTTGCATTATTCTCTTGCTTGCACTACTTGTTTAACATTAAATGATCAAATGGAAATGAAAATGATCTTGGAGTAGTTTAGTGTAGGACTTGGAGTAGTACATGGAACTTTTTGATTTGCTGCTGGTAATTACTAGTATTAGAGTGCCGCTGGTTTATTAGGATGTGACTGAAACCATTGGATGTCCTTCCTGGACATGTTATCCAAAATTGGTACTTGTTCCATTTTTTGTTTCCTTGCTGGACATGTTATGGTTCAAGTGTCGATGATGTCTAGTACTCCCTCCGTCCGAAAATACTTGTCATCAAAATGGACAAAAGAGGATGTATCTAGAACTAAAATACATCTAGATACATCCTCTTTTATTCATTTTGATGACAAGTATTTCCGGACGGAGGGAGTAGTACTTTGCTAGCTATACACCTGCTGCTGATTGATGCTCTTGTGGTCTCGTGGAATCATATTATACTATGTGAAGATGCATCACAAACATATAGGTCTTTGAAGTTGGTTGAATCTGTTGCTTTATCATATATTTGGTCCATAAATCTACATTTCTATGAGATCTCTTTCAATATATAATTTTTCGATTGTCCAGGAATAATAGCGACTCTAATGCTGGTAGCCTATGTGTTCACTCTTTTACAGGAGCTCCAGGTCTACGAAATTTGAAGTTCGAAGCCGTGTAGTGTAGCCCTACTCCGCAAGAGTTGTCTCTACGAAGTTTGAAGACGAGACTGTAAATATTGTAATATTGTAACAGTAGGCATATTGGGGTTGTAATAGACTGTACAGATTGTAGTAGACTTAGTGTTATTTGATGAACTACATTTTACTGTTCGGTCTGAAATATTGATTATGTATGTGATTTGAAAACGTGTGGAATGGAAACCTGACTCGTGGGACCCACTTATGAAAATAATCTGAGCAGTTTTGAAATTTCTGTCAAGTGGGCCCAATGTGTGAGATGATGACAAGTGGGACCCATCTGATTGGTGGGTCCAGCTCCAAAATATAATAGCCCAAATAGTGTTAAAAGGCCACGGCCCAGAAATAAATAAAAGGCTGAATTGTTGGTCAAGGCCCAAGTAGCCTAGCAGGAAAAAATATATATTAAAAAGGCCGAATTGTTGGGCTAGGCCCAAGTAGAAAACCGAATTGGACCGGGCTGAATCTTGTGCCACATCAGCTTGCCACGCTGGATGCGTACGTGGCCTGGGGAGGCTGCTAGTGACCAAAACACGACAGTAGGCATATTTTGGTCAAAAACGTCTATGACCTTCTCACAGAGAAGGTCGCTATAGTCAGTTTATGACGGCCAGCTTTTGACCTTATGTTTTTGGTCACAAAAATGTCACAAATGGAAATTTATGACCATTCAGTGACCAATAGTGGTGGTCACAAGTTGACATATTTCTTGTAGTGTTAGAACACACCCAAAAACCTACTGGAACACAATTAACCAAGCATGGCAAGTTGCAATAAATTTACAAAATTCCCAGACTTAGTGAAAATTACAAGGCATGGCAGAATTACAACGGAATGGCATGTTTACAAGCTTGTGCAACTTAACTCAAAGCATGGCATGGCAAGTTAAGGTAACACACAACAAGAAGACATATTTGAGAAGCTACTCAAAGCAAGAACATACTCATAGGGTGCATAGAACACTAGCTACACTCGTGGCAAAACTGAACTTGTTGATAACATGCTGATAGCTACATTTTATAGTCACTAGAGAGCATGAAAACAACAAGTTACAGCAAGCCATCATGCAAACAAAGGCAAGGCAATAACATACATAACATGCTCTTCAATAATAACCACATGGCTACTTCTACAACATACTAGAACATGTCCCAAACAACATGGCAAAAGAGCAAAAGTTTATCCAAACTTAGCAAAATCTGGGCATGCTGACAGATAAATTTTATAGCAACTTGAGGGCCTCATAATAACAATCTACAGCATGGCATCATGGCAAACAAGTGCATGGATAGCTAGAGCATGGTATATACTTCAAGGAACATCCATTAGACAACCCTTAACATGCACAACAAGGACTGTGGCAATATGGATACATAGAAATAAATTTAACAGATTCACACTTAGCAGAAATTTATAAACATGATGACATGTTAACAAGCTTGTTGCACTCATATCAAGACATATCATGGCATGAAAATGAATCTATCATGCAGAGCACATACTCAAGAGCAAAACTCATGTTGACACCTAGCTCATATGACACAAGGGTGAATAAGCACAAGCATGGCAAAGCATGATCTCATAACAAGTGCAAAAACTTATCAGCCAAAAGCACTTTTGCAACAGAGATAAACATGTCAAGATGAAAACTAACATGAATGCTACAACAACCATCATGTAGAGCATTTCACAACGAAGATCTGGACATATCATTCACTCCAATCGGACCATCATGCACAAAGTTATCACATCTCAAACAGGGCAACAAATTTACATAGGCAACAAGTTACAGCAACATGCACTCTTGCCACGAAGATTAAGTCAACTAGATGTTCTCTAACATGCATGAAACTGGTACTAACATGTAGAGCACGACGAGACGAACATTTCGACATATCATACGCGCAAAACGGAGCTACGAGCACGAAGTTATCACATGGCAAAGGAGGCAACAAATTTACGTGGATCTAGGACTTAGTAGAATTTTACCTCCGCGAAAGTCTAGATCCGGGTCCGGGGAGACGTTTGGTTGGATGTCTTGGTGGACCTGGTCCCGATCCCGAATCGGATCGGGATCGCCGGAGAAGGACGGCGGAGGCGGCCGGAGGGACGAGGGCGGCGGCCGGCGGCGGGGACGAGGGCGGCGGCGATGGAGCGGGAGACCTGTGGCGGCGGGAGGACCGGCGGCGAAGGTTGCGGAGGCGAGGATAGGCGGCGGGCGCGGCCTGGGGCGGCGGCGGCGGCGGGCGGAGCCGCGCCGACGGTGATGGCGCGTGGTGGCCGGCGCTGGAGGCGGAAGCGGCGGCGGCGGGGTCGCACTCGGCCGGCGGCGCGACGCGGCCGAGCCGCGGGACGGAGGCGCTCGGGCTAGCGGGCCGCGGAGGGCCCGGATCGGGCCGCGCGGGGCCCGACGATGGCGAAGTGGGCGCAGCGGCGCTCAGCAAATGAGGGCCCGACACGTGGCGGCGACGCTCGGAGGTCGGACACGTCCGGTCGGGTCGGACGTGTCCGACGGCGGCAGAGGGAAGCTCGGCTAGGGTTTGCCTGAGAATTTCGGGGAAGATGGCTAATTTATAGATTCTGGGAGCTAGGAAGGTCCAAATGAGGATTGGTTTTTGCCCACAAGATCACGATCCGACGCCTGAGAGGATGGGAGTGGTTGTGCTGGGTTAGTGGGCTGTTGTGGAGGGGGTCTTGGGCCAAAAGGAAGAGGGGCTTTTAGCCCACTAGGTTAACCGTTGGAGTATCAAACGAACTCCAAACGCGATGAAACTTGACAGGCGGCCTACACGTACCAAAACAACAATGCATGACAAGTATCACCTCATTCCGAGAATGTTACACGGACACATATGGAAGAAGGACTCGTGGCTGCCACGGGCACGTGTGTGAGTGTCGGAACTCGAAACGGACAACGGAAAGAGGCGAGCGGGACCGGGTGCAAGTGACAACACGAATGCAATGCAATGCACATGATAACATGACATGGAGGAAATGCACACACGCACGTGACAAAACAAAGAAACCCAGAATGAAAGAAGATCCCATAATGGAATTGATGAAGTCAACGTTCATATATTGCCATAAATGTAAGGTATCACATATGGGGTGTTACACAACTACACCATCCGCGAGGGAAGCTTGGAAGCGACGACGGAAGAGGATGGAAGTCACGAAAAGCACGAAGCACCAGAAGTTCTCTGTACACCCCGGGTGCCCGCACCATCCACCCCTGGGTGCCCACACCATCCACCACCGAGTGCTCGGACCCCCGGGTGCCCGCCCACTGGACGCCCCGAGTTCCCGGGCCTCACACCCCCGGGTGCCCGGCCCCCGTCCCTAGGCGCTCCTCGGGTGCCCGGACTTCACCCCGGGTGCCTGACCCTCCATCTCCAGGCGACCCCTGGATGCCCGGACCCCTTGACCCCGGGTGCCCGGACCCTCCACCATGGCTACGCATATTTCGGAATAATTTACCTAGTTACCCTTGTTTTACACTCAATTCGTCCCTAGCTTATATATACTCCTTACCTAGCTTGTTGGGAAGGATAGCAAAATATATATGAGATATTGAGAGAGCTTTGCTCATCTTACCCTCCTCTTGTACATCAAGACCTCCTTAGGAGAAGATCCAAGTGTGCATTTTAAGACCTCCTTAGGAGAAGACTATCATCAAGACCTCACCTCCTTTGGAGTGGGAAGAACTTTACCCTAGTGCTATTTTCCTTGGATTGTTCATGTATTCTTGTGGATCTATGTGTTTGCTACTCTAGTGGATGTGTAATTGGGTTTGTTTGGAGTGATTTCCCTTGTGTGTTCTTGTGTTCTTGCTCCTTCTCCCCATCCAAGTGTGAAAAGATCCAACCCTAGGGTTCCACCCTACAACAGTCACCCTCCATCCAAGAGTAATCTAAATATAAACAACTGCCCTGTAAAGAACATGTATATAACTGGTCATTATGTTGAAAAGCATTTCAACAAATTAAATAGCCAGAAAATGTTAAAATATATCCGCATCTTTGAACTTCAAAATAAGAGGGGTAATAGGGGACCGCAATGGAACGTGTTGTTATGTGTCGAACAGAATAAAAACTTCTCGACAATTTTGTTGTCTGGTGTACCATGAATAAGACACCCCTTGATAGTGTGACCTAGATAGCATATCGAGGTTTGCCTCATTTATTTATAGCAAATGGAACAAATACACACAAAATTGTGCTAGTCCACTAGTGTAGAACCGGGCTTTAGCACCGGTTTGTAGGGGCCTTTAGTGGTTCTGTAACCGACACTAAAGGGTGGGGACTAAAGGTCCCCCCCTTTAGCACCGGTTCAACACGAACCGTCACTAAAGTCCCACCACGTGGCACGAGTCTGGGAGGGGGGAAGGGAGACCTTTAGTGCCGGTTGGTAACACCAACTGGTACTAAAGGTTTGGCGGGTTTTGGTTTTATTTTTTATTTTTCCTTTAATTTTGTGTTATCAATTTAATTTAGATATTGTTTTTACATTATAATGAGTTGTTAAATCACTATGTGAAAGTACCACGGATTAGCTAGTTTGAAGTGGATATGGAATCGTCCTAAGTAATCAAGTATATGCCATATATATCCA
Source organism: Secale cereale (assembly GCA_902687465.1). NCBI lineage: Eukaryota > Viridiplantae > Streptophyta > Magnoliopsida > Poales > Poaceae > Secale > Secale cereale. The sequence continues at coordinate 800,853,083 of LR738710.1, read as the reverse complement.
TATTACTTGATCATACTTAGGACGATCCATATCCACTTCAAACTAATCTGTGGTACTCCTAGTGATTTAACAACTCATTATAATATGCGGTTTCTTTCATAAATGATATAATAACTCATCATCATCATCATCATATTAATATAAAAACTCTTGCATCATATCATCACCAACAACAGTACTAGCTAGCTAATGATCATGATAGTAGTCATTACCACTATTTAATCATCATAGTCATTACCGCTATCTAATCACCACCAACTCTAGCTTAAACAAAAAACATTCACTTGTACCAGAAGCAAAGATATCATCGAGTTCAACATGGTCATGAGATTATAAGCGTTCATAAGACTCCAAAAGCAAATCACTTTGAGATTAAGTTCAGGACGAAGACCACGTACATGAGAGGACAAGTACTAAGAGCATGAACTAGCTAATAACTCCTGCTGGTCTCTCTCAGGCAAAATAGCATAGAACATGTGTAGCTCTCCTGATTCATCATATTGGAGCATGCAGATGAACCTGTCTCCTAATCGTGGGCTGCGCTTCTGATTGCTGCCCCCTAGTACTTCTCTGCGATCGTTCACAATTTTGCTCCAGTCTTTCACTATTAAGCATTGTTCGATTTTAGAAATCCTGAATGCACTCATGTGCAATGTAGGATGTCTTGGCTGTAAGCTAACAATTGACATGCGACCTTTATTACCGATCCACTGAGGCCTAACTATCATCGGGGGTCCCTGTTAAAGAACATCATATAGTAACATACTTAGCAATGAAGTTTAGCTTGAAAAATAATGTATGCAAAAGATGCACTGAGGACAAATAGTAAAAATATTACCATCTTGCTTAAATAGATGTGACCGTAGTTCAATAAAAACACTATTGGTCGCACGTTTTGAGTACTAAGATTTTCAAATTCAGTAAAATAATTTCTCTTGACAACATCAAGATCTTCAAGCCATGAAAAATAATGACTTATCTTCTCGCAGTTTAGTTCAGCCCCGGGACAGTGGATGATCCTGTCTACCAAGCGATGGACATGTTTGCTTCATTGGAAATAAGCTGTCAATAGAAATTAGTTGTCAACTATTTATGAATAAACAATATCAAAGACATAAATATGGTTGAGAAACTCACATAATGGTAGAACTGGTGACGTCTGCACATCCACCAAAATGTCTCTATTACCTTCAATATCATCTTCTGGACGAATATCAGAGGTGATAAGCATATCAGGCTCAAATGCATAAACCTTGCATAGTGCTTGCCAAGTTTTGCATTCAAAATAGGTGTACGTGTCTGCATTGTATAATTTGACGTCAAAGGTATAACCATTCTCGGTCTTCAAATAAACTCTCTTTACCTCCATAGTTTTGTTAGGACTGAAACCTATCTTATCCAAGACAAAAATTCTTCCATGGCATGGGATACGCTAGTAGAATAGTGAAAATTTAAAATTATAAGTTGAAGCAAATGAAGCATATGAGTCATCTTGATTGATGCTGAAGCAAATGAAGCATATAAGTAGAATAGTGAAAAGACTTGTCGTTGTGACTTACTGTATCCACTTCGAAGGTCTCATCCAGCTTGATGTTGAAGCGCCTATCATCAACTAGGAAATTTCTGTCGCACAGACCCCGCTCGTCTTCCCAGTGTTCGCACATAACGAAATCGTTTTCGTCGTCAGATGACATTTCCTATGTTCATAGGTGAGACATAGGTTGATAAACACTTACTAGTTCTATTAATTTAACTAATTCAACTAGTTTTATTAATTCAACTAATTCAACTAAGCACTTACTAAAAATAAACTAGTTCTATTAATTATCTTACTAAAAATAAAATAGGTAGTTCTATATAGTAAAATTTTAATATATCTAATTCATCCAACATTAATATATCTAATTCATCTATAACTAAAAGTATAAAAAACTAACTCATCTAACATTAATATCTAGCTAATTCATCTAATTCATCTAACATTTGACATTCATATCTAACATATATTTCTATCTAATTAATTCATCTAACATTTGGAAAATAATATATAACATATATAT
>LR738710.1:800626569-800849526 GCA_902687465.1 Secale cereale | reverse complement strand
TGAAATGATGATGCCATGCAAAGTTTCAACCTTTTCAGAGATCATTTCGTAGTGCTTTTCAATTTCACGGTCATTTAGCTCTCAAAACAAATCAGTAAATGAATGAAAAATAGCAAACGATGTCAGAAAGGGTTGAAAGTTGATGACGTGGCTTTGAATTGTGCATACTGAACGCAAAAAAAATTCTTGAGTTGTAACAAACTTTAAAAAAATGAAGTGCCGGTGTAACAGATGAGTTTTTCCGTCTGAAACCCTGATACTTTGAAAGAGATTGTCCAGTTTTTAGACGAAGTGCATCCAGTTTTTGCCGTGACCCTCTCTACTTTTTTTCACATCCTATGTGGGTGAAATGATGATACCATGCAAAGTTTCAACCTTTTCAGAGTTCATTTCGTAGTGCTTTTCAATTTCACGGTCATTTAGCTCTCAAAAAATATCAGTAAATGAATGAAAAATAGCAAATGATGTCAGAAAGGGTTGAAAGTTGATGACATGACTTTGAATCATGCATACTAAACGCAAAAAAAGTCTGGACTTGTAACAAAGTAAAAAAAATGAAGTGCCGGTGTAATAGATGAGTTTTTCCGTCCGAAACCCTGATACTTCGAAAGAGATTGTCCAGGTTTTACACGAAGTGCTTCCCATTTTTGTCGTGACCCTCTCTACTTTTTTGCACATGCTATGTGGTGAAATGATGATACCATGCAAAGTTTTTGTAGTGCTTTTCAAAAATACATTGATCAGTACCGTCTTTCCGCCAAAACACACTACTACTACAGAGAAATACATCAAAAACAAATTGATCATCAATGATCTTTTTGTGTACAATCTGAATTGTCAATATGAGTCCTCACCGATTTAGAAACCGGAGAAGACTCATATTGTGGCCACAAATTCTACACATAGAGTTCAATGAAGACCAAGTGGTTGTGATAGTTTGAGAAGTAACATATTTAAGGTGGTAAAAACTCAGTTAGAGGAGCGAGGTGGGACTAAAAAAGCGCTGCACTGGGAACCTCTAGTATCGGGGTGTGGCACGAACCGGTACTGAAGGTGCAGGTGGGTCCCTAGTTTGACCACAGCCTACGGCAGCCACTTTAGTTCCGGTTCGTGGCACGAACCGGTACTAAAGGTTCACCACGAACCAGTACTAATGGGCTGAGCCCACCTAGCCGACGGAACCGGCACTAATGGTCACATTAGTGCCGGTTCTCTTCCAAACCGGGACTAATGTGCTTCACATTAGACCCTTTTTCTACTAGTGGTCTGTCCCTAACCCTCTCAAACAAATGTTGAAAGTACAAAAGTGAGAGCAAATCTAACAATGTACTAAAAATATTCACTCTAATTCAGAAGTAAAAAACCTGCTATCTCAATGAAAAAATGCAGATCAATACAGAAATGGACGTTCTAATTGGATTGTGCTTCTTCATAAGATCAACTAATCCAAGTGCAACCAAATAGGGAACCATCAGTCTCTATGATAATAACAATGACGATCTTGCAATATGGCCAATTAGGATGCCTCGGTTTGTAACAAACCGTCCAAAGGTATCTCTACTAAGTTTGAGCTATTTTCAGAAACTAACCTACATAGCTTATCGACAGAAGGTCTTACAACAGAACCAATTATTACTTAGGAAAACAATCATCAACTGGAGTATGTATCAGAAAAAACAAAACACATTCACAACAATCGACGGTAATGTTGGCTAAGAGTGATCTGGATATTGATTGATTGCTAATGGTGAAAAATACAACAAAATATATCAAAGTGGAACCACCCAACCCATGTATGTCAGAGCTTCCTTACCCAAAGTAAATGACTCTGGTTGGGGCTTCAGGGGGGATGTTACATGTGGTGCGAATGTCACGAGGGGAGGAGAGGTATTCAAGGTGGTGTGATTAAGTTCAAGGGAAAGGGCTAAGTGTGCTCGGCGTCATCATAGAGTTGGTAGGATCTAATACTCATTCCTGCATCCAATTTCATGAACTATGTTTTATCTCGGTTATGGAACAATACATGAATCCTAAAAAGGTAAAAGATTATAGACATGATAAAAATATACATTAAACGTATATTTTTGATACGTCTCCAACGTATCTATAATTTTTGATTGTTCCATGCTATTATTTATGATGATTTGGATGTTTAATGGGCTTTGTTATACACTTCTATATGATTTTTGGGACTTACCTATTAACCTAGAGCCCAGTGCCAGTTTCTGTTTTTTTATTGTTTTTGAGTTTTACAGAAAAGGAATATCAAACGGAGTCCAATTGACATGCCAATTTTTGGTGATTTGTTCTGGACCAAAAGAAGCCCCCGAAGTAAAAGGGTTAGGCTAGGAGAGCCACGGGCTGCCCACGAGTGTGGGGGGCGCGCCCACTCTAGGTGGGCGTGTGCCCCTGTCTTGTGGACAGCCCGGAGACCCCCCTGACTTGTGCCATACGCCAAAAAATCTTATAAATACTAAAACCTCTGGAAATTAACCTAGATCGGGAGTTCTGCCGCCGAAAGCCTCTGTTGCCACCGAAAACCAATCCTGGCACCCTGCTGGAGGGGGGAATCCCTCTCCGGTGGCTATCTTCATCATACCGGCGCTCTCCATGACGACGAGGGAGTAGTCCACCCTCGGGGCTCAGGGTATGTACCATTAGCTATGTGTTTGATCTCTCTCTTTCGTGTTCTTGAGATGGAACGATTTTGATGTATCGCGAGCTTTACTATTATAGTTGGATATTATGATGCTTCTGAAGGAAATATGCCCTAGAGGCAATAATAAAGATGTTATTTGTATTTCCTTATATCATGATAAATGTCTTTTATTCATGCTAGAATTGTATTAACCGGAAACTTAGTACATGTGTGAATACATAGACAAAACAGTATGTCCCTAGTATGCCTCTACTAGACTAGCTCATTGATCAAAGATGGTTATGTTTCCTAGCCATAGACATGAGTTGTCATTTGATCAACTGGATCACATCATTAGGAGAATGATGTGATGGACAAGACCCATCCGTTAGCATAGCACTATGATCGTTTAGTTTAACTGCTATTGCTTTCTTCATGACTTATACATGTTCCTATGACTATGAGATTATGCAACCCCCGAATACCGTAGGAACACCTTGTGTGCTATCAAACGTCACAACGTAACTGGGTGATCATAAAGATGCTCTACAGGTGTCTCCGAAAGTATTCGTGGTGTTGGCATAGATCAAGATTAGGATTTGTCACTCCGAGTGTCGGAGAGGTATCTCTGGGCCCTCTCGGTAACACACATCACAATAAGCCTTGCAAGCAAAAGACTAATGAGTTAGTCACGAGATGATGTGTTACGGAACGAGTAAAGAGACTTGCCGGTAACGAGATTGAACTAGGTATAGAGATACCGACGATCGAATCTCGGGCAAGTAACATACCGTTTGACAAAAGGAACAACGTATGTAGTTATGCGGTTCTGACCGATAAAAGATCTTCGTAGAATATGTAGGAGCCAATATGAACATCCAGGTTCCGCTATTGGTTATTGACCGGAGATGAGTCTCGGTCATGTCTACATAGTTCTCGAACCTGTAGGGTCCGCACGCTTAACGTTTGATGACAATCGGTATTATGAGTTTATGAGTATTGATGTACCGAAGGTAGTTCGGAGTCCCGGATGAGATCACGGACATGACGAGGAGTCTCGGAATGTCCGAGACATAAAGATTGATATATTGTACGGCTATATTCGGACACCGGAAGTATACTGGAAAAGTTTCGGATTTATCGGGATTGCCGAAGGGGGTTACCGGAACCTCCTACGAAGGGGGATGGTCCATAGTGGGCCTTGTGGAAAGGAGAGAGGCAGCCCATAGGGCTGGCCGGCGCCCCACCTAGTTCCTAGTTGGACTAGGATTGGTGGGAGGCGCCACCTCTTCCTTTTCCTACTCCATCTCTTCCTTCTTTGGTGATTCCTACTAGGAATAGGATTGCAATCCTATTCCTAGTAGGATTCCTTCCCTAGCCGCACCACAGGGGGTTGGCCGGCCCTCCTCCCTTGCTCCTTGATATACGGGGGCAGGGGGGCACCCAAAGACACACAAGTTGAATTGTTTTAGCCGTGTGCGGTGCCCCCCTCCACAGAATCACACCTCGGTCATACCGTCGCGGAGCTTAGGCGAAGCCCTGCGCCGGTGAACACATCATATCCGTCACCACGCCGTCGTGCTGACGAAACTCTCCCGTGAAGCTCAACTGGATCAAGAGCTCGTGAGACGTCATCAAGCTGAACGTGTGCTGAACGCGGAGGTGCCGTACGTTCGGTGCTTGATCGGTTGGATCGCGAAGAAGTTCGACAACATCAACCGCGTCACTTGACGCTTCCGCTCCCGGTCTACGAGGGTACGTAGACACACTCTCCCCTCTCGTTGCTATGCATCTGGTAGATAGATCTTGCGTGATCGTAGGAAAAATTTAAAATACTACGTCCCCAACAGTGGTATCAGAGCCAGGTCTATGCGTAGATGATATGCATGAGTAGAACACAATGAGTTGTGGGCGATACTAGTCATACTGCTTACCAGCATGTCATACTTTGCTTCGGCGGTATTGTGAGATGAAGCGGCCCGGACCGACATTACGCGTACGCTTACGCGAGACTGGTTTCACCGTTACGAGCACTCGTTGCTTAAAGGTGACTGGCGGGTGTCTGTCTCTCTCACTTTAGCTGAATCAAGTGTGGCTACGCCCGGTCCTTGTGAAGGTTAAAACAGCACATACTTGATGAAACATCGTTGTGGTTTTGTATGCGTAGGTAAGAACGGTTCTTGCTAAAGCCCATAGCAGCCACGTAAAACTTGCAACAAACAAAGTAGAGGACGTCTAACTTGTTTTTGCAGGGCATGTTGTGATGTGATATGGTCAAGACATGATGAGTTATACGGTTTTGTATGAGATGATCATGTTTTGTAAAGTTATCGGCAACTGGCAGGAGCCATATAGTTGTCGCTTTATTGTATGAAATGCAATCGCCATGTAATTGCTTTACTTTATCACTAAGCGGCAGCGATAGTCGTAGAAGCAATAGTTGGCGAGACGACAACGATGCTTCGATGAAGATCAAGGTGTCAAGCCGGTGACGAAGGTGATCATGACGGTGCTTTGGAGATGGAGATCAAAAGCACAAGATGATGATGGCCATATCATGTCACATATTTTGATTGCATGTGATGTTTATCTTATTATGCTTCTTATTTTGCTTAGAACGACGGTAGCATTATAAGATGATCCCTTACTAAATTTCAAGGTATAAGTGTTCTCCCTGAGTATGCACCGTTGCGAAAGTTTGTCGTGCCGAGACACCACGTGATGATCGGGTGTGATAAGCTCTACGTTCAAATACAACGGGTGTAAGCCAGTTTTGCACACGCAGAATACTCGGGTTAAACTTGATGAGCCTAGCATATGCAGATATGGCCTCGGAACATTGGAGACCGAAAGGTCGAGCGTGAATCATATAGTAGATATGATCAACATAAGATGTTCACCATTGAAACTACTCCATCTCACGTGATGATCGGACATGGTTTAGTTGATTTGGATCACGTGATCATTTAGATGACCGGAGGGATGTCTATCTAAGTGGGAGTTCTTAAGTAATATGATTAAATTGAACTTTAATTTATCATGAACTTAGTCCTGGTAGTATTAGCATATCTATGTTGTAGATCAATAGCTCGCGATGTTGCTCCCCTTTTATTTTTTATATGTTCCTAGAGAAAACTAAGTTGAAAGATGTTAGTAGCAATGATGCGGAATTGTTCCGTGATCTGAGGATTATCCTCATTGTTGCACAGAAGAATTATGTCCTTGATGCACCGCTAGGTGACAGACCTATTGCAGGAGCTGATGCAGACGTTATGAACGTTTTGACAAAAGCTCGGTATGATGACTACTTGATAGTTTAAGTGCACCATGCTTTACGGCTTAGAACCGAGACTTCAAAAACGTTTTGAACGCCACGGAGCATATAAGATGTTCCAAGAGTTGAAATTAGTATTTCATACTCATGCCCGTGTCGAGAGGTATGAGACCTCTGACAGTACTTTGCCTACAAGATGGAGGAGAATAGCTCAACCAGTGAGCATGTGCTCAGATTGTCTGGGTACTACAATTACTTGAAACAAGTGGGAGTTAATCTTCCAGATAAGAAAGTAATTGACAATGTTCTCTAGTCACTATCACCAAGTTAGTAGAACTTCGTGATGAACTATAATATACAAGGGATGACGAAGGTAATTCCCGAGCTCTTCGCAATGCTGAAATCGACGAAGGTAGAAATCAAGAAAGAGCATCAAGTGTTGATGGTTAATAATACCACTTGTTTCAAGTAAAGGGAAAAGGGATAGAAGGGGAACTTCAAAAGGAATGACAAGCAAGCTGTCACACCCATGAAGAAACCCAAAGCTAAACTCAAGCCTGAAACAAGCGCTTCTACTGCATAGGAAATGGTCACTAGAAGTGGAACTGCCCTAGATATTTGGCGGATAAGAAGGATGGCAAAGTGAACAAAGGTATATTTGATATACAGATTATTGATGAGTATTTTACTAGTGTTCATAGCAACCCCTCGGTATTTGATATTGGTTCAGTTGCTAAAGAGTAGTAACTCGAAGTGGGAGTTGCATAATGAACAGAAACTAGTTAAAGGATGAAGTGACGATGTGTATTGGAAGTAGTTCCAAGATTGATATGATCATCATCGCACACTCCCTATACTTTAGGGATTAGTGTTGAACCTAAATAAGTGTTATTTGGTGTTTGTGTTGAACATGAATATGATTTGATCATGTTTATTGCAATACGATTATTCATGTAAGTTAGAGAATAATTGTTGTTCTGTTTACATGAATAAAACCTTCTATGGTCATACACCCAATGAAAATGGTTTGTTGGATCTCGATCGTGTGATACACATATTCATAATATTGAAGCCAAAAAATGCAAGGTTAATAATGATAGTGCAACTTATTTGTGGCACTGCCGTTTAGGTCATATTGGTGTAAAGCGCATGAAGAAATTCCATAGTGATGGACTTTTAGAATCACTTGATTATGAATCACTTTGTGCTTGCGAACCATGCCTCATGGGCAAGATGACTAAAACTCCGTTCTCCGGAACTATGGAGCAAGCAACAGGTTTGTTGGAAATCATACATACTGATGTATGCAGACCAATGAGTGTTGAGGCTCGCGGCGGGTATTATTATTTTCTGACCTTCACAGATGATTTGAGCAGATATGGATATATCTACTTGATGAAACACAAATCTGAAACATTTGAAAAGTTCAAAGAAATTTCAGAGTGAAGTAGAGAATCATCGTAACAAGAAAATAAAAGTTTCCACGATCTGATCACGGCGGCAAATATTTGAAGTTACGAGTTTGGCCTTCATTTAAAACAATGTGGAATAATTTCACAACTCACGCCACCCGGAACACCACTGCGTAATGGTGTGTCCGAACGTCGTAACCATACTTTATTAGATATGGTGCGATCGATGATGTCTCTTACCGATCTACCACTATCGCTTTTGGGGTTATGCATTAGAGACAGCTACATTCACGTTAAATAGGGCACCATCTAAATCCGTGGAGATGACACCGTATGAACTGTGGTTTGATGAGAAACCTAAGCTGTCATTTCTTTAAGTTTGGGACTGCGATGCTTATGTGAAAAAAGTTTCAACATGATAAGCTCGAACCCAAATCGGAGAAGTAAATCTTCATAGGATACCCAAAAGAAAATGTTGGGTACACCTTCTATCACAGATCCGAAGGCAAGGTCTTTGTTGCTAAGAGTGGATCCTTTCTAGAGAAGGAGTTTCTCTCGAAAGAAGTGAGTGGGAGGAAAGTGGAACTTGATGAGGTAATTGTACCTTCTCCTGAATTGGATAGTAGTACATCACAGAAACTGGTTCCAGTGATTCCTGCACCAATTAGTGAGGAAGCTAATGATGATGATCATGAAACTTCGAATCAAGTTACTGCTAAACTTCGTAGATCAACCAGAGTATGTTCCACACCAGAGTGGTACGGCAACCCGGTTCTGGAAGTCATGTTACTAGACCATGATGAACCTACGAACTATGAGGAAGTGATGATGAGCCCAGATTCCGCAAAATGGCTTGAGGCCATGAAATCTGAGATGGGATCCATGTATGAGAACAAAGTATGGACTTTGCTTGACTTGCCCGATGGTCGGCAAGCCATTGAAAATAAATGGATCTTTAATAGGAAGACTGACGCCGATGGTAATGTTACTGTCTACAAAGCTCGACGTGTTGCGAAAGGTTTTCGACAAGTTCAAGGTGTTGACTACGATGAGATTTTCTCACCCGTAGCGATGCTTAAGTCTGTCCGAATCATGTTAGCAATTGCCACATTTTATGAAATCTGGCAAATGGATAACGAAACTACGTTCTTTAATGGATATATTAAAAAGAAGAATTGTATATGATGCAACGAGAAGGTTTTGTCAATCCTAAAGGTGCTAACAAAATGTGCAAGCTCCAGCGATCCTTCTATGGACTGGTGCAAGCATCTCAGAGTTGGAATATACGCTTTGATAAGTTGATCAAAGCATATAGATTTATACAGACTTGCGGTGAAGCCTGTATTTACAAGAAGTGAGTGGGAGCACTACAACCTTTCTGATAAGTATATGTGAATGACATATTGTAGATCGGAAATGATGTAGAATTTTCTGGAAAGCATAAAGGAGTGTTTGAAAGGAGTTTTTCAAAGAAAGACCTTGGTGAAGCTGCTTACATATTGGGCATCAAGATCTATAGAGATAGATCAAGACGCTTGATAAGACTTTCGATGAGTACATACCTTGATAAGATTTTGAAGTAGTTCAAAATGGATCAGTCAAAGAAGGAGTTCTTGCCTGACTTGTAAGGTGTGAAGTTGAGTAAGACTCAAAGCAAGACCACGGCAGAAAAATATAGAGAGAATGAAAGTCATTCCCTATGCCTCAGCCATAGGTTCTATAAAGTATGCCATGCTGTGTACCAAACATGTTGTGTACCTTGCCATGAGTTTGTCAAGGGGATACAATAGTGATCCAGGAGTAGATCACTATACAACGGTCAAAATTATCCTTAGTAGCTGGATGACTAAGGAAATGTTTCTCGATTATGGAGGTGATAAAGAGTTCGTCGTAAAGGGTTACGCCGATGAAAGCTTTGACACTAAATCCAGATGACTCTAAGTATCAATCTGGATGCGTATTGAAAGTGGGAGCAATTAGCTAGAGTATCTCTATGCAGAGCATGGTAGACATAGAAATTTGTGAAATACATACGGATCTGAATGTGACAGACCCGTTGACTAAACTTCTCTCACAAGCAAAACATGATCACACCTTATTACTCTTGGGTATTAATCACATAGCGATGTGAACTAGATTATTGACTCTAGTAAACCCTTTGGGTGTTGGTCACATGGCGATGTGAACTATGGGTGTTATTCACATAACAATGTGAACTATCGGTATTAAATCACATGGTGATGTGAGCTAGATTATTGACTCTAGTGCAAGTGGGAGACTGAAGGAAATATGCCCTAGAGGCAATAATAAAGATGTTATTTGTATTTCCTTATATCATGATAAATGTCTTTTATTCATGCTAGAATTGTATTAACCGGAAACTTAGTACATGTGTGAATACATAGACAAAACAGTATGTCCCTAGTATGCCTCTACTAGACTAGCTCATTGATCAAAGATGGTTATGTTTCCTAGCCATAGACATGAGTTGTCATTTGATCAACGGGATCACATCATTAGGAGAATGATGTGATGTACAAGACCCATCCGTTAGCATAGCACTATGATCGTTTAGTTTAACTGCTATTGCTTTCTTCATGACTTATACATGTTCCTATGACTATGAGATTATGCAACTCCCGAATACCGTAGGAACACCTTGTGTGCTATCAAACGTCACAATGTAACTGGGTGATCATAAAGATGCTCTACAGGTGTCTCCGAAAGTATTCGTGGTGTTGGCATAGATCAAGATTAGGATTTGTCACTCCGAGTGTTGGAGAGGTATCTCTGGGCCCTCTCGGTAACACACATCACAATAAGCCTTGCAAGCAAAAGACTAATGAGTTAGTCACGAGATGATGTGTTACGGAACGAGTAAAGAGACTTGCCGGTAACCGAGATTGAACTAGGTATAGAGATACCGACGATCGAATCTCGGGCAAGTAACATACCGTTTGACAAAAGGAACAACGTATGTAGTTATGCGGTTCTGACCGATAAAAGATCTTCGTAGAATATGTAGGAGCCAATATGAACATCCAGGTTCCGCTATTGGTTATTGACCGGAGATGAGTCTCGGTCATGTCTACATAGTTCTCGAACCCGTAGGGTCCGCACGCTTAACGTTTGATGACGATCGGTATTATGAGTTTATGAGTATTGATGTACCGAAGGTAGTTCGGAGTCCCGGATGAGATCACGGACATGACGAGGAGTCTCAGAATGTCCGATACATAAAGATTGATATATTGGACGGCTATATTCGGACACCGGAAGTATACCGGAAAAGTTTCGGATTTATCGGGATTGCCGAAGGGGGTTACCGGAACCTCCTACGAAGGGGGATGGTCCATAGTGGGCCTTGTGGAAAGGAGAGAGGCAGCCCATAGGGCTGGCCGGCGCCCCACCTAGTTCCTAGTTGGACTAGGATTGGTGGGAGGCGCCACCTCTTCCTTTTCCTACTCCATCTCTTCCTTCTTTGGTGATTCCTACTAGGAATAGGATTGCAATCCTATTCCTAGTAGGATTCCTTCCCTAGCCGCACCATAGGGGGTTGGCCGGCCCTCCTCCCTTGCTCCTTTATATACGGGGGCAGGGGGGCACCCAAAGACACACAAGTTGAATTGTTTTAGCCGTGTGCGGTGCCCCCCTCCACAGAATCACACCTCGGTCATACCGTCACGGAGCTTAGGCGAAGCCCTGCGCCGGTGAACACATCATATCCGTCACCACGCCGTCGTGCTGACGAAACTCTCCCGTGAAGCTCAACTGGATCAAGAGCTCGTGGGACGTCAGCAAGCTGAACGTGTGCTGAACGCGGAGGTGCCGTACTTTCGGTGCTTGATCGGTTGGATCGCGAAGAAGTTCGACAACATCAACCGCGTCACTTGACGCTTCCGCTCCCGGTCTACGAGGGTACGTAGACACACTCTCCCCTCTCGTAGCTATGCATCTGGTAGATAGATCTTGCGTGATCGTAGGAAAATTTTAAAATACTACGTCCCCAACAGCTTCTCCCCCTCTACTCTCTTGTAATGGATTGATTTTTCCCTTTGAAATTATCTTATCGGATTGAGTCTTTAAGGATTTGAGAACACTTGATGTATGTCTTGCACTTGCTTATCTGTGATGACAATGGAATATCATGTTATCTACTTGATGTATGTTTTGGTAATCAACTTGCGGGTTCCGTGACCTTGGGAATCTATGCATAGGGGTTGGCACACGTTTTCGTCTTGACTCTCCGGTAGAAACTTTGGGGCACTCTTTGAAGTTCTATGTGTTGGTTGAATAGATGTTTCTGAGATTGTGTGATGCATATCGTATAATCATGCCCACGGATACTTGAGGTGACAATGGAGTATCTAGGTGACATTAGGGTTTTGGTTGATTTGTGTCTTAAGGTGTTATTCTAGTACGAACTCTATGATAGATTGAACGTTACTACGGACTCTTGAATAGATCGATCAGAAAGAATAACTTTGAGGTGGTTTCGTACCCTACCATAATCTCTTCGTTTGTTCTCTGCTATTGGTGACTTTGGAGTGACTCTTTGTTGCATGTTGAGGGCTAGTAATATGATCGAATTATGTTATCCTTGTTGAGATAACTTGCACTAGTGAAAGTATGAACCCTAGGCCTTGTTTCCTATCATTGCAATACCGTTTATGCTCACGTTTACCACTTGCTACCTTGCTGTTTTTATATTTTCTTATTACAAAAACCTATATCTACCATACATATTGCACTTGTATCACCATATCTTCGCCGAACTAGTGCACCTATACAATTTACCATTGTATTGGGTGTGTTGGGGACACAAGAGACTCTTTGTTATTTGGTTGCAGGGTTGCTTGAGAGAGATGATACGACCAAAACGTATCTATAATTTCTGCTTGCTCCATGCCTCTTTTGTGTGATATTGCCAAGATATTTATACACTTCCATACACTTTTGATCATATTTGGACTAACCTATTAACTCAGTGCACCACAGTGCCAGTTTCTGTTTTTTGCTGTTTTTGTATTTCAGGTTTTCCCATTACGTAAACTGGCAGAAAAATCCCGGGAAAATTATATAAAAAATCAGCGTTCCGGAAGCTTCCTTGCGGCCAAAGTAGGGCCGGAGGGGGGACACCAGGGCTCCAGGCGGCCTGCCCATGCGGCCCCCCTCCTGGCCGCGCCGGGGGGGCGCCTGGGCCCCCCTTAGCTCCCCTGGCGACCCCCTTTGGCATATATTTAACACCCGTCGAGGAAACCCTGATTCCAGACCCCTTTTCTCCAGACGCAAATCCGATCTCCGCCGCCATCGCCATCAAGCTTCGGGGGACCAGAATTCCTGTGCCAGCACCCTGCCGGGCCGGGGAAGTGCCCCCGGATTCATCTCCATCGACGTTGCTTCCTCCCTCCATGATGCGGGAGTAGTTCCTCCTTGGGGCTGAGGTTTCTACCAGTAGCTATGTGGTTATCTCTCTCCCATGATGTGATCTTCGTTGTGATGATAGGCTATGTTAATCTAGGGTGATCCCATGATATTTCCCCTTCCTCTATGTATTGGATTGATGTACTCACTTGTCTTTATCTAGTATAATCCCCGAGACCAAGGTGACAGCGGTCTATTGGACATGGATTAGAAAAATATTTTCATGAGTGATTTCCTCTCTTGTGTGTTGATTGAAGATTGAGAGTCTCTTGGTGCTTGTCTTTGACTATCCTTTAGATATGTTGTGGTGATTGTGGGACTCTCTTTGGATGGCCGCGGTGACATTGGGAAATCCTTAGATTGAGAACTACGAACTTTGAGGTGTGCTTTTGTAGCCCTACATAATTCTTGTCCTCTCTTGACCACGAAGGAATGACCTCCGGGTGCGTCTCCATTGCATGTTTTATGGGAAATATCATGTGATTCGATTATGTTAATGTTGTTGGGAGTTGCCACTAGTGAAAGTATGAAGCCTAGGCCTTGTTTCCACCATTGCAATACCATTTGTGCTCACGTTTACCACTTGTTTGCTTGCTGCACTTTTTATTACAGATTTATATTACTTTGCTTTGCCACTCCTATCATCCATATTTTACCATCTCTTCGCCGAACTAGTGCACCTATACAACTCCTAGTTGTATTAGGTGTGTTGGGGACACAAGAGACTTCTTGTATGTTAGTTGCAGGGTTGCTTGAGAGAGACCATCTTCAACCTCTACTTCCTTGAGTTCGATAAACCTTAGGTCATCCACTTGAGGGAAATTGCTGCTGTCCTACAAACCTCTGCGCTTGGAGGCCCAACATAGTCTACAAGAGTAGAAGCGTGTGTAGACATCAAGCTATTTCTGGCGCCGTTGCTGGGGAGGTGAGTGCTTTAAGGTATATCTTTAGATCTTGCAATTAAACTTTTTGTTTCTTGTTTTTATTTCACTAGTTATGTTTATGGAAAACCGTGCTATTGGATCGTTGCTTGCGGGAAGACGCCCCACACCTGTGGTGGTTGCTCCTCCCCCTACTGAAATTGTGCCCTATAAAATACCAGCTGGTATTATCGATTATGTTTTGGCTAATCGTTATGCAGGAGACAGACATCCCGGTGAACACTTGATATATCTGTCACAACTATGTTCATTATTTAAGCTTGCAGGTGTATCAAGGGAGTTTGTCATGAGGAAATTGTTTGCCGTATCACTTATAGATAAACTTCAGAATGGTATAGGCTACTAGATGACTCTCACCTGCTGGATTGGGAAGAGATCCAGTCTCTCTTTTACTCCAAGTTTTATCCTCTTCATGAAGTCCATGAGAATAGGAATTATGTTTATAATTTCTATCCTCATGACGGAGAGAGCATAGCTCAAGCTTGGGGGAGACTAAAAACGTTAATGCTAAAATGTCCTAACCATGGGCTCCCCAAAGATATGATTATTACTAATTTCTATGCGAGGCTCTCTCGACAGGATAAAGATTTGCTCGATGCTTCCTCTATGGGTTCTTTCACAAACGAAAAGATTGATGCTAAATGGGAACTCCTTGAAAGAATTCAACGCAACACTGAAGATTGGGAGATCGACAAAGGTAAAGAGTCAGGTATAATTTATGAGTATGATTGCATTAAGTCCTTTATTGAAACTATAAGTTTTAATAAGTTTAGTGCTAAATTTGGGCTTGATTCTCAACTCCTTGTTGATTTCCTCAAATCTTTTGCTTCACATCTTAATATGCCTAAGGAGGATTGGAACAAGCATCATGAACCTTTTAAAGAGATTTGCAAAGAAAATGAAATTTTTCATGATGATTGCAACATGCATGATCCAATTCCTAAAAATGAAGTTTTATATAAGCATGTTAATTTTTGTGGAGTGGATAGACCTTGTGAAAGGCCTATGATTGAAGAAGAGAAGTATTGTAAGCAACATAAGCATGAAAGAACAATCACTTGGGTCAGAGATTTAAATGAAATTAATAGAGAATTGTGTGACCTTTATCCTTTTACTTGTGAACTTTGCTGTATAGAAGGTCACTTTAATTTTCAATGCATGAACTTTCAAAACATAACTGTTAACCAGTTGTGTGATAACATGATCACCTCTGATCTTTATGATGAGCTTATGTTATTTTTGATGTGTGAAGAGTTAACAGAAAAGACTTCTTGGCTAGATGTTAATGCCATAGGAATAAAAAACACGTTGCAAAATTGCCATCTCTATTGTGTTGTTAATTGCCATGAAAATGATTACATAAGTAAGATTAGAAAGGAGGGAACTCTACCAAAGTATAAAAATGTCTCTTATATTTTTGCTAATAAAAAGGAGAGTATCTCCCAAGTTTCCCCTAATGTTTCTAATGATAAACCAGGATATGTGGAGAAGCTTCATCTCCAACCACTCCCTCCTAAGGAGAAGAAGAAGAAAAAGAAGAGGAGGAGGAAAAGGAGCAAGAAGGAAGAAGAATGGGTATCAACCTGGCCTGAGCATATTCCTCCCATCAACTTTTATCCTAACGGTTGTAAGTTTAAAGAAGAAGGTGAAGTTTATCGCCTTAATTATCATCTTGATGATACGTCCGTAGGTACTATTGAAGATGATTTTGATTATGATATGCATGTTACTTATTGTGATTGGGAAAATGATGATAATGCTACTTATGATCTTGAAAATCTTTTTGGTACCAACTCTGAAAGTGATGATATGGAAAGCTCTAAGCTTGGGGATGATAGGATTGCAGATCCTTTACCCACTAGTGATGTGATAATTGATAATTCTTTTGCTAGTAAGAATAAAGACAACATGATTACAAATATAGTTGCTAGCAATGATAATGCTCTTCTCTACTATGATGATGTTATAACTCCAATCTATAGTGATTATAAAGGTACCTATGACATAAGGAGAAATTATCCTTATGAAACTTGTCATAATCATGGAGGGAATTACTCCCTTGTTGAACACCATCTTCCTAATACCCAATTAATCTATAGTGTTCAAGTTGTTTATGATAGTCCTACTCCCACTATTACCAATGAGAAAGATTATGCTTATGTGGAGAGTAAGAGTACCTTTTTGCATGTGGATCATGGTAAAAATGCTTTATGTGATGCTTATATTGTTGAGTTCATCCATGATGCCACTGAAATTTATAATGAGAGAGGGAGACTTGGTTCTAAATATCTTGATAATAAGAAGTTTCCTCTCTTTATGGTGAATATTTTGAAGTTATGCTTGTTTTGCCTTCCTATGCTAGTTGCTTTGTGCTTCAATGAATTATTCTATTGCAATATTCCTATGCATAGGAAGCATGTTAGGCTTAAATGTGTTTGGTATTTGCTTCTTGATGCTCTCTTTTGTTCTTCAGCTCTTATTCCTACGAGAGCATCATTAAAGTCTTAAGCCTATCTTTATGGCTATAAAGAAAGAGCTCTAGGGAGACAACCCTTGTTATCTTTGCTTTCAGTTTTTAGTGGTCTTGATGTTTGTTACTACTGTAGCAACATCATTGTATCTTTATTTTTCAGCTTTGTGCCAAGTTTAGCCTCCGATTGCAAGAAAGTTCAAAAGTTGTGACGTGCTGTCCAGGAAACAGATTCTGTCCTTGGACAGAAAAATTCGTATAAAATCACCAGATCATCTTTTTGGTCTGAATTTTTTTGACAACGTGCTCTATACAATTGGCTTTCGGGCGAATGTTCTGAGTTTTTTGATTTGAGTTGCAGAAGTGCCCCGAAAAAATTATTTACTACTTCCTGGTCTGTTTTTCACAGATTCTGTCCTGTTTTGCCTTTTCTTCGTTTTGCAAACCTTGAGCTTGCTTTTTCTTTGCAAAAACCTTTTGGCAATCTTGAGAAACAGTAGACCTTCAAGAATATCCTTATTTCCAGCAAGGAAAAATTATTTTATTATGGGTACTAACCTCGCTAATCAGATTATGATGAGTTATGTATGAAGGGAGTTTTCAAGTGTGCGAGGGAAGATGATAAAAAGATTCAGGAGTGTCAAACGCTCAAGCTTGGGGATGCCCCCGTGCACCCCCAAGAAATATTCAAGAAGACTCAAGCGTCTAAGCTTGGGGATGCCCCCGTGCATCCCCTTCTCCATCAACAATTATCAGTTCGTCTTTCGTTCCACTATATTTTTATCACTTCATGTGTTATGTGCTATGCTTGGAGCATCTTGCTTTTAGTTTCCTTTTTAGTTCTCTTTAGCTTTGCTTGCTGTTCATAACGAGTTGGAACTCAGCTTTCTTTGTGTGGGAGAGAAACACGCTCCACTTCAACCTAGAACATAACATAGAATTTTCATGTCTATCTTTGCTGTGTGTGTTCTTTGTCTTTCGATAGCTACTATCATGTTCAGCTCTTAGTTTTCATGCTTATCTTTTTAAAGAGCTTTTGTTTAGTTGGTCGCTGGAACTCTCTTTATTTATCATGCTTATCTTGTTAAGAGAGTTGGCTTCTGTTGCACTGGTTGATATGTCTATGATAAAAATGCTATGTGCATAATGGTACTTAGTAGTTCATGTTTTCTTATGGTTAGTCTCAAATAGCTGGGGGGTTCTTAATGTGTTGTTGGAGTACCAACATGATTTGTTTGCTTATGATGTGGTATGGTTTAGTGGTATCTTCCCCCAAGAATTTATTTTGATTGACTTGGCATATGCTCACACATATTTAAGACTGTAAAGAAAGTCTATCAAGCCTTGATGATCTTTAGTTTCTGAGTAGCGATATAACTTCCATGCCTGATTCAATGTTGCTTTGTCGCTCTGCATGATTATGACCGTCATTGCTCTCTTAGTTGGTCGCTCCCAGTCTTTTGCTAACCTTCGCCTGTACTAAGCGGACTGACTGCTTGTGCATCCAAAATCCTTTAAACCAGTTATGCCATATGAGTCCACCATACCATCCCATACATGGTATTTACCTGCCATTCCTAACGAAGACTTTTAAGTACCATCTCGAAATTAATCAAAAAAGCATTTCTCTTTTGTGCCTCTGTTTTAGCTCATGAGGAAGTAGTAGTTAATTCATGATCTTTTTAAGTTGGACAAGTTTCACCCCGGGATTGCATGTCTAATGTGCAAACCCTTAATACGAGAAGGAACTCGCAAAGAGTGCGCCCGGCTCATTAAAAAAATATACAACAAACAAACCCTCCTTCACGCTTTGTTCATGAGAAATCAGAAAACTTAGGGAGTGTTAAACAAAGGAGATTAAGAGGATGTGATCGTCCTCATGCGGGAGCCGTTCCTTGAAACTTGTCCAGCTCAAGAAGTGATTGAGTTATCTACTAGCATTCGTTGACGAAATATGCATCTCTAAAAAATAATTATTACCTCCGTTTTTAAAACCAAGAGCTCTGGTACATGTTTAGTTTTTGTTTCCGACCACGGGTTTTCAACCTTGCCATCAAAAGCCACGGTTCGAGAGTCTCCACCTTCTTTAAAGCACCAACTATTGAGAGCATGATTGTCATTCTGAGTGTAATGTGCATTGTCCCAAAGTAGCATTGTCTTTTGCATGATTATGATATCGTTTATTCTGAAATCATTGTATCTAGTCGTCACTTAAACCTTGGAGGTGCCCTTGCATTTATGTTTTGCTTCACTAAAGGGGGCAAGCGAGATATCACTTTGTCATATTTGCACACCATGCTCACTACAAATCTATTGAGTGTTTCAGTATCATATTGTAAAACTTTCAGTTCTTTGTGATTTTCTCATGAGGCAACTTAATTACTACAGATTCATTGTCTCAGTAAGCACTTGTCATGTGACTGTGAAAAGTTCTTATATGGTTAATAGCATGTCACCATAGAAATTATGCTTGTTATCATTTAACTACTCGAGGACGAGCAGGAATTAAGCTTGGGGATGTTGATACGTCCAAAACGTATCTATAATTTCTGCTTGCTCCATGCCTCTTTTGTGTGATATTGCCATGATATTTATACACTTCCATACACTTTTGATCATATTTGGACTAACCTATTAACTCAGTGCATCCCAGTGCCAGTTTCTATTATCTGCTGTTTTTGTATTTCAGGTTTTCCCATTACGTAAACTGCCAGAAAAATCCCGGAAAAATTATATAAAAAATCAGCGTTCTGGAAGGTTCCTTGCAGCCAAAGTAGGGCCGGAGGGGGGCCACCAGGGCTCCAGGCGGCCTGCCCACACGGCCCCCCTCCTGGCCGCGCCAGGGGGGCGCCTGGGCCCCCCTTAGCTCCCCTGGCGACCCCCTTTGGCATATATTTAACACCCGTCGAGGAAACCCTGATTCCAGACCCCTTTTCTCCAGACGCAATTCAGATCTCCGCCGCCATCGCCATCAAGCTTCGGGGGACCAGAATTCCTGTGCCGACACCCTGCCGGGACGGGGAAGTGCCCCCGGATCTCCATCGACGTTGCTTCCTCCCTCCATGATGCGGGAGTAGTTCCTCCTCGGGGCTGAGGTTTCTACCAGTAGCTATGTGGTTATCTCTCTCCCAAGATGTGATCTTCGTTGTGATCATAGGCTATGTTAATCTAGGGTGATCCCATGATATTTCCCCTTCCTCTATGTATTGGATTGATGTACTCACTTGTCTTTATCTAGTATAATCCCCGAGACCAAGGTGACAGCGGTCTATTGGACATGGATTAGAAAAATATTTTCATGAGTGATTTCCTCTCTTGTGTGTTGATTGAAGATTGAGAGTCTCTTGGTGCTTGTCTTTGACTATCCTTTAGATATGTTGTGGTGATTGTGGGACTCTCTTTGGATGGCCGCGGTGACATTGGGAAATCCTTAGATTGAGAACTACGAACTTTGAGGTGTGCTTTTGTAGCCCTACATAATTCTCGTCCTCTCTTGACCACGAAGGAATGACCTCCGGGTGCGTCTCCATTGCATGTTTTACGGGAAATATCATGTGATTCGATTATGTTAATGTTGTTGGGAGTTGCCACTAGTGAAAGTATGAAGCCTAGGCCTTGTTTCCACCATTGCAATACCATTTGTGCTCACGTTTACCACTTGTTTGCTTGCTGCACTTTTTATTACAGATTTATATTACTTTGCTTTGCCACTCCTATCATCCATATTTTACCATCTCTTCGCCGAACTAGTGCACCTATACAACTCCTAGTTGTATTAGGTGTGTTGGGGACACAAGAGACTTCTTGTATCTTAGTTGCAGGGTTGCTTGAGAGAGACCATCTTCAACCTCTACTTCCCTGAGTTCGATAAACCTTAGGTCATCCACTTGAGGGAAATTACTGCTGTCCTACAAACCTCTGCGCTTGGAGGCCCAACATAGTCTACAAGAGTAGAAGCGTGTGTAGACATCAAGAGACCATCTTCATCCTACGCCTCCCACGTCTTTGATAAACCTTAGGTCATCCACTT
Organism: Secale cereale; assembly: GCA_902687465.1. Classification (NCBI taxonomy): domain Eukaryota; kingdom Viridiplantae; phylum Streptophyta; class Magnoliopsida; order Poales; family Poaceae; genus Secale; species Secale cereale. Next base: position 800,829,337 of record LR738710.1, on the reverse strand, counting down.
GAGGGAAATTTGCTAATGTCCTACAAACCTCTGCACTTGAAGGCCCAACAACGTCTACAAGCAGAAGGTTGCGTAGTAGACATCAAACTCTTTTCTGGCGCCGTTCCCGGGGAGGTTAGTGCTTGAAGGTATATCTTTAGATCTTGCAATCGAATCTTTTAGTTTCTTCTTTTATCACTAGTTTAGTTTACAAAAGAAAACTACAAAAAATGGAATTAAGGTTACCTCATATGCTTCATCTTTTTAATATCTTTCGTGAAAATGATGGGAAGGAAAATTGTGCTCAAGTACTAGAAGAGGAATTACATAGAATGCTTGGCATAAAATATGTGCATGATGAGCATGATTGCAATGTTGTTAGTATGAATTCTTTGAATAACCATGATTCTAATGATATGCAAAGACACAAGCTTGGGGATGCTATGTTTGATGAAGATGATATGTTTAGTCCCCCAAGTTTTGATGAGCAAATTTATTATGATGAAAGCATGCCTCCTATTTATGATGATTATATTGATGAAAGTGGATTTGGAGAGGTCATGACTTTATTTAGTGATGAATCCACTATTTCGGAAGAGGTTGCAATTGATTATGGGAACAAAGTTGCTATCTATGATGATTATTGTGATGACTTTTATGCTATTAAGAATAATGATTACCATGAAACTTGTCATCATGATTTTAGTTTTCAATTGGATTATGCTTCACATGATAGTTATTTTGTTGAGTTTGCTACCACTATTCCGAATGAGAAGAATTTTGCTTATGTGGAGAGTAATAAAATTTATATGCTTGGAGATCATGAAAAGAGTGCTTTATGTGCTGGTTATATTGTTAAATTCATTCATGATGCTACTGAAAATTATTATGAGGGAGGAACATATGCTTCTACATATTGCAATAATATCAAGTTTTCTCTCTATGCACTTAAAATCTTGAAGCTATGTTTGCTTTGCCTTCCTATGCTAGTTGATTATCGTTCCCATAAGTTGTTAGCTTACAAAATCCTTATGCATAGGAAGTGGGTTAGACTTAAATGTGCTAGTCATATTCTTCATGGTGCTCTCTTTATGTTTCAATTATTATCCTTTCTGCGAGCATCATTGATGTAACATCCCAAATTTTCAATTTGGAATGTTTTACAATTATTATCTAAGCATCTATGCATTTTTTTTATATTTGAGTGTCATTGGGAAATTTTAGAGGCATTTGAGTTTTATTTGACTTTGGATTCAACATGGCATTTGAAATTTATTTCAAAAATCCCTGACAAATACTAGTTCAAAAGTATGAGATGAGCGAACATGACTCTCCAAAAAGTGAGAAGAAAACAATGCCGAAAGTTTTGAATTCAAATTTGAGTTTCATTTGGATTTTTAGAAAAATGTTTTTATAAAGTTTTTATTTAGCCTCTGAAAAATAGTTCATCTTGTAGGATTTCTTTTTCTGATTTTTTTGATATATATATGTCCTATATAAAATTATTTTTATTTTTTGTCTTTTTTTCTCTTTGTCTAATTAAAAAAAATGAACCTACAGCCATGGCCCAACTTGGCCCATTGGCTGAGCAGCCCACGAGCTAATGGCTCGTCTTCCTCCTCGTGCACGTACGCAATGCACACAGGCATCCATGGCCACGTACCACCCCCACCTCGTGCCCCACCCCCTCCCCTTCTCTCCCTCGCTCCAAAACCGCTCTGAATCGGTTCCCCTCGCCTTCCTCTACCCCTTCCCCTTCACTAGTGCGCCTTAATTCCTCCTCTAATGGCCACCATGAGAGCTTGAAACTGCAGCCATTAACACCTCTTGCCCCACCCAACTCTGGACCTCCCCAAGCCCTATAAAAGGCACCCCGCGAGCCCCTCTCACCCCTCGTCCGAAGCCCTCTCCTTCTGGAGTTTTTCCCCTCCCTAACCTCTCCAATTGCTCACCGGAGTTCGTGTATTCCGGCGACTTCTCCACAACGTCAGGAGGCGATACCGACACCACGGTACTGCTCCTCGGATCCTCCTCACGTTGCTCTTCACCGTGCCGCACGCGTCCTTCGCCGAAACACCCCAGAGCCTTCTTCCTCATCTCGGGCGACAAGTCCGGTGAGCACCCTGGCCGAATTTTTGTTCCTTTTCCAGTATTTTTTTCTAATCTCAGATTCTATACCAAATCTTGTTTCTAGTATATCTTTTAGTCTATAGATCCGATTTAGTTGATTATTTTTCCTACGGGTTCGTAGAAATATCCTCTATCCAAAGAACCTAACGAAATATATTTTTGAAAATTTGAAAAATTTGAATTCAAGCAGATCTGAATTCAAACTTCGTTTGGCCATAACTTGAGTTTCGTAACTCCGTTTTGGGTGATTCTTTTTGCAAATCGAAGCTTGTGACATGTACCTTCTGTGAAAACCAAAACCATTTATTTTTTTGCTGTGAAAATTACATTCTGTAGAGAAACTTTAGTTTGGGTGTTTTTGGAGTTTTTCAAAGTCTTTTATTTGTTTTCTTTTTGATTCTTTGCTTGTATGCTTATGTATGTCATTGCTTGCTTACGCTAGATCATCCGGAGTGCGAAGCTTGCTACTACGAATCTGTAGAGTTCAACGAACGTCAGCAAGGCAAGTTCACACTTTGATCATAAGTTTAAATACCCAGTTTTTACTATGCATTAGTTTCACCCTCAAAGATTGAATGAGTAGGATTGGGAACATGTGATTATGCTATGTAGTTTATGTGGTAGGAACCTATGACCTTTTATCACCCCGGGAAATATTCGTTATGTCATATATTGCTTAGCCATGCTCGTAGACGGGGATTGGTATGTGTGATACATGCAAGTTGCGAGAGATAATAATTTATCGGGACAACATAAGGTGGCAACTTTAATACACATCTGGGTGGATTGTTTGAGGCACCTGGAGAAACCAGTGCTTGCCCAAGAGGAATCCTAGAGTAACCGTGTGATTACCCTAGGTCCGCCATCCAGGCTCAAAGGGATCATAAGATATTTCATGCCTAGAAACTTCCGTGTGCAGCCACAAGCCATTATGGGCTCTGGCATAGTTGAGTAAGTTGTGTGACCTCTTTCCGTGGTAGACTAGCTGATGTAGAGGAAAGTAGGTGTACCGTTCTACCCAGGGTTTGGAGGAAATACTTCAGAAATACTATGTCTCGATCTTCCGATCATGGAGGTGGTCGAGTCTTGTGGGGAAAAGTGCGCAAACCTCTGCAGAGTGTACAAACTAATCATGATTAGCCGTGTCCCCGGTTATGGACAACTTGAGTATCTAGAAGTGAATTATTGGTTGATCTCATCACTCTTCTTAATGAAATTATTGGGTTACTAATAACTTGGGAATTTTGGGATTGAGTTGGAGGAACCTTCTCAATAATGGCATTTTTAACTTAGTAGTAAATAAAAATTTATTCCTTTGTTGTAGGGTAAAATAAGCTTTATGCAAAAATTAAACTTAGAGCCTCCACCAGCTAAAATTGCATATAGAGATAGTTTTTTTCATTATTATTACTCTATGGTGTGAAATTGCAAGCATATTCCATGTGCTGACCTACACGGCTGCAACGTCTCATGTTGCAAAGTTTTCCCACGAGGATTAAAGGTGCGATAGGTCGTTGTTCTGCACTCAGTTTGCCGTGGAGTTGGATGGACTCATTTACCTTCAATGCTTCTGCAGTTATTTTTATTTTGATGGCCTTTGGCCATATTATTGTAATACATAATCTTTTGATGACCTCGATGTAATAAAGTGTGTGATTGAACTCTGTTATAATTCATCGAGTACTGTGTGTGTCAGCATACCGATCCAGGGATGACACTTAAGCACAGAGACTTCGATCCATTTGGGTCGGGTTGCTACACGATGGTATCAGAGCACACGCTGACTGTAGGACACGACCACTAGGAAATGGAAAACCATAGGAAGAAAACTCTATTTTATGTCTTCCTTATATATCCGTTGGTCTGTACTCTTCTTTATTCATTACTATCTCTTCTCTACTTCAATTCAATAGTTGTTGAACCCCATGACCAAGTTGCTCAGCTGATGAGACCAAGACCCATGAAGACATCATTGACGAAGAAGAAGAAGCTAGAGTTGACTTTGATTTGAGAAGATTTAGTTCAGACCACCACAACCAAATGTAGTCCAACGAATGATTGCGGTAGTATGAAGAGATCATATCTCTTGTGGACATGAACTTACCTGTAGGTTTTGCTTGTGTGGTGTGATTTGTGTGAATTGCTTGATTTGAAGTTTCATTGCAATCATAAGCATATGGGTAGTGATTCCTCTCATTAGGCCCTTATTCTATTCTAATTTCTCATCCACTCTAAACCTAACAGATGCCTCCGAGACGTGACCCAGAATTTCCGCCGGAACTTACCCAGTTGATCTAGAAACAGAATGCCCTCATGCAGCTACTCTTCTAGAATCAGAACCAGAACAACAACAATAACCCACCGCCACCACCCCCGGTCGACAACCTTACCCGTTTCCTGAGGTTGAACCCACCCGTGTTCTCTAGTAGCACGGAGCCGATCGTCGTAGATGACTGGCTTCGCAAGATCGGAAGGGAGCTGAGCACCACAGGATGTACTGACGCTGAGAAGGTGCGCTTTGCCGCACATCAACTGGATGGACCAACAGCTTCGTGGTGGGAGAATTACACCACCACATTCCCCATAGCAAATGTGACTTGGGATCAGTTCCAGCAGGCGTTCTGTACCGCACATGTTTCAGCCGGAGCTATGAGTCTGAAGAAGCGTGAGTTCCGCAACTTACGCCAGGGAAATCGTTCTGTTGGTGATTATGTGGAGGAATTCAGCAAGTTATCCAGGTATGCTCCCGGAAACGTGGCTGATGATGCTGCTAAGCAGGAGAAATTTCTGGAGGGACTAAACGATGATCTGGGACTTCAGTTGACTGTGGCTACTTTTAACAATTATCAAGAGTTGGTTGACAAGGCTCTCATTCTAGAAGGCAAGCAACAGCAGGTGGAAAACCGCAAGAGGAAGTACGGACATGGAAAGTACAACTCTGGAGTTCAGCAGAAGCCCCGCTACACCCCGTACTCGGGAAATAATGGATCAGGATCTGGCATGTATGGTGGACACACTCACCATAACCATGGAGGACATTCACATCATGGAGGGAATGGACACAACCATAATGGCCATAGGAATGGCAATGGAAACGGAGGAAACAACAATCAGCATCACTCCAACCCCGCTACGCTGGCAAAGAAGGATCTGAGTGTAACATCCTGATTTTTTTCGAGAGTTCATTTTTTTCAAGCAAAGGATGTTGCAATATATTCATATTATTATGTATCTTTGTTTTGGAGTTGCTTAAATTAATACCATGTTGTTTGGAATTAATTTAGCACATATCAGGTGGAAAATAAATTACGTAATGTCTTGAGTCGTTTTTTTTTCGTTCGTAGTATTGCATTTTAAATTCTTCTTGCCTATTTTGTTACTTGGATTCTTGGGTTCTTAATGACTTCTAATTTTTCCTCTTGTAACAATCTTAATAAAAGAAATCAATATTATATTATATTGATTTTCTTTTCTTCTCTCTCTTTCAGTTTTCTCTTTGTTATTGGTCCTTGAACCAATACATGTATCTAGCCTAGCCCTCATTGGTATATATCACGTATGCTGGATCGTTCCTTCTCCATTTTTTTTCTTTCTAATCTAAACTCCCCAGCCACCAAACCAACAGGGCCAAGGCCACTCAGTGCAACGCAAGGCCCATCCAGCCGGCCCAGCCGAGCGAGCGAGCGGACGGCTCGGCTCTTCTTCTTCCTCACGCACGCACCTGCACGTACACGTACAGAGAAGAAACGCCATGGCCGCCGCCTCTTCTTCCCTTTGTCCCCTCAATTTCTTTCACCGTTTCAACTTGTCTTCAACACGAGAATTACTCCCCACTCAACCACGAATCCAGTCAGGCAATTTAATACTCCCACGATTACCTAAATCTCCCGTGAGCAGCTAGTGGACAGAATACCTATCGTTGGCGTTCGTCTCTCCCTACACACCACCGTTTCTACATCCGTTCGCGTCACTTGGTGCTCCAGAAGCTCCTCTATAAAAGCCCTCTCCTCTGGTTCTCCAATTCCTTTCCACACTCTCGCAATTCACCCCGCAACACAGCCGCATCTGCAGCGTTCTTCGCCTACCGTCGCCTAAGGTGAGCATCCCAAGCCAATTCCTCCGACGAACAGAATCCCCTCACCAAAGCCTACCACCTAGACATCTTTTTCTGTCATTTGGTTGATGTTGGCCGCGTGCACAACGACGCCGTGTCGCTGCCACCCTTTTGGACCGACGTTGTCGTCAACGGATGACCGCTCGTCATGTTCGTCTGTGTCCTGGTGTTCCAACATCACCTAGAGCGTCACGCACCACCATCTCCTCATCACCGTTGTTCCGACAACGACGACTACGCGCGTCGGCGCTCACCCGTGTCAACATGTCCATCCCCGACTATTCCTCGGTGACCCAAAACCAATCCTAACCTATAGGACGATTTTGTTGATATTAGAAACGAGTGGATGTTTTTTTTATTTTCATTGTGTAGGTGTTGAATTGTGATAGTTTTTTTTATTAAGTGCGTATGATGTTTTGTGTAAGTAGTTGTACAAAATTGTTTATGTCTTATTTTTCATGTCCGTAGCATGCTAAGGGTACGTTCTAAATATTGTTGAGTGATTCTAGGATACCTTAGAATATTGTAGAATTTATTTCGGCTTATTCAAATTAGTGATGCATGATAATACAATTGTTTTTTTATAGTGCTTGCGTACATTTCGTGAGAACAATATTGTCGTGCGTAGAAATATTCATGTTTAAATTAAATTCGATACAAGTATTTTATCATTGTTAATTACTATTTTATTGGGTTATGTTGTGAGACATAACACATTAATGTTGTCATTTTTTTTAAATAATTGATGATGCTATGACTAGATTTTTGTTGTCTTTTGTTACATATGTATTTAGAATATTATTTTAAATACCGCATCATTTATGCATGTAATGTTTTAGAATCATTTTAGAAGCATATTATCGTTTGATGTTTATCTAGTTTAGTCATCCAATTTGTATAGCTTGGTTGGCATTTACATTGATGAATAATTATCTAAATATTGATTGTGGGTATATATTGTATTGCCATGCTAAGTTGATTCGGGTCTTTTAAATACATAGGATAGTTATTGTTTTGTGTTTATGTCATGTCAGTCATTATTTTGTCTTTTCTTTATAGTTAGCTGAAGTATTTGTATTGGGCACTATTAAAGTACAGTTAGCATATTGCTATTTAGAACGTTAGACATGATGGCCGAGTTTTGCTTAGTAGTGATAAACCTATACCCAACCAATCCGTTCAATTCCTCAACTCATTTTCAATCAATCCACCTCTTTTGAAATCTCCATATCCATCCAGATCTTTCTACCAATACTTCCTATATTGTTATTTCATTGGATGTTATTTGGATTTTACTGCTTGTGTATTTATTATTTCTTCGCCGTTACTACGAGTAGGAGGTGACGGTATCGGGGAGGAGCATTACGAGGAAGACGGAAACGGGGGACTCGACAACGAAGGCATGCCTCTTCTTGATCATACTTATCCTATGGTTTACAAAATTGCATTGAGTTTTATTGTTACTATGTGCATGCTATTTTAATTCTCGTAGCTAGTGTGTCGATTGACACATTACCTTGATCCGCTTGTCGCCTATTCATTTGACACCTGAGTAGAATTTCAGTATTCCGGTAGAGTAGAAATGCTTAGCCATGCTTATCACCCTATAGGTACTATGTTGAATGACCTCTGAGTCATTGACATTTGAACTTAACGCTGAGCTAGGCCAGTTGGCCCTTCTTGATCTTCTCTATCCTCTTCTACTCTGGGTGAAACTTACCATCTGAATACTGGCGCGGGCGACAGCTGAATCAAGGATTGAAGGAGCGATTGGCCGCCCTTCACGAGTTGAAGGGGGCAATCAGTCGTCCGTGCCGCATGAGGCCTAATAAGTCTTGGATTTGAAGATTGTGACAATAGTACAGCCACATGCTATATGGGCACTGGCTTGGTTAATTAGTTAGCTCACTCTTATTGTTGTCATCGCCGTACCGCAGATGGGATAGCTGCCTTGCGAGGAGTGTCCTCGGCACAAAAGGGGGCTCGGACTGTGAACTGCGGTTACTTCCGTGTTGAAACCTAGTGGGCTTGGCATAGTAAGTTTGGTCTAATGAAAGACCTCGTCACAATCCCCCTGCCGGTACACCAACTGGAGTACTATACCAGCGGCCACTGGTGGCAACAAGTCGGGATTGTGTCGTGTGGGTAAAGTGTACAACCTCTGCAGAGTGTAAAACTATTCGAATAGCCGTGTCCACGGTCATGGACGGCACATGAATCTTTCTTGACATACAGGACCTGTCTTTCTTATTCCCTCTTTCCCTATTCTTGGAACCTGTGAAGAGTGTGAGTGGATCGAGGATCCTCACTTTGATGAAAGTTATTCTGGAGACAAAAACATGTTTTCATCTAAAACTGCTTTATCCAAGTACCATGTTTTTCAAACAAAACTAGCTTTTATGCAAATGAGCCATACAGCCTTCCTTTGAAGCCACATGTAGCAATTAGGTCCTTCCCCGTGGGAGGCATGTTGAGTACGTAATGTATTCATGGCAATACTTTTGTTGAACAACAGAGATCTATGAAGACAAGGGCATTGACTACGACTATTATGATGATCCTGAGGAGTGAGACACGTTGACTACATCAACTGCCTGTGGCTGAGATGGCGTCGCTACGTATTTTATATTCCGCTGTGTTTCTGATTGTAATAAATGTCATGCGACATTTCACTATGTATGCCTTGTGGCAAGAGATATTAAACTTATACTTGTTTTAAATGTTCTGCAATGATACCATTTTGCTGTGTTGTCAAGTTGATCCTGGATTGACAAATATACACAGGAGGGTCTGGAAATAATTTCCGGGTTCTCACAGAAGTGGTATCAGAGCCGACGTCGACCTAGTAACGTGGCCTTAGTTAGAAATGGAAAGCCTTAGGACATATTTTGGAAAATATTATTTTACTAATTATCTAGTATTTCGCTCCTATTTTTTCGCTTGTTAAAATTGTTTGCTGATTCTCTCCTTATTCAAATGTGTAGATGGTGATATCATCCTCACGTCGGATTGAGCAGTTTGGCAACCTCGGTCGTCAGTTTTCGAGACATGCTCACATGCTTGGGCTTCAACAAGGACCCAGAGGTTTCTGGACACTCCTATCGCACGATCGGGGGCGAGGAACGTTTTAAAGTCAACTTGGTGTTGTATCCTAGGATGGAACAAGCCAGCGGTTACCGATTCACATATGATGGAGAAGACTTCTTTGATGCTGTCATTGGAGTTGTTCATCAGGCGATGCATCAGATAGCCGGACTTCATCAGGACGAGCTGAGGCACACCCCATTCCGGTACTTCACTTTCCGTATTGGGGATGGTGCAATTCAGCAGAACTTGGGGTACATGGAGGAGGATGATCCCACGATCATTCGTATGGCTTCACTTATCTTTGGACTGGAGCAAAACCTTGGTATGACTACAACTATGCTGGAGGAGAACCGTCAGCGCTTAGAGTTTTACCAGGAGCGTGTGGAGACACTTGAGGAGAGACTGGTGGAGGCGAAGACTTCCTTAGCCGCTGCCCATGAAGCACGGGAGGCCGCTGAGGCAGTTGCAGAGCAGGGTATCATCGCAACGAACATGATGCTTTCCATGGAGAATGGTGACCAGCAGGAGATGCCACCAGAGGATCCTACACCTCCTCCACAAAAGAGGCTTCATCCACGCATCAAGATTACACGGACGAAGAAGAGCATCCTGGCGAAGAAGCGTCGCCTGATACGTCGCGCCGTTGCACCTTCAGCACCGCCCGCACTTCCAGCACCACCGACTCGCGAGCAGCAGCTCGACGACGGCGAGGAGGAGGAGGAGACTGAGCCTGAGGAGAGAGTTCCTGCTACACCAGAGGGGACCGCGTCACCACAGTCTGGGCTTCGCTTTGCACCATCACCTACCCACCACTATGATGGAGATCTCAGCGAGTAGATGGACTATAGGAACCATGAGCGATATTTATGATGATGCGAGTGAATGTTAGTTATTTGCATGTTTGCTATATCCATGGTCGACTATACTGATATATGTGGTATAGCTACTATGTTGTCCAGTACTTTTGGGATTGAGTGTTTTTTTGGAGTTTTATTTGCAGTTCAGTTGCTGGTTTTATTTGATCTTTTGTTATCATATTGGGTTTATGGGTTAGATATTCCCTCTCTTCTATTCTAACACCGAGAGGCCAACAATATGGATGCTAATCGTGGAGGTCGTGGCCACGGAGCACGCGGACGTGGTCGTGGTCGTGGTCGTGGACGTGGACGCGGTCATGGACCGGGTTTTGAGGAACCCATCTTTGAAGAAAACTTTGAGGAAGGACATGTCAATGATACCGACTCTGACTCTGGAGGAGATGATGTGCCACCACCACCGCCGCCACCCAATATGGCACAGATGATGCTGATGCAAACCCAGATACTTCAGCAGCTTGCAGCCAACGTTGCGAACCAGAATCAGGGTCAACCACCACAGTCAGGATTTGCTGAGTTCATGAGGGCAAAACCACCAACTTTTGAGGGATCATCAGACCCACTTGATGCTGATGATTGGTTGAAGGACATCAGGAAGACACTCAACTTGGCCAATTGCACTGTGGGTAATCGTGTAAAGTTTGCGGCACACCAGCTAAAGGGTGTGGCTGCAGATTGGTGGGAGAATTATTGTGAAGCACATGAGGATGCTCAAGCTATCACTTGGAATGAGTTTGCAGAATCTTTCCGCACCGCACATATTCCTGCGGGCATCATGGAGCTGAAGAGGGATGAGTTCCGGGCTCTTACTCAAGGAAAGATGACTGTGTCTGAATATCTGAGTCGTTTCACGCAGCTGGCACGTTATGGAAGGGCAGATATTCCAACTGAAGCTGACAAGACTGCCAAGTTTTTGAAGGGGCTGAACCCTGGGTTGAAGGACAGGCTGGTATCTCCTGATTTTCCTACCTTTCAAGCCCTGGTCAATAAGTCTATACTCCAGGAGAACTCTAGGAGGGAGTTAGAGGAGCACCGCAAGCGTAGAGCGCCACAGAGTCACCATGGGGCAGGTAGCTCAAGACAGAAGGTTGGTCATCATCCTGGTTATCATGCACAGTATGTCAAGCCATCAAGGCCCAACAACACCTTTCAGCCCAATGCTTATAAGACTCCACGAGCTGAAGTGGGAGGTAATCATGCTAATACAGCTGGAAGGGCATGCTTTAGTTGTGGGCAAGAGGGTCACTTTGCTGTTGCATGTCCCAATAAGAACACCGGTCCTACCCCAGTGAAGTTCAACTTGGGTTCTACAGTCAAGACACCCGCAGCAGGACGTGGTCGAGGCATTCTTAATACACCCGGGAGTGCACCTCATGCACTAGGACGTGGCAGGGTCAATCATGTCACCATCGAGCAGGCTCAAGAGGCACCATATGTTGTTCTTGGTATGTTTCGGATAAACTCACATTATGGTTCAGTGCTTTTTGATTCTGGAGCTTCTCATTCTTTCATTTCCAAAAGCTTTGCTGAAAAATACCTATTTCCAACTAAGGGTATGAGTCGGGTTTGGATGATACAATCACCTGGGGGTACCTTAAGGGCAAGTTTGGGGTGCCCAAAGGTGGTTATTCACATAGAAGGGGTGGAGTTTCTAGCAAACCTTATTTTATTAGACTCCATAGGTTTGGATGTGATTTTGGGTATGGATTGGTTAAGGAATCACAAGGCACTGATAGATTGTGCTGGTACTTCTGTTACTTTAACAAGCACTGAAGGAGGCATTGTGCAATACCAAGCTAGGATTGCAGCTCAACCCGAGGTTGATTGCGTGCTGAACCAAGTGAAGGAGTTAACTCTGGAGGATGTTCGAGTTGTGAAGGAATATCCAGATGTATTTCCGGATGAATTACCAGGATTGCCACCAGACCGTGAGATTGAGTTTGTCATTGAGTTAATACCAGGTACCGCTCCTATTGCAAAGAGACCTTATAAGATGACAGCAAATGAATTAGCTGAGTTGAAGAAGCAAATTCAGGATCTAGAAGAGAAGGGTTACATTAGGCCGAGCACGTCACCATGGGGCGCACCTGTGCTATTTGTGAAAAAGAAAGATGGTAGCATGCGCATGTGTGTGGATTACCGAGCGCTGAATGCAGCAACTATTAAGAATAAGTATCCCGTGCCAAGGATTAATGACTTGTTTGAACAGTTGAAGGGGGCATGTGTGTTTTCCTAAATAGATCTCCGATCTGAATACCATCAGTTGAAGATTCGCCCGCAAGATGTTCCAAAGACCGCCTTTGTTACTTGATATGGTCTCTATGAGTTTTTGGTAATGTCATTTGGACTCACAAATGCACCAGCTTACTTCATGTATCTCATGAACAGCGTATTCATGGATTGCCTAGATAAGTTTGTTGTTGTGTTCATCGATGATGTTCTGATCTATTCCCAGAGTGAAGAAGAGCACGAGGAACACCTTCGAGTGGTTTTGGAGAGGCTAAGGGCTCATCAGCTCTATGCCAAGTTTAGTAAGTGTGAATTCTGGTTGAAGCAAGTGGACTTTCTAGGACACGTCATCTCAGCCGAAGGAGTTGCCATGGATCCAGCAAAGGTGGAAGCAGTACTCAGTTGGAAGCAACCCAAGAATGTGTCAGAGATACGCAGTTTCCTTGGACTAGCCGGATATTACCGTCGGTTCATAGAAGATTTCTCCCGAATAGCAAGACCTATGACTCAATTGTTGAAGAAGGATAAAAAGTTTGAGTGGTCAGAAGCTTGTGAAGCAAGTTTCCAAGAATTAAAGAGGAGGTTGACAACTGGTCCGGTATTGGTATTGCCAGATATTCAGCAAGATTTTGAGGTTTATTGCGATGCTTCTCAGCAAGGTTTGGGATGTGTGCTTATGCAACAAGGAAAGGTTGTAGCTTATTCGTCGAGACAATTACGCCCTCATGAGGTTAACTATCCCACACATGATTTGGAATTAGCTGCTGTAGTGCATGCCTTGAAAACTTGGAGGCACTACCTTATCGGAAATAGGTGTGAGATATACTCGGATCATAAGAGTTTGAAGTACATTTTCACACAACCAGATTTGAATCTCAGACAGAGAAGGTGGCTAGATTTGATCAAGGATTATAATCTGAACATTAACTACCACCCCGGTAAAGCCAATGTAGTAGCTGATGCACTGAGCAGGAAAGTTTATGTCAACAATGTGATGATTCAGAATGAAGCGCCAGAACTTCATGAGGAAATTCGAAAGATGAATCTTTATGTGAGCCTTGCAGAAAATGGTGAAATGTTAGAGATCAAGTTTACTCTCCAAGATCAAGTGCGAGAGGCGCAGAAAGATAACAAGGGCATTGAAGAGATTCGAGAGAAAATCAAATTGGGCGAGGCACCCGACTATAGAGAAGATGAGAGTGGAAGCATGTGGTTTCGAGATCGTTTGCTGGTGCGAGACCAAAAGGAGATCAAGGACACGATCATGAAGGAAGCTCATGACTCAGCATACTCAATACACCCTGGAAGTACAAAGATGTATAATGATCTTCGGGGTAGTTTTTGGTGGTCGAGTATGAAGCGAGAAATCGCTGAGTATGTTTCACAGTGTGATGTATGTCGAAGGGTCAAGGCGGAACATCAGAAACCCGCGGGACTACTACAACCACTTAAGGTTCCAGTGTGGAAATGGGAAGAAATTGGAATGGACTTTATCACGGGCCTTCCAAGGACATCTTCTGGATTTGATTCTATTTGGGTCATAGTGGACAGATTGACAAAGTCATCTCATTTCATTCCAGTAAAGACTACCTATGGTGGAGAGAAGCTCGCAGAGTTATATATGGCAAGAATCATTTGTACACATGGAGTTCCTAAGAGGATAGTGTCAGATCGAGGTACTCAGTTTACGTCAAGGTTCTGGAAGAAAATACACGAGGTTCTGGGAACTCAGTTGGATTTCAGTACATCATATCACCCACAGATTGATGGACACACTGAACGGGTAAACCAAATTCTTGAAGACATGCTTCGAGCTTGTGCCTTGACTTATCAACGCAGTTGGGATAAGAGTCTTCCTTATGCAGAGTTGTCTTATGACAACAGTTATCAAGCAAGTATAAAAATGGCTCCATTTGAGGCTTTATATGGACAGAAGCGTCGTACACCTCTTAACTGGCATGAAGTAGGAGAAAATCAAGTGTTTGGTCCCGACACATTGGAAGAGGCGGACAAGCAAGTGAAAATGATTCAAGAAAGGTTGAAGGCAGCCCAGTCTAGACAGAAGGCTTATTGAGATAAGCGTCGCCATGACATATCATTCAAGATAGGAGATGATGCGTACTTGAAGGTATCTCCACTACGTGGAATGCGTCGATTTGGAATCAAGGGTAAGCTAGCGCCCCGCTACATTGGTCCGTTTGGGATTACCGCTAGACGTGGAGAGGTAACCTATCAGTTGGCACTTCCAGAGAAGTTGTCAAATGTGCACAATGTTTTTCATGTGTCACAGTTAAAGAAATGTTTTAAGAAACCCGAGGAAGAGGCGCAGAAGACGTCACTAGACAACATTGAGGTCAAGGATGATTTGACGTATGAAGAATATCCTATCAAGATTCTTGATGAGCAGTTGCGTACAACTAGGAGTAAGGTGATCAAACTTTGCAAGGTGCAGTGGAGCAATCACACCGAGAAGGAGGCAACTTGGGAGCGAGAAGACGATCTCAGGGAGGAGTTCCCAAATCTTTTCTCTTAGCTCTGAATCTCGGGGTCGAGATTCCTTTTAAGGGGGGTAGAGTTGTAACATCCTGATTTTTTTCGAGAGTTCATTTTTTTTCTAGCAAAGGATGTTGCAACATATTCATATTATTATGTATCTTTGTTTTGGAGTTGCTTAAATTAATACCACGTTGTTTGGAATTAATTTAGCACATATCAGGTGGAAAATAAATTACGTAATGTCTTGAGTCGTTTTTTTTTTCGTTCGTAGTATTGCATTTTAAATTCTTCTTGCCTATTTTGTTACTTGGATTCTTGGGTTCTTAATGACTTCTAATTTTTCCTCTTGTAACAATCTTAATAAAAGAAATCAATATTATATTATATTGATTTTCTTTTCTTCTCTCTCTTTTAGTTTCTTCTTTGTTATTGGTCCTTGAACCAATACATGTATCTAGCCTAGCCCTCATTGGTATATATCACGTATGCTGGATCGTTCCTTCTCCATTTTTTTTTCTTTCTAATCTAAACTCCCCAGCCACCAAACCAACAGGGCCAAGGCCACTCAGTGCAACGCAAGGCCCATCCAGCCGGCCCAGCCGAGCGAGCGAGCGGACGGCTCGGCTCTCCTTCTTCCTCACGCACGCACCTGTACGTACACGTACAGAGAAGAAACGCCATGGCCGCCGCCTCTTCTTCCCTTTGTCCCGTCAATTTCTTTCACCGTTTCAACTTGTCTTCAACACGAGAATTACTCCCCACTCAACCACGAATCCATTCAGGCAATTTAATCCTCCCACGATTACCTAAATCTCCCGTGAGCAGCTAGTGGACAGAATACCTATCGTTGGCGTTCGTCCCTTGATCTCTCCCTACACACCACCGTTTCTACATCCGTTCGCGTCACTTGGTGCTCCAGAAGCTCCTCTATAAAAGCCCTCTCCTCTGGTTCTCCAATTCCTTTCCGCACTCTCGCAATTCACCCCGCAACACAGCCGCATCTGCAGCATTCTTCGCCTACCGTCGCCTAAGGTGAGCATCCCAAGCCAATTCCTCCCACGAACATAATCCCCTCACCAAAGCCTACCACCTAGACATCTTTTTCCGTCAGTTGGTTGATGTTGGCCGCGTGCACAACGACGCCGTGTCGCTGCCACCCTTTTGGACCGACGTTGTCGTCAACGGATGACCGTTCGTCATGTTCGTCTGTGTCCTGGTGTTCCAACATCACCTAGAGCATCACGCACCACCATCTCCTCATCACCGTTGTTCCGACAACGACGACTACGCGCGTCGGCGCTCACCCGTGTCAACATGTCCATCCCCGACTATTCCTCGGTGACCCAAAACCAATCCTAACCTATAGGACGATTTTGTTGATATTAGAAACGAGTGGATGTTTTTTTTATTTTCATTGTGTAGGTGTTGAATTGTGATAGTTTTTTTTATTAAGTGTGTATGATGTTTTGTGTAAGTAGTTGTACAAAATTGTTTATGTCTTATTTTTCATGTCCGTAGCATGCTTAGGGTACGTTCTAAATATTGTTTAGTGATTCTAGGATACCTTAGAATATTGTAGAATTTATTTCGGCTTATTCAAATTAGTGATGCATGATAATACAATTGTTTTTTTATAGTGCTTGCGTACATTTCGTGAGAACAATATTGTCATGCGTAGAAATATTCATGTTTAAATTAAATTCGATACAAGTATTTTATCATTGTTAATTATTATTTTATTGGGTTATGTTGTGAGACATAACACATTAATGTTGTCATTTTTTTTAAATAATTGATGATGCTATGACTAGATTTTTGTTGTCTTTTGTTACATATGTATTTAGAATATTATTTTAAATACCACATCGTTTATGCATGTAATGTTTTAGAATCATTTTAGAAGCATATTATCGTTTGATGTTTATCTAGTTTAGTCATCGAGGGCGCGGCTGGAGGACGGAGAGGCGCGGCGGCCTGGGCGCTGCAGAGGCGAGGAGGGCGACGCGGCTTGGGGAACGGGGCGCGCCCAGGGCGGCGCTGGACGAGGACTCAGGTGGGGCGACGCGCACTGGATCGGCGCAGAGGAGGCGAGGTGCTCGAGGGGGGAGATCTATGGGCGACGAGCGGGATCGACCGAACGGGAGGAGAGCGACGAGGGGATGCGAGGAAGGGAGCGGTCGGGTGCTGCGGGATAGATCGATGGGGATGCGGTCGGGCTGCGAGAGAGTGACGGCGCTGAGGGGTCGAGGGAGGAGCGAGGGGTCGGCTAGGGTTACGGAGTTGGGGCGGCTGCGGCCTGATGGGCCTTGGGCCAAAAGGCTGGCCCTAAGGCCAGGTGGGGAGATGGGAAAAACAGAGGCCTGAAGGAGTGGCGGTTGGGCCAGCTGCGGCTGGTTCTTCCTCTGACTGATTTTAGCAGAAGCCAAATAAAGAAAAGAATGAGGAGGGGGGTTAGGGAAATAGTTAGCACATGGGACTAATTTTCTCGGGCTCATAAAAATGAGCACGGTCCGAGAAAATAGAAAAGGCATGAACGAAAAAATATAATTCAAACATATTTGAATTTAATTCAAATGGGTTTGAACTAAGACTTGATTATTGAAGTGTCCAAAAATGTTCGAATTTTCGGAGGAACCTTGAAACAACGGAAAAGAATTATTGGCAAGGTTTTGAAGTCAAACTTGAAGTGAAAAAGGCATGGGGAAAAATATGCAAGTGTGTTGCGGTTAATTCCAAACAAATGGAATATTTATTATAGCTCCCTAATAATATTGAGAGGATATGTTATAAAGAGAAGTCATCCTTCCCTTGATTTAAATGGACCGAAGGTCCACACAATTTATTTAGGTTGAGATACAAAGATTAATGACATGATGGCATGATGACATGATGCAATGCAAAATAAATAACACAAACACAAATGAAACACGTGGAAGAACCCGGAACATCTGGAATCTTCTGGAATCTTCTGGGACGTCGGTCTTCGGGCGTCACAAGCCCCTCCAAAAATAGAAGAGAAAGGCCAAAAAAAGGACGGCCCTAAAAAAGGGGACAATTGCTGCTATCTTTTTCCACACTTGTGCTTCAAAGTAGCACCATGTTCTTCATGATAGAGAGTCTCATGTTTAGTCACTTTCATATGCTAGTGGGAATTTTCATTATAAAACTTGGCTTGTATATTCAAACGATGGGATTCCTCAAATGCCTTAGGTCTTCGTGAGCAAGCAATTTGGATGCACACCCACTTAGTTTCTTTTGTTGAGCTTTCATACATTTTTAGCTCTAGTGCATCCGTTGCATGGCAATCCCTACTCACTCACATTGATATCTATTGATGGGCATCTCCATAGCCCGTTGATATGCCAAGTCGATGTGAGACTATCTCGCTCCTTTTTGTCTTCTCCACAACCACCTCTCTATTCCACATAGTGTTATGTCCATGGCTCACACTCATGTATTGCGTGAAAGTTGAAAGGTTTGAAAGAATAGAGTATGAAAACAAGTGCTTGGCTGAAACCGGGGTTGTGCATGATATGAATATTTTGTGTGATGAAGAGGGAGCATAGCCAGACTATATGATTTTGTAGGGATAACTTTCTTTAGCCATAGTATTTTGAGAAGACATGATTGCTTTGTTAGTATGTTTGAAGTATTATTATTTCTTATGTCAATATAGACTTTTGTCTTGAATCTTTCAGATCTGAACATTCATGCCACAATTAAGAGAATTACATTGAAAATTATGTTGGTTAGCATTCCACATTAAAAATTCTTTTTTTATCATTTACCTACTCGAGGGCGAGCAGTAATTAAGCTTGGGGATGCTTGATACGTCTCCAACGTATCTATAATTTTTGATTGTTCCATGCTACTCCCTCCGTCCGAAAATACTTGTCATCAAAATGGATAAAAAAGGATGTATTTAGAACTAAAATACATCTAGATACATCCCCTTTTGTTCATTTTGATGACAAGTATTTCCGGGCGGAAGGAGTATTATTTATGATGTTTTGGATGTTTAATGGGCTTTGTTATACACTTTTATATGATTTTTGGGACTAACCTATTAACCTAGAGCCCAGTGCTAGTTTCTGTTTTTTTCTTGTTTTTGAGTTTTACAGAAAAGGAATATCAAACGGAGTCCAATTGACGTGCCAATTTTTGGTGATTTTTTCTGGACCAAAAGAAGCCCCCGAAGTAAAAGGGTTGGGCCATGAGAGCCACAGGCTGCCCACGAGGGTGGGGGGCGCGCCCACTCTAGGTGGGCATGTGCCCCTGTCTCGTGGACAGCCCGGAGACTCCCCTGACTTGTGCCCTACGCCAAAAAATCTTATAAATACTAAAACATCTGGAAATTAACCTAGATCGGGAGTTCTGCCGCCGAAAGCCTCTGTTGCCACCGAAAACCAATCTAGACCCATTCTGGCACCCTGTCGGAGGGGGGAATCCCTCTCGGGTGGCTATCTTCATCATACCGGCGCTCTCCATGACGACGAGGGAGTAGTCCACCCTCGGGGCTGAGGGTATGTATCATTAGCTATGTGTTTGATCTCTCTCTTTCGTGTTCTTGAGATGGAACGATTTTGATGTATCGCGAGCTTTGCTATTATAGTTGGATATTATGATGCTTCTCCCTCTCTACTCTCTTGTAATGGATTGACTTTTCCCTTTGATGTTATCTTATCGGACTGAGTCTTTAAGGATTTGAGAACACTTGATGTATGTCTTGCACCTGCTTATCTGTGATGACAATTGGATATCATGTTATCTACTTGATGTATGTTTTGGTAATCAACTTGCGGGTTCCGTGACCTTGGGAATCTATGCATAGGGGTTGGCACACGTTTTCATCTTGACTCTCCGGTAGAAACTTTGGGGCACTCTTTGAAGTTCTATGTGTTGGTTGAATAGATGTTTCTTAGATTGTGTGATGCATATCGTATAATCATGCCCACGGATAGTTGAGATGACAATGGAGTATCTAGGTGACATTAGGATTTTGGTTGTGTCGGGGAAACTGATCGCCCGCGAACACCTATGGGACCGGAGCCCCTTTTCGGTACGGCAAGGGAGAGGAGGGAGCACAAAGAGCAGATCGAGGGGCACACGCGAGCAGTTTACCCAGGTTCGGGCCGCACGGATGCGTAAAACCCTACTCTTGCCTTGGTTGTATTGAGTTCTTGGCTCGGGAGCAAGAAGATCTACAGTACTAGCTACACCGAGCGTGGGAGTGATCAAGTTTTGGAACCCCCCCTACGTTGTGCATGGGCCTCCTTTTATAGCCCAAAGGGGTCACCGACACGTGTCAACGTAGGTGAGGGTAAAAGCGTAAAATTGGTGGTAGTTGTAACAGTGCATGTGCAGTGTACGCACAGTGGTCTATACCTAACCCAGACGGTGGGGGACAAGGACATTGAATGCCCGTCACCGTCGCCCCAAACAGTGTAAAAAGCGTCCGTCCGGGCGTCTCCGTTCGCCACGACGGAGGCCTCGTCATCGTGGCTTGCCACCGTGTACCCCCAGGCTGCACAGCCATCCGCCACGTGCCTCAGGAAGGGCCCCAGGGCGACGCGTGGCCAGGTGAGCCGGAGCGCAGGCACACAGTGAAAGCTTGCCGCGACAAGCACCTTGCCGCGGTCGCTACCTTGCCGGGCCCGGAAGCTTGCCGCTCTCCGGGTCTTGCCGGGGAGCGCGATGCGCCACGGCATGTCTTCTGAAATGCTGTTCTTTGGCCTTCCTGGCAAGCTCCTCTTGCCAGGGTCTTGTGCTGAAGGGATAATCTTGAGCCTGGAGCGGCCTTCCCGGCAAGCTCCTCTTGCCGGGGTCTTGTTTCTTAACATGAATACTTTGTTCTTGAATGGCTTCAAGGGAACCAGAGTGGGCTTTGGCGGGTGCGTGGTGAGCCTGACCACGGGACGCTGCTACTGCCCGTGCACAAGTCGGGATACTAAGGTACCCCTACTTTAGTACACCGATAGGAGCCCCCGGGCCTGGGCCACACACGGTGCCGAGCGCTGTTGGGCCAGGCCCAAAATAGTGTACGGGCACACACGGCCCACGGCGCGCCGTTTCCCACTCCGCATTCGCCGCATCCCTCCCTAACGGCACGCGTCGATTGCGGCGTCGTGGGAGAGATCGTGGCCTGTTTCTTTAATGGGAAAATGCGGAACGTCCCCCACTTCCCCCTTAAAAGCAGAGGAAGCAGGGACAGTTTCCCCCCATTGCTTCATTGTGTCTTCAATCTCCAGAAACCCCCGCCGCTCTCCGCCTCCCCAAAGGTCGACAGAGAGCCGAGCTCCATCCTTCCTCCGCCGTCTCCAGCATCCTCAGCGCCGCCGACCCCCCTCGCCACCCCCGCCATGGCCCCGAAGAGCGACAAGGCGAAGAACGCGAAGTCCGAGAAGGCGGCGAAGCTGGCAGCGATGCAGAAGAGGATGGTGGTCTTCCCGCCGAGGCTCCGCGCGAGGGAGCTGAGGGACAAGTACTACTTGTTCTGGGCGAGGGAGACGAAGGCTCACCCGCGCACCAGGGTCCTCCCCGCCGAAGCCTGCGACATGTACCCGGGAGGTTACCATTACTTCGCTCTGTTCTTCCACTGTGGTCTTTGTCCTCCGTACTCTGAGTTTTTCTGCGACATGATGAACACGTATGGATTCCATCTCCTCGATTTCACCCCGAATGCTGTCCTCACTATGGCCGTTTTCGCACATCTGTGCGAAAACTTTGTCGGGGTCCACCCCAACGTAGCTCTCTTCCGCCACTTCTTCACACCTAGAGTAGAGTCTGGGTCTCCACTCTCCGGTGGCATCTCCTGGATCTTTAGGCTCAACAAGAAAGAGGCATACTTGATTGGAGAGCTCCGCGGCAAGTGGGATGAGTGGAGGGCCGATTGGTGCTGGATTGTGGAAGAGGAACCCGAGCAGTTTACATCACCTCGCCGGGCCGCAATAGTGCGCGGCAAGGACTGGAGCGATCTGGCCCCGGAGGACGAGAGGCTGAAGATTGCCCTTACTAGGATCCTTCGTCTCCGGGCCGCCAACCTTACTGTAGGTGAGGTCGGGGCGGATTTCCTTCGCCGCCGCATTGCCCCCTTGCAGGACAGGAAGAGGTCCGTTTGGGAATTCGGCAACGCGGCAGACTGCATGAGGCTGCGCCCCGGCCTGAATTACAACTTCACCGTCTTGGAACTCAAGGGAATGGTCCGCTCGCTGTTGAAGCATGACCCCAAGCACACGGAGTGGTTTACCCCGTCGCAGGGAGTAGTTCCATTATGCAACAACTCTTCACTTAGTGCCATCCGTGCGGTAATGCCTCTGTGCAATTCCCACGGGGTGGATCCCACTTGGCTGGCGCCTTCAGAAGAGACCGTGCAAACTTTCTTTGATAACCTGGTTGAGCGGCCCGCCAAGCGCCCGAGGGAGCCTACTCCTCCAGCTCCTCGCGCTGGGACGCACGAGGCAGACTTTGACTTCTCCGCCCTTAGTTCCGACGAGGAGGAGGAAGAGTAAGCATTTGCAACTTTTATTTCTTTTGATCCTTGTTGCTCTTGTCTTGACTTCTCTTTGCCTGACTCTGATCTTGTTTGGCTTCCAGGACCCTGACCCAGAGGATGGCGAAGAGGGCCAAGATCCCTGTAGTTGATCTTGAGGGGGACGAGCCCGTCGCAGCGGCAGGAGATGCGCCCGCGACAGGCTTGCCGGACCAGCCTGCTACTCCGGAGAGCAGCCCCCAGCGCAGCCCCCACCGTAAGTCTCTTGTTTACTTTTCTGCTTGACGGGCGCGCTTGAGTTTCTTATCCTTACTAATGTCCTGCTCGCTTGTTGGCTTGTGCAGAAGTGGAGCCGCAGCCGCAGGAGCATCAAGAGGCTGCTCCCGACGAGCCGCTCGTCCCACCCTCCCCGCCAAGGAGGAGTTCCCCGGCGAGGGAGGGTGCTCCGCCAAGGGCGGGTACTCCGCCAAGGGCGAGTACCCCGCCAAGGGCGAGCACCCCGACAAGGGTGGGCACCCCGCCACGGGAAGGCGCCAGCGGCCCTCCGCCGGCGGGAGCCACTACTACGCCGCCAAGGGAGGACTCCCCGGCAAGGATCCTCGTATAGGACGAGGCCCGCGCAGGTAACCCTTGTACTTTCCTTCTCTTGAATTCTTCTTTTTGGATATTTGCTTGACGATTCTTCCTTTCTTTTTCTTCTGTCAGATCCGCCCACCCCGGAGTCGATGGAGAGAGAGGCCATCGCCAAGGACGACGCTCGCGGCAATGCTGGCGACGCCGCCTCCGCTGAAGGGATGGCCGGCGCTGACGAGCCAGCCGCCGACAAGCCCCCCGCGGCCACTGACGCGGCAGCTGGGGAAGGGACGGGCGACTGCACTGCTGGCCCCGAGGCCGCAGGAGTGCCGGACGCTGCGCCGGCCGCCGACCCCTCCGCCGCCATGGCTTGTCCGGGCATTTATCTGGAGGCCGCCAACGGGGTCTTCATCCAAGTCCCGTGGGCGTCCTCATCAAGGGCACCCGCGGAGGGGGAGAGCTTTGATGGAGAAGTCCACGCCTCCGCCGGGCTAAGGCTTGTCGACGCGCCCGGCAGTAGCAGCGAGCCCAAAGAGGAGCAGCTTCTGCGCCGTCTTCTGGCCTTGTATCGGGCCAGGCAGGCCAAGCTGGAGTCCCGGGAGGCTCTGGCTGCCAAGGCTGGCATTGACTTGGAGAAGCGCGCCGCGGAGCTCCGTGCCGCCAACCAAGCTGCCCTCCGGAACTTGGCGGAGGAGCGCGAGGAGCTCGCCGGGGCGCACCAGGCGTTCATCCTCGAGAAGGCCGAGGTTGAAGAGCAGCAGCGACTGGCCGCTGAGGATCTGTCTCGGCGGGAAGGAGAGCTGAACCAGCGGAAGGTCGACCTCGATAGCCACGAGGACGACCTTGCCGCGCGCGAGCAGTCCATTGGCGGGGCTCTGCAGGAGGCGAGGGACGCCACTGCTGCCGCGGAGACCGCCAAGAGGGACCTTGAGGCGAGGGTGGCGCAGTTGGAGCTCAATCTGAAGACGAGCGAGGAGAAGGTTGCCGCGCTCAAACTTGAAAGGGAGAAGGACGCCCACAGCCACTCGGAGCTGCAGGTCCGCCTCTCTGAGAAGGGCAAAGAGCTCAACGACGCCAAGGACTCCATCGCAGACTTGGAGCTGAAGGTTTCCACCCTCACTGTGTCGCTTGACGGGGCCCGGAACATGGAGTCCAAGTTGAAGGAAGATCTCCGGGCTGAAAGGGCACTGCTGGACAGTGCCGTCCTTACGCAGAACAACTTCCAGCGGATGGTGGAGAAGAGGACCGAGGAGCTCGTCGCCTCCGCCGCCAACATCGACAAGGAGATGGTGGCGCTGGGGACGGAGCACCTCGTGTACTCCCTCGACAAGAGCCTCCCCCATAGCGCCAAGCTGAGTTTGTTCTTCAGAGGAGTGGCGCCGGCCCTCGCGCAGCTACGGGAGAAACTCCCCACGCAGCTGGCTAACGAGGCACGCCGGCTTTGCATGGGTACCATGGAGCGAGTGTTGACGAAGATCGTCTACCGCAACCCCGGGATTAATCTTGAGAACGTCCTCCGGACCTTGCCGCCCGAAGCTGACCAGGAAGCGTTGAAGGCACAAGTAGCCCACATCGTGGCCAAGGTGGGCAAGATCAGGAGGGTTGATGGAGACCGTGTAGACTAGGCTTCCTTCTTTCTGCTTCCCTTGCCGCTGTCGATTAAGTCATGGATAGTAGTTTGTTAGAACAGCGGCAAGTTATCTTGTAATATAACTTTATTTTGGATAGTCAATGCAGTGTTATCTCCCTTGCTCGATCCCTTTACTTTGTATGTTTCTCACCCTACGCTTCTAGGGAGCTTGCCGGCAAAGGGACCCTTGCCGCGAGTGCTGAGTGCGGGACTTCAATGGCCTGCAGGCAATGCCCTCGCTGGCAAGAAACCTTGCCGCAGCTAGTCGCAGCACACTTAGGTTGTTGAGCGAACTCGAAAACGAAATAAGGGCGCGACACTTGTCGCAGCTCACTTAAGCCGTTGAGCGTGCTCGAAACAAAGTAAGGGCGCGGCTAGCCACGGGTAGGTTCCTCCGCGCACAGGTTTTCCATACAAGGTGAGGTCGTTCAAGGAAGATAACTAAGAATTTTAACATTTTGAATGCTCAAACTTTGGCAACTTAGCTTTTGTGTTCTGTTTGCTTCCCGGCAAGGCTTTCCTTCCTTGAACAGCACTTGGTCCATACCACTACCACTGTCTCCTTCCCCCCCGGCAAACTTGTGCACGAGGAACACTTCTTCTACTTGAGAGAAAAAGGAAGAGGGGAGGAAACAAAGATATGGAGCCTTGCGGCTTGTTATTGCTTATCGGGATCGTGTGCTGGACAAAGTGTTAGATAATACATGCAATGAAAACAAGAATGCATGAAACGACAAGCCGTGCGAAGCACAAAAGTTTTACTGATGCACGGGGTCTGCGCCCGGCTTTGTACAAAGGTTTACATGCAACAGCGGCAAGACTTGTACAAAAGGTGGTTGCCGGAACGGATCACGGCAACCGCGCCTCATGGGTGAAACTTGCGAAGATGCTCAATGTTCCAGGAGTTGCTCACCGGTAAGCCTTCTTCGGTCTCAAGGCGGACAGCGCCGGGCCTTGTGACTTGTCTCACCCGATAAGGGCCTTCCCACTTCGGCGTCAACTTGTTGGAGTTCTTGGCGGACTGAACGCGCCGAAGAACAAGGTCGCCTTCGTCGAGACTCCTGGCCTTGACTTTGCGGCGATGATAGCGACGCAAAGCTTGCTGGTATCAAGCAGCTCGTACAGCAGCCTGGAGACGGTCCTCCTCGAGGAGCAATGCATCATCTTGCCGCAGCTGCTCCTGCTCAAGCTCATCGTAAGCGAGCACTCGAGGAGACCCGTATACGAGTTTTGTGGGGAGAACTGCCTCTGCTCCATAGACAAGAGCAAAGGGTGTCTGTCCGGTGGCTCGATTTGGTGTCGTCCTGATCGACCAAAGAGCCGCCGCCAACTCCTCGATCCAGTTTCTTCCGCACTTGTGCAGCCTGTCGAAGGTTCTTATCTTGAGTCCGCGCAGCACTTCAGCATTTGCCCTCTCCGCTTGACCATTGCTCCTCGGGTGAGCAACAGAAGCGAAGCAGACCTTGGCGCCAAGGTCTTCGACGTATTGCATGAAGGTGCGACTTGTGAACTGTGTGCCATTGTCGGTGATGATTCTGTTCGGGATTCCGAAACGGCAAACGATCGATCTGAAGAACCTGACTGCTGACTGTGCGGTCACCTTTCTCACTGGTTCCAGTTCCGGCCACTTTGTGAACTTGTCAATAGCAACGTACAAGTACTCAAAGCCCCCGACAGCGCGGGGAAAGGGGCCGAGGATGTCGAGCCCCCAGACCGAAAAGGGCCAGGACAAAGGGATCGTCTGGAGAGCTTGAGTTGGCTGGTGTATTTGCTTGGCATGGAACTGGCATGCTTCACACTTGGTTACTTGTGCAGTTGCATCTTGGAGGGCTTCTGGCCAAAAGAAACCTTGCCGGAATGCCTTCCCGGCAAGTGCTCTTGCGCCAATGTGGTGTCCACATATGCCTCCGTGTATCTCTGCCAACAGCTTCTGTCCATCTTCCCGGGAAATGCATTTCAATCTCACACCATTGAGTCTTCTTCTGTACAGTTCGTTGCCGACGAACTGGTACATACTTGACTGCCTGGTTATTCTCTCTATCTCTTTTGGTTCTTCGGGAAGTTCTCCAGTTTGAAGGAAACGGACAATTTGTTGTGCCCAGGTTGGAGCTTGAGGCTCAACAACAAGGACTAAAGGCATCAGTGCTGCTGCGGGAACGTTAGCTTCTACGGCAAGAATCTGCGGCTCTGCCGGAGCTGGACTTTCCCCGGCAAGCCTGCCGGGGCAAGACTTGCCGGGAACATCTGCTTCAACTGCACGAACCCTAGGGTCCGAAGGAGCAGACTGTTCCTCAGCAACTTGGTCGTCGATCCTGGGGATCTTGGCGGCGGCTTCAGGAAGATCCGCCCGCAAGTAGTCACCGGAGACCAACTTTCTTTTCTTGCTCTGCCCAACTGATGGTGTAACGGATGGCTGAGTTAGCTTGAGCACGAAGGTCCCTGGTGCCACAGGTAGCTTCAGTGCAGCACACTTTGACAGGCCGTCTGCGATATCATTTTGAGCTCTTGGAACGTGCTCCATCTGCACGCCTTCAAAGTGTTCTTCAAGTTTCCTTACTTCATCGACATAAGCTTCCATCAAAGGACTCTGGTAGCTATTGTTTACTTGTCGGACCACCAACTGTGAATCTCCCCGCACAATCAGCTTCTTGATCCCAAGTTTGGCTGCAATTCTGAGGCCGGCAAGCAAACCTTCATACTCTACAGTATTGTTTGTCGCTTGCTCCTTGGGAAAGTGCATTTGAACAACGTACTTGAGGTGCTCCCCGGAGGGCGCTACGAGTAACACACCAGCACCGGCGCCTTGCAGCGAGAAGGCTCCATCGAAGTACATTATCCATTCTTTGCTTGCTTCTTTGACGGGGATGTTTGTCTCTAGAACTTCTTCGTCTGGTGTTGGTGTCCATTCTGCTATGAACTCTGCCAAAGCTCTGCTCTGTATAGTTGAAGTGCTTTCAAACTTAAGACCAAAGCTTGACAGCTCTAGTGCCCACTCGACGATCCTACCTGTTGCTTCTGGGTTTTGCAATATCCTATCCAGCGGAAAGCGAGTGACTACTGTTATCTCATGTGCTTGGAAGTAATGGCGTAGCTTTCTCGAGGCCATGAGGAGGCCAAAAAGCAGCTTCTGCACCCCAGAGTATCTTGATCTAGCCCCCTACAAGAGGGAACTTACAAAATAAACTGGGCGCTGCACCATCTTCTTTCGCACTTCTCCTTGTATCTGCACAGACTCGTCCTTGTCGGGGCCAGAGCTTGTCGGGGAAGCCCCCTGCTTGTCGCTGGATGCGCTTGCCGGGGCTGTGGATTCCTCATCTACCTCCCTCTCCGCTACCAACGCGGCACTAACCACTTGATTGGTTGCTGCTAAATACAGCAGCAACTTCTCTTGTGGCATAGGTGCGACAAGTATTGGAGTGGAGGACAGGTATCCTTTCAAGTCATGCAACGCTGCCTCCGCTTCTGGAGTCCATTTCATAGGACCTGCCTTTTTCAATATTTTGAAAAAAGGCAGGGCGCGTTCTGCAGACTTTGAAATGAACCTGCTGAGGGCAGCCACACAACCAGCAAGTCTCCGTACATCCTTGACGCGCTTCGGAGCTTCGATCTGCTCAATGGCTTTGATCTTGTCGGGATTGGCTTCAATCCCCCTCTGGGACACAAAGAACCCGAGAAGCTTGCCGGAGGGGACTCCGAAGACGCACTTCTCGGGGTTCAGCTTGAGTTGTACCTTGCGCAGATTTGCAAAAGTCTCATCCAGGTCTTGGATCAGGGTATCCTTGTCTTTGCTCTTGACCACTATGTCATCCATGTAGGCTTCTACATTCCTGTGTATCTGTGGCTCAAAAGCAGTGTGGACCACCCTTGCAAATGTTGAGCCCGCATTCTTCAGTCCAAAGGGCATGCGTATGAAACAGTAAGTGCCACATGGAGTAATGAATGCGGTCTTCTCTTCATCTTCCTCAGCCATGAATATCTGGTGATACCCGGAGTATGCATCAAGAAATGAAAGCAACTCACATCCAGCCGTGGAGTCAACGATCTGGTCAATGCGCGGCAAGGGAAATGGATCCTTGGGACAGGCTTTATTCACATCAGTGAAGTCTATACAAAGTCTCCACTTCCCATTAGCTTTGCGCACGACAACTGGATTGGCCAGCCACGTAGGATGAAGTACACCTCTAACAAGGCCTGCTGCTTCCAACTTCTTGATCTCTTCAGCAATGAACTCTTGGCGCTCCACCGCTTGCTTCCTGACCTTCTGCTTGACGGGCCACGCGTGAGGACAAACAGCAAGCTTGTGCTCAATTACCTTCCTGGGAACGCCGGGGATGTCAGACGGTTGCCATGCAAACACGTCGACATTCGCCCACAGGAAGGCAACGAGCGCGCTTTCCTATTTGGGGTCGAGCATAGCACTGATGGTGAAGGTACCACCAGTGCCGTCCTCCTTGGCGGACACCTTCTTGGTTGCAGGTGGAGCTGCCATTCCTTTCTTTCACTTGCCGGTGGAGCTCGATGGTGCGTCCTCGACGGCAGCGCAGCACTCCGAAGAGGTGCGTTTGCCGGAGTGGGCCCCGGAGCTCTTGCCGGACTTGGTCTTGGTCTTCCCCCCGGGAGCTTCAGCGGCAAGTGTCTTGCTGTCTGCCGCGGATGCTGCGTCCCGGTAGATCTTATCGGCGCAAATAAGCGCGTCCTTCTTGTCGCCGGGGACAGAGATGACGCTTAACGGCCCTAGCATCTTGAGCATGTTATATGCATAGTGAGAGGCTGCCATGAACTTGGCGAGCGCAGGACGGCCAAGTATCCCATTGTATGGCAATGGGATATCGGCGACGTCGAAGGTGATCCTCTCAGTCCTGAAGTTTAGCTCTCCGCCAAAGGTTACCGGCAGTGTGATCTTCCCCTTCGGCTTGCTCCTTCCCGGGTTGATTCCTTGGAAAGTTCCGGTTTCCTCGAGCTCGCTGTCGGGAATCTGGAGCTTCCGGATTACAGCAGAGGAGATCAAGTTTAGGCCGGCCCCTCCGTCAACCAACATCTTGGTGACCTTGAGGTTGTGGATGGTTGGCGAAACCAACATCGGCAAGCACCCGACCGCAGTTGTGCGGTCAGGGTGGTCCTCAAAGTCGAAAATGATGGGCGTGCTGGACCACTTCAGCAGCTTGCGCGACTCGACGGGTGGCTCAGCTGTATTCACTTCCCGCACCCATTGCTTGAGTTGGCGGTGGGAAGTGTGCAGAGAGGCACCTCCATCGACGCACAAAACTTCTGTGGCCTTCTGGAACTCCTGCTCACTGTTGTCTCCGTCATCCATGTCCTCGTCATCGTCTTTGTCTTCATCCTTGTCGCGACCGCGGGGAGGCCTATCTCCTTGCCGCTGCTTGGCCTTGCCGTGGCGTCCTCCCCGGCCATTGAATGGCCGCTTCTTGCCGGACTCACCTCCGCCTCCCTGGGCCTTCTCCTTGTCGCGTCGCTCGTATTCAGCCTTCTGCTGCTCTACGAGGTATTCAACCCTCTTGCAGTTCTGGAGATCGTGGCCCTTGGTGCGGTGGATCTTGCAGTACTACTTGTCGGAGCCGTCCTGCTTGTCGGCGGCCGCCACAGGGGTGGCCTCCTTGCCGGAGCCACCAGCCTGTGTCTTCATGGCGGCAGCCTCCTTGCCGGACTGCTCGACAACCAGTACTTCCTTGTTCTTCTTCTTGTTGTTCCGCCGCCGGCCCTTTCTTGCCGGGACAGCATCCTCGCTGTCCGTTCCTCCTGCTCCAGCATCCTCTCCGGGGAGTCTTCTCCCCTCTTCAGCACGCGCACACTTGTCCATCCGGGATCTTGGTCATCGCCATTTCCTCCCTCATCCGGCGGTTACGCACGTTCTGGTGGAACGCGCTGATAACCGCGGCAGGGTGGACATCTGGGATGTTGTGCTGAACGCGGCTGAACCTCTGGATGTACTTTCGCAGGGACTCTCCCTCCTTCTGGGCAAGAATGTGGAGATCGCTCTCCTGGCCATGGGGTTTGTGGCCGCCCGTGAAGGCGCCGACAAACTGGTGGCACAGGTCTGCCCAAGAAGAGATGGAGTTTTCCGGCAAGTGCATAAGCCAAGATCTGACGTTTGGCTTAAGCACGAGCAGGAAGTAATTCGCTAGAATCTTCTCGTCGCGTCCCCCGGTAGCCTGCACCGCAATGGTGTAGATGCTGAGGAACTCCGAGGGATGGGTCTTGCCGTCGTACTTCTCGGGTACGTCGGGCTTGAAGTTCTTCATGCTGGGCCACTGGACTTGCCGCAGCTCTCGGGTGAACGCAGGGCAACCTGCCGCATACGGCAAGTCGCCTGGTTCACCGGGCGCGTGCAAGTCGACAGCGGTCCGAGCGCGTTGTTCGGACTGTCGCCGTGCCTCTCTTCGACGCTCGATGCGAGTTCGAGCGTCCTCTTGTCGCCTGTCGTCGAGGACTTGGCGCTGATCGCGGCGAGCTCGTGGATCCGACGAAGCCGTGGAGTCGTCGTCGACGTTGATCCGACGAGTCGGCGAATTTTGCTTCTGCGGCGGGGAGTGCACGGTAGTTGCACCCCCGGCGGTCTTGTCTCCATCAGCCTTCGCTTGGCTGACTTGCCGCGGCCGTGATGTTGCCGGCTGCTGCGGCGTGTCGTTGTTTGCGAAGGCGATGAGGCTCTGGATTGTAGCCCTCCAGTCTTCGGCCTTGTCCATCGCTGGAGGGAAGTCGAGGAGCAGCTGAGCCCTAGCTAGAGCTTCTGCTGGAGAGGAAGGAAGCGGTGGCGAGCGGTGCGAGGAGCGAGATATGCTCGGACTTCTAACATCGTTAGAAGGAGCAGGGTCTCACCCCGGCGACCGCGCCTTGCTCGTACCGACGCGTTGGCCTTGAGCATCCCGCGACCCGCCGGCTTGGCCACGTCCCAGCAAGCGTATGGTACCCTGGGTACCACGCCGCTGCTGGTCCGGCACCTCCTGAGAGGGGCGTGGTGCGTGCACGGACACCGAGGTTTTGCAATGGGCTCGGTCGTTCGTCTTGTCCTTGGACTTGGCGGCGCCGTGAGTTTCCTCGCTGGCGTCCCCCCCTCCGCCAGCGTCTACCGCACCAACCGTTGGTTCTGGTGGTGGCGGGATCGACGCGGACGGGCCTCCGACCTCCGAAGCTTTCTTCTTCGGCGGCATGTCGATGTAGTCGATGAAGCTGACGAAGTTGGAGAAGGTTGCGCCCGCGTGAGCGCCGGATCAGGTTCGCACAACCTCGACGCCCCCTACCTGGCGCGCCAAAGATGTCGGGGAAACTGATCGCCCGCGAACACCTATGGGACCGGAGCCCCTTTTCGGTACGGCAAGGGAGCGGAGGGAGCACAAAGAGCAGATCAAGGGGCACACGCGAGCAGTTTACCCAGGTTCGGGCCGCACGGATGCGTAAAACCCTACTCCTGCCTTGGTTGTATTGAGTTCTTGGCTCGGGAGCAAGAAGATTTACAGTACTAGCTTCACCGAGCGTGGGAGTGATCAAGTTTCGGAACCCCCCCTACGTTGTGCATGGGCCTCCTTTTATAGCCCAAAGGGGTCACCGACAGGTGTCAACGTAGGTGAGGGTAAAAGCGTAAAATTGGTGGTAGTTGTAACAGTGCATGTACAGTGTACGCACAGTGGTCTATACCTAACCCAGACGGTGGGGGACAAGGGCATTGAATGCCAGTCACCGTCACCCCAAACAGTGTAAAAAGCTTCCGTCCGGGCGTCTCCGTTCGCCACGACGGAGGCCTCGTCATCGTGGCTTGCCACCGTGTACCCCTAGGCTGCACAGCCATCCGCCACGTGCCTCAGGAAGGGCCCCAGGGTGATGCGTGGCCAGGTGAGCTGGAGCGCAGGCACACAGTGAAAGCTTGCCGTGACAAGCACCTTGCCGCGGTCGCTACCTTGCCGGGCCCGGAAGCTTGCCGCTCTCCGGGTCTTGCCGGGGCGCGCGATGCGCCACGGCATGTCTTCTGAAATGCTATTCTTTGGCCTTCCTGGCAAGCTCCTCTTGCCAGGGTCTTGTGCTGAAGGGATAATCTTGAGCCTGGAGCGGCCTTCCCTGTTGGGGAACGTAATATTTAAAAAATTTCCTACGATCACGCAAGATCTATCTACTAGATGCATAGCAACGAGAGGGGAGAGTGTGTCTACGTACCCTCGTAGACCGGGAGCGGAAGCGTCAAGTGACGCGGTTGATGTTGTCGAACTTCTTCGTGATCCAACCGATCAAGCACCGAACGTACGGCACCTCCGCGTTCAGCACACGTTCAGCTTGATGACGTCCCACGAGCTCTGGATCCAGTTGAGCTTCACGGCAGAGTTACGTCAGCACGACGGCGTGGTGACGGATATGATGTATCTACCGGCGCAGGGCTTCGCCTAAGCACTGCAACGGTATGACCGAGGTGTGTTTCTGTGGAGGAGGGCACCGCACATGGCTAAAACAATTCAACTTGTGTGTCCTAGGGTGCCCCCCTGCCCCCGTATATAAAGGAGCAAGGGAGAGGCCGGTCCTAGAGGGGGCGCGCCAAGTGTGGGGAGTCCTACTAGGACTCCCAAGTCCTACTAGGATTCCCCTTTCCTTTCCGGAGTAGGAGAGAAGGAAAGAGGGGCAGAGGGAGAAGGAAAAGGGGGCTGCACCCCTTGTCCAATTCGGACCAGAAGTCGGGCACGCGCCTCCTTCCTTTTGGCCTCTCTCTTCTATTCTCGTAACTCCCTAGTACTCCGAAAATACCTGAATCACTCGGAACCTTTCCGATGTCCGAATATAGTCGTCCAATATATCGATTTTTACGTCTCGACCATTTCGAGACTCCTCGTCATGTCCCCGGTCTCATCCGGGACTCCGAACTCCTTCGGTACATCAAAACTCATAAACTCATAATACATCATCATCAAACGTTAAGCGTGCAGACCCTACGGGTTCGAGAACTATGTAGACATGACCGAGACTCATCTCCGGTCAATAACCAATAGCGGAACCTGGATGCTCATATTGGCTCCTACATATTCTATGAAGATCTTTATCGGTCAAACCGCATAAGAACATACGTTGTTCCCTTTGTCATCGGTATGTTACTTGCCCGAGATTCGATCGTCGGTATCTCAATACCTAGTTCAATCTCGTTACCGGCAAGTCTCTTTACTCGTTCCGTAATACATCATCCAACAACTAACTCATTAGCTGCAATGCTTGCAAGGCTTATAGTGATGTGCATTACCGAGTGGGCCCAGAGATACCTCTCCGACAATCGGAGTGACAAATCCTAATCTCGAAATACGCCAACCCAACAAGTACCTTCGGAGACACCTGTAGAGTACCTTTATAATCACCCAGTTACGTTGTGACGTTTGGTAGCACACAAAGTGTTCCTCCGGTATTCGGGAGTTGCATAATCTCATAGTCATAGGAACATGTATAAGTCATGAAGAAATCAATAGCAGTAAAACGTAAACGATCATAGTGCTAAGCTAACGGATGGGTCTTGTCCATCACATCATTCTCCTAATGATGTGATCCCGTTGATCAAATGACAACTCATGTCTATGGCTAGGAAACATAACCATCTTTGATCAATGAGCTAGTCTAGTAGAGGCATACTAGGGACACTCTGTTTTGTCTATGTATTCACACATGTACTAAGTTTCTGGTTAATACAATTCTAGCCTGAATAATAAACATTTATCATGATATAAGGAAATAAATAATAAATTTATTATTGCCTCTAGGGCATATTTCCTTCAGTCTCCCACTTGCACTAGAGTCAATAATCTAGCTCACATCGCCATGTGATTTAATACCGATAGTTCACATCGTTATGTGAATAACACCCATAGTTCACATCACCATGTGACCAACACCCAAAGGGTTTACTAGAGTCAATAATCTAGTTCACATTGTTATGTGATTAATACCCAAGAGTAATGAGGTGTGATCATGTTTTGCTTGTGAGAGAAGTTTAGTCAACGGGTCTGTCACATTCAGATCTGTATGTATTTCGCAAATTTCTATGTCTACAATGCTCTGCATAGAGCTACTCTAGCTAATTGCTCCCACTTTCAATACGCATCCAGATTGATACTTAGAGTCATCAGGATTTAGTGTCAAAGCTTGCATCGGCATAACCCTTTACGACGAACTCTTTATCACCTCCATAATCGAGAAACATTTCCTTAGTCATCCAGTTACTAAGGATAATTTTGACCGCTGTACAGTGATCTACTCCCGGATCACTATTGTACCCCCTTGACAAACTCATGGCAAGGTACACAACATGTTTGGTACACAGCATGGCATACTTTATAGAACCTATGGCTGAGGCATAGGGAATGACTTTCATTCTCTCTATATTTTCCTGCCGTGGTCTGGCTTTGAGTCTTACTCAACTTCACACCTTACAAGTCAGGCAAGAACTCCTTCTTTGACTGATCCATTTTGAACTACTTCAAAATCTTATCAAGGTATGTACTTATCGAAAGTCTTATCAAGCGTCTTGATCTATCTCTATAGATCTTGATGCCCAATATGTAAGCAGCTTCACCAAGGTCTTTCTTTGAAAAACTCCTTTCAAACACTCCTTTATGCTTTCCAGAAAATTCTACATCATTTCCGATTGACAATATGTCATTCACATATACTTATCAGAAAGGTTGTAGTGCTCCCACTCACTTTCTTGTAAATACAGGCTTCACCGCAAGTCTGTATAAATCTATATGCTTTGATCAACTTATCAAAGCGTATATTCCAACTCCGAGATGCTTGCACCAGTCCATAGATGGATCGCTGGAGCTTGCACATTTTGTTAGCACCTTTAGGATTGACAAAACCTTCTGGTTGCATCATATACAATTCTTCTTTAATAAATCCATTAAAGAATGCAGTTTTGTTACCCATTTGCCAGATTTCATAAAAATGCGGCAATTGCTAACATGATTTGGACAGACTTAAGCATCGCTACGGGTGAGAAAGTCTCATCGTAGTCAACTCCTTGAACTTGTCGAAAACCTTTCGCAACAAGTCGAGCTTTGTAAACAGTAACAGTACCGTCTGCGTCGGTCTTCCTCTTGAAGATCCATTTATTTTCGATGGCTTGCCGATCATCGGGCAAGTCAACCAAAGTCCACACTTTGTTCTCATACATGGATCCCATCTCAGATTTCATGGCCTCAAGCCATTTTGCGGAATCTGGGCTCATCATCGCTTCCTCATAGTTCGTAGGTTCATCATGGTCCAGTAACATGACTTCCAGAACCGGGTTGCCGTACCACTCTGATGCGGAACGAACTCTGGTTGATCTACGAAGTTCAGCAGAAACTTGATCTGAAGTTTCATGATCATCATCATTAGCTTCCTCACTAATTGGTGTAGGAATCACTTGGAACTAGTTTCTGTGATGTTCCACTTTCCAATTTGGGAGAAGGTACAATTACCTCATCAAGTTCTACTTTCCTCCCACTCACTTCTTTCGAGAGAAACTCCTTCTCTAGAAAGGATCCACTCTTAGCAACAAAGACCTTGCCTTCGGATCTGTGATAGAAGGTGTACCCAACAGTTTCTTTTGGGTATCCTATGAAGATTTACTTCTCCGATTTGGGTTCGAGCTTATCATGTTGAAACTTTTTCACATAAGCATCGCAGTCCCAAACTTAAAGAAACGACAACTTTGGTTTCTTGCCAAACCACAGTTCATAAGGTGTCGTATCAACGGATTTAGATGGTGCCCTATTTAACGTGAATGTAGCTGTCTCTAATGCATAACCCCAAAAGCGATAGTGGTAGATTGGTAAGAGACATCATCGATCGCACCATATCTAATAAAGTACGGTTATGACGTTCGGACACACCATTACACTGTGGTGTTCCACGTGGCGTGAGTAGTGAAACTATTTCACATTGTTTTTACTGAAGGCCAAACTCGCTAACTCAAATATTTTACCTCTACGATCGTACGTAGAAACTCTTATTTTCTTGTTACGATGATTCTCCACTTCACCCTAAAATTCTTTGAACTTTTCAAATGTTTCAGACTTGTGCTTCATTAAGTAGATATACCCATATCTGCTCAAATCATCAGTGAAGGTCAGAAAATAACGATACCCGCCGTGAGCTTCAACACTTATTGGTCCGCATACATCAGTATGTATGATTTCCAACAACTCTGTTGCTCGCTCCACAGTTCCGGAGAACGGAGTTTTAGTCATCTTGCCCATGAGGCATGGTTCGCAAGCACCAAGTGATTCATAATCAAGTGATTCCAAAAGTCCATTACTATGGAGTTTCTTCATGCGCTTTACACCAATATGACCTAAACGGCAGTGCCACAAATAAGCTGCACTATCATTATTAACCTTGCATCTTTTGGCTTCAATATTATGAATATGTGTATCACACGATCGAGATCCGACAAACCATTTTCATTGGGTGTATGACCATAGAAGGTTTTATTCATGTAAACAGAACAACAATTATTCTCTAACTTACATGAATAACCGTATTGCACTAGACATGGTCAAATCATATTCATGTGCAACACAAACACCAAATAACACTTATTTAGGTTCAACACTAATCCCGAAAGTATAGGGAGTGTGCGATGATGATCATATCAATCTTGGAACCACTTCCAACACACATCGTCACTTCACCTTTAACTAGTCTCTGTTCATTCTGCAATTCTCGTTTCGAGTTACTAATTTTAGCAACTGAACCGGTATCAAATACCCCGGGGTTGCTATGAACACTAGTAAAGAACACATCAATAATCTGTATATCAAAATATACCTTTGTTCACTTTGCCATCCTTCTTATCCGCCAAATATCTAGGGCAGTTCCACTTCCAGTGACCATTTCCTTTGCAGTAGAAGCACTTAGTTTCAGGCTTGAGTTTAGCTTTGGGTTTCTTCATGGGAGTGACAACTTGCTTGTCATTCTTTTTGAAGTTCCCCTTTTATCCCTTTGCCCTTTACTTGAAACAAGTGGTCTTATTAACCATCAACACTTGATGCTCTTTCTTGATTTCTACCTTCGCCGATTTCAGCATCGCGAAGAGCTCGGGAATTACCTTCGTCATCCCTTACATATTATAGTTCATCACGAAGTTCTACTAACTTGGTGATAGTGACTAGAGAACTTTGTCAATTACTATCTTATCTGGAAGATTACCTCCCACTTGATTCAAGTAATTGTAGTACCCAGACAATCTGAGCACATGCTCACTGGTTGAGCTATTCTCCTCCATCTTGTAGGCAAAGTACTGTCAGAGGTCTTATACCTCTCGACATGGGCATGAGTATGAAATACTAATTTCAACTCTTGAAACATCTTATATGCTCCGTGGCGTTCAAAACGTTTTTGAAGTCCCGGTTCTAAGCCGTAAAGCATGGTGCACTTAAACTATCAAGTAGTCATCATACCGAGCTTTTGTCAAAACGTTCATAACGTCTGCATCGTCTCCTGCAATAGGTCTGTCACCTAGCGGTGCATCAAGGACATAATTCTCTGTGCAGCAATGAGGATAATCCTCAGATCACGGAACAATTCCGCATCATTGCTACTAACATATTTCAACTTAGTTTTCTCTAGGAACATATAAAAAATAAACATGGAGCAACATCGCGAGCTATTGTTCTACAACATAGATATGCTAATACTACCAGGACTAAGTTCATGATAAATTAAAGTTCAATTTAATCATATTAATTAAAGAACTCCCACTTAGATAGACATCCCTCCGGTCATCTAAATGATCACGTGATCCAAATCAACTAAACCATGTCCGATCATCACGTGAGATGGAGTAGTTTCAATGGTGAACATCTTATGTTGATCATATCTACTATATGATTCACGCTCGACCTTTCGGTCTCCAGTGTTCCGAGGCCATATCTGCATATGCTAGGCTCGTCAAGTTTAACCCGAGTATTCTGCGTGTGCAAAACTGGCCTACACCCGTTGTATTTGAACGTAGAGCTTATCACACCCGATCATCACGTGGTGTCTCGGCACGACGAACTTTCGCAACGGTGCATACTCAGGGAGAACACTTATACCTTGAAATTTAGTAAGGGATCATCTTATAATGCTACCGTCGTTCTAAGCAAAATAAGAAGCATAATAAGATAAACATCACATGCAATCAAAATATGTGACATGATATGGCCATCATCATCTTGTGCTTTTGATCTCCATCTCCAAAGCACCTTCGTGATCACCTTCGTCACCGGCGCGACACCTTGATCTCCATCGTAGCATCGTTGTCGTCTCGCCAACTATTGCTTCTACGACTATCGCTACCGCTTAGTGATAAAGTAAAGCAATTACATGGCGATTGCATTTCATACAATAAAGCGACAACCATATGGCTCCTGCCAGTTGCCGATAACATTACAAAACATGATCATCTCATACAAAACCGTATAACTCATCATGTCTTGACCATATCACATCACAACATGCCCTGCAAAAACAAGTTAGACGTCCTCTACTTTGTTGTTGCAAGTTTTACGTGGCTGCTACGGGCTTAGCAAGAACCGTTCTTACCTACGCATACAAAACCACAACGATGTTTCGTCAAGTATGTGCTGTTTTAACCTTCACAAGGACCGGGCGTAGCCACACTTGATTCAGCTAAAGTGAGAGAGACAGACACCGGCCAGTCACCTTTAAGCAACGAGTGCTCATAACGGTGAAACCAGTCTCGCATAAGCGTACGCGTAATGTCGGTCCGGGCCGCTTCATCTCACAATACCGCCGATGCAAAGTATGACATGCTGGTAAGCAGTATGACTAGTATCGCCCACAACTCATTGTGTTCTACTCGTGCATATCATCT
The DNA here is from genome assembly GCA_902687465.1 of Secale cereale. NCBI lineage: Eukaryota > Viridiplantae > Streptophyta > Magnoliopsida > Poales > Poaceae > Secale > Secale cereale. The sequence continues at coordinate 800,789,893 of LR738710.1, read as the reverse complement.
ACGCATAGACCTGGCTCATGATGCCAATGTTGGGGAACGTAATATTTAAAAAATTTCCTACGATCACGCAAGATCTATCTACTAGATGCATAGCAACGAGAGGGGAGAGTGTGTCTACGTACCCTCGTAGACCGGGAGCGGAAGCGTCAAGTGACGCGGTTGATGTTGTCGAACTTCTTCGCGATCCAACCGATCAAGCACCGAACGTACGGCACCTCCGCGTTCAGCACACGTTCAGCTTGATGACGTCCCACGAGCTCTTGATCCAGTTGAGCTTCACGGGAGAGTTACGTCAGCACGACGGCGTGGTGACGGATATGATGTATCTACCGACGCAGGGCTTCGCCTAAGCACTGCAACGGTATGACCGAGGTGTGTTTCTGTGGAGGAGGGCACCGCACACGGCTAAAACAATTCAACTTGTGTGTCCTAGGGTGCCCCCCTGCCCCCGTATATAAAGGAGCAAGGGAGAGGCCGGTCCTAGAGGGGGCGCGCCAAGTGTCGGGAGTCCTACTAGGACTCCCAAGTCCTAGTAGGATTCCCCTTTCCTTTCCGGAGTAGGAGAGAAGGAAAGAGGGGGAGAGGGAGAAGGAAAAGGGGGCTGCACCCCTTGTCCAATTCGGACCAGAAGGGGGGCACGCGCCTCCTTCCTTTTGGCCTCTCTCTTCTATTCCCGTAACTCCCCAGTACTCCGAAAATACCTGAATCACTCGGAACCTTGCCGATGTCCGAATATAGTCGTCCAATATATCGATTTTTACGTCTCGACCATTTCGAGACTCCTCGTCATGTCCCCGGTCTCATCCGGGACTCCGAACTCCTTCGGTACATCAAAACTCATAAACTCATAATACGTCATCATCAAACGTTAAGCGTGCGGACCCTACGGGTTCGAGAACTATGTAGACATGACCGAGACTCATCTCCGGTCAATAACCAATAGCGGAACCTGGATGCTCATATTGGCTCCTACATATTCTACGAAGATCTTTATCGGTCAAACCGCATAACAACATACGTTGTTCCCTTTGTCATCGGTATGTTACTTGCCCGAGATTCGATCGTCGGTATCTCAATACCTAGTTCAATCTCGTTACCGGCAAGTCTCTTTACTCGTTCCGTAATACATCATCCAACAACTAACTCATTAGCTGCAATGCTTGCAAGGCTTATAGTGATGTGCATTACCGAGTGGGCCCAGAGATACCTCTCCGACAATCGGAGTGACAAATCCTAATCTCGAAATACGCCAACCCAACAAGTACCTTCGGAGACACCTGTAGAGTACCTTTATAATCACCCAGTTATGTTGTTACGTTTGGTAGCACACAAAGTGTTCCTCCGGTATTCGGGAGTTGCATAATCTCATAGTCATAGGAACATGTATAAGTCATGAAGAAAGCAATAGCAGTAAAATGTAAACGATCATAGTGCTAAGCTAACGGATGGGTCTTGTCCATCACATCATTCTCCTAATGATGTGATCCCGTTGATCAAATGACAACTCATGTCTATGGCTAGGAAACATAACCATCTTTGATCAATGAGCTAGTCTAGTAGAGGCATACTAGGGACACTCTGTTTTGTCTATGTATTCACACATGTACTAAGTTTCCGGTTAATACAATTCTAGCATGAATAATAAACATTTATCATGATATAAGGAAATAAATAATAAATTTATTATTGCCTCTAGGGCATATTTCCTTCAGTCTCCCACTTGCACTAGAGTCAATAATCTAGCTCACATCGCCATGTGATTTAATACCGATAGTTCACATCGTTATGTGAATAACACCCATAGTTCACATCACCATGTGACCAACACCCAAAGGGTTTACTAGAGTCAATAATCTAGTTCACATCGCTATGTGATTAATACCCAAGAGTAATGAGGTGTGATCATGTTTTGCTTGTGAGAGAAGTTTAGTCAACGGGTCTGTCACATTCAGATCTGTATGTATTTCGCAAATTTCTATGTCTACAATGCTCTGCATAGAGCTACTCTAGCTAATTGCTCCCACTTTCAATACGCATCCAGATTGATACTTAGAGTCATCTGGATTTAGTGTCAAAGCTTGCATCGGCATAACCCTTTATGACGAACTCTTTATGACCTCCATAATCGAGAAACATTTCCTTAGTCATCCAGTTACTAAGGATAATTTTGACCGTTGTACAGTGATCTACTCCCGGATCACTATTGTACCCCCTTGACAAACTCATGGCAAGGTACACAACATGTTTGGTACACAGCATGGCATACTTTATAGAACCTATGGCTGAGGCATAGGGAATGACTTTCATTCTCTCTATATTTTCCTACCGTGGTCTGGCTTTGAGTCTTACTCAACTTCACACCTTACAAGTCAGGCAAGAACTCCTTCTTTGACTGATCCATTTTGAACTACTTCAAAATCTTATCAAGGTATGTACTTATCGAAAGTCTTATCAAGCGTCTTGATCTATCTCTATAGATCTTGATGCCCAATATGTAAGCAGCTTCACCAAGGTCTTTCTTTGAAAAACTCCTTTCAAACACTCCTTTATGCTTTCCAGAAAATTCTACATCATTTCCGATTGAAAATATGTCATTCACATATACTTATCAGAAAGGTTGTAGTGCTCCCACTCACTTTCTTGTAAATACATGCTTCACCGCAAGTCTGTATAAATCTATATGCTTTGATCAACTTATCAAAGCGTATATTCCAACTCCGAGATGCTTGCACCAGTCCATAGATGGATCGCTGGAGCTTGCACATTTTGTTAGCACCTTTAGGATTGACAAAACCTTCTGGTTGCATCATATACAATTCTTCTTTAATAAATCCATTAAAGAATGCAGTTTTGTTATCCATTTTGCCAGATTTCATAAAAATGCGGCAATTGCTAACATGATTTGGACAGACTTAAGCATCGCTACGGGTGAGAAAGTCTCATCGTAGTCAACTCCTTGAACTTGTTGAAAACCTTTCGCAACAAGTCGAGCTTTGTAAACAGTAACATTACCGTCTGCGTCGGTCTTCCTCTTGAAGATCCATTTATTTTCGATGGCTTGCCGATCATCGGGCAAGTCAACCAAAGTCCACACTTTGTTCTCATACATGGATCCCATCTCAGATTTCATGGCCTCAAGCCATTTTGCGGAATCTGGGCTCATCATCGCTTCCTCATAGTTCGTAGGTTCATCATGGTCCAGTAACATGACTTCCAGAACCGGGTTGCCGTACCACTCTGATGCGGAACGAACTCTGGTTGATCTACGAAGTTCAGCAGAAACTTGATCTGAAGTTTCATGATCATCATCATTAGCTTCCTCACTAATTGGTGTAGGAATCACTTGGAACTAGTTTCTGTGATGTTCCACTTTCCAATTTGGGAGAAGGTACAATTACCTCATCAAGTTCTACTTTCCTCCCACTCACTTCTTTCGAGAGAAACTCCTTCTCTAGAAAGGATCCACTCTTAGCAACAAAGACCTTGCCTTCGGATCTGTGATAGAAGGTGTACCCAACAGTTTCTTTTGGGTATCCTATGAAGATTTACTTCTCCGATTTGGGTTCGAGCTTATCATGTTGAAACATTTTCACATAAGCATCGCAGTCCCAAACTTAAAGAAACGACAACTTTGGTTTCTTGCCAAACCATAGTTCATAAGGTGTCGTATCAACAGATTTAGATGGTGCCCTATTTAACGTGAATGTAGCTGTCTCTAATGCATAACCCCAAAAGCGATAGTGGTAGATTGGTAAGAGACATCATCGATCGCACCATATCTAATAAAGTACGGTTATGACGTTCGGACACACCATTACACTGTGGTGTTCCAGGTGGCGTGAGTATTGAAACTATTTCACATTGTTTTTACTGAAGGCCAAACTCGCTAACTCAAATATTTTACCTCTACGATCGTATCGTAGAAACTCTTATTTTCTTGTTACAATGATTCTCCACTTCACCCTAAAATTCTTTGAACTTTTCAAATGTTTCAGACTTGTGCTTCATTAAGTAGATACCCATATCTGCTCAAATCATCAGTGAAGGTCAGAAAATAACGATACCCGCCGTGAGCTTCAACACTTATTGGCCCGCATACATCAGTATGTATGATTTCCAACAACTCTGTTGCTCGCTCCACAGTTCCGGAGAACGGAGTTTTAGTCATCTTGCCCATGAGGCATGGTTCGCAAGCACCAAGTGATTCATAATCAAGTGATTCCAAAAGTCCATTACTATGGAGTTTCTTCATGCGCTTTACACCAATATGACCTAAACGGCAGTGCCACAAATAAGTTGCACTATCATTATTAACCTTGCATCTTTTGGCTTCAATATTATGAATATGTGTATCACACGATCGAGATCCAACAAACCATTTTCATTGGGTGTATGACCATAGAAGGTTTTATTCATGTAAACAGAACAACAATTATTCTCTAACTTACATGAATAACCGTATTGCACTAGACATGGTCAAATCATATTCATGTGCAACACAAACACCAAATAACACTTATTTAGGTTCAACACTAATCCCGAAAGTATAGGGAGTGTGCGATGATGATCATATCAATCTTGGAACCACTTCCAACACACATCGTCACTTCACCTTTAACTAGTCTCTGTTCATTCTGCAATTCTCGTTTCGAGTTACTAATTTTAGCAACTGAACCGGTATCAAATACCCCGGGGTTGCTATGAACACTAGTAAAGAACACATCAATAATCTGTATATCAAAATATACCTTTGTTCACTTTGCCATCCTTCTTATCCGCCAAATATCTAGGGCAGTTCCACTTCCAGTGACCATTTCCTTTGCAGTAGAAGCACTTAGTTTCAGGCTTGAGTTTAGCTTTGGGTTTCTTCATGGGAGTGACAACTTGCTTGTCATTCTTTTTGAAGTTCCCCTTTTATCCCTTTGCCCTTTACTTGAAACAAGTGGTCTTATTAACCATCAACACTTAATGCTCTTTCTTGATTTCTACCTTCGCCGATTTCAGCATCGCGAAGAGCTCGGGAATTACCTTCGTCATCCCTTACATATTATAGTTCATCACGAAGTTCTACTAACTTGGTGATAGTGACTAGAGAACTTTGTCAATTACTATCTTATCTGGAAGATTAACTCCCACTTGATTCAAGTAATTGTAGTACCCAGACAATCTGAGCACATGCTCACTGGTTGAGCTATTCTCCTCCATCTTGTAGGCAAAGTACTGTCAGAGGTCTTATACCTCTCGACATGGGCATGAGTATGAAATACTAATTTCAACTCTTGAAACATCTTATATGCTGTAACACCCCCAAAATTTTAACCACATTTTCATTAAATAAAATTTGGCTAGAAATAAAATTTTGAATTATAATAGGCCCTTTTATAATTTTCAGAGCCTTTTCTATTCATGCCTTAGAAAATCTTCTTTACATATAGAAATTTTTTTTTTGAAATACTTTTGTGGGCTCTGGTTGTATCTTGGGTCTTTTCATTATTTGTTTGATAACTTTAGAAATTATTTTTATAATAAAATTTTGCCTTAGAAATTTCTTTTAATAGCTTTTGCAATGTTTTAAATGCTTCTGTTGCACTACTTCTATTTTAAATAATTCTCTAAAAATTCCACCATAATTCTGAGAGGTCCTATGATGCCTATTTATCCCTTTGGTGCAAAAACCCATCCTGATGTTTTGCAAAATTTGAGTGAACCATCCTCTTTTCCATTTCTGTCCATCTTCTAGGTTTCTACTACAACCCTATTATTTCTTGCTCCAAAAATTCTGAGCCTTGGCCATATTCTAGTTCCTCCTACCAAAACCTTAACTCCAGAAGATCAGATCCATTAGCATCTTTTAGACCCACCAAACACCCCTCTGAATATTATGTCCAGAACTGAATTCCAGTACAACTTGCACTAGCAAGTATTTCCTTTTCCCGAACTGACTCCACCATCGTCTCTATCATCTAAAGAGACACTATCCTGCCAAGTACCACATCGAGCAAACTCTTCTAGATAGACCTAGCATTTCATCAAACAGGTTGTGGGCATGACAAAAACTTTGCCACTTCCTAAACCTTTATGGACACTTGATTATTTAACCAAACCAGCATGTCCATCATTCCTCTCATGCCCTAAAGCACCATTCTGTTAATTTGCAGCTCTTGTGGGTCACCCTAGATGCCACTGGCATTGCGTCGAACACCTTGTGAGCACACACAGAGCGCGGCCAGAACGTGCTAATTGCACGCGGTGGCATCAAGCTCCTGTCATTGCCCTGCTGCTTCCCCTGCTCGCCCGAGCCTCCCACCGGATCAACTCGACCACCAATAACTTCCCCGACACCTTCCCTTGGCCGCTTGCGCCGGCCACCACCGTCCACGCCGACCGGAGCCGCCGCCCGACGAGTCCCGCATCGCCACGTCGCACCGACCGTCAACGCTCGGGACGCGTGGCTCGCCCCCGAGCCAAACAAGACCCCCGCCATCACTGCAAGCCACCACCGTCCACACCGACCCCCGCCGGCCTCACCAACCTCGCCACCGGCCGCGTCTGCCATTAATGGCCTCCGCCTCTGTACGCCTGTGGACGGTGCTGTCCGAGCTACCTGGCACCTTCCCGAGCCGCCAGCACACTCCCATAGTAACCTTGGCCGGCCACCGTCCCCAGCGAACCTCACCGGCCACCCCACGACCTCGCCGGCGCAGTAATGGCGTTGCCACCGTGTCCGTTCTCTGGAACCCGCCGAACCGCGTCACCCCGCCTATAAAAGGCCCCCCCTGAGGCCGTTGCACTCACCACGGCATCCCCTCTCATCCCCGTAAACCACCCAGAGCCACCATTTAAGCCGAGGTGGTCTTCTCCTTCCTCTCCGGCAGCTACTGCCGCCGCCCTCGCCTCGCAGCTACCCACCTCTTCAGAGCGTCCCCCTCTCCAAAACCCCCACCACTAGCTCCCACTCGATCCCACGCATCCAACCAGCCCATCATTTTCACCGGAGGAAGCCCGTGGGCAAAAGCCCCAAATCGCCGTCGCCGGAGCCCCGCGGGAGGACTCACCGCCGTTGGTCCCGAGCTCTCCAGCTATCGAAACGGCTACCCAGAGGATCGCCATGCTCTCCTGGTTCCATTCATGTGCTCGGCGTCCCAAACGGCGTCGCCGTTCGTCGGCGATGATCGCCGGAGTCCTCCTCTGCCCCAGACCAGACGCGCGCGGGTCAGAGGAGACGAACCCGACAAGTGGGGCCCGGCCATCAGCGACTCAGGCCGCGGACCCCGCTGTGTAAGTGGAGGCGGTTTCCTCTTGGAGCCGTTTCCGCGCGAAGGAGGCGTATTCCCTGGAATACGCCATCGACGTCAGCACCTCTCCCCACAGCCAGATGACTGGCCTCGGCCCAGTGGCGCCGTGGAGCTAAACAGCGCTCAGAGCGCGATTCTGTCCTTTCCTTTTATCATTCCAGCAGCTTTCAAATAAATTCCACAGCCACCAAATCAAATCCAAATTTGATGTTTCCAATTTTTGAAGACTCCTAAAATCATGTTCTCTTTATTTAAATTAAGTGAACATTTTTCTATGCATAGTTTCTGTTTAATGGTTTTAATATCGCTTTTAATCATGTTTTCCAACTTAGATATTCCATAACTAATTCATATGAACTCTAAAAAAATTTATTCTGTTTCTGATATTCCTTAAATATCATCTAGTTTATTTTAGTATTTATTTCAAAATTATTTGAAATACTTTTAAATGCTGTTTTTGGATTATGTGGTGATTTAGATATTTTTGAAAATAGGAAATGAAGGGGGGGATGAATATTTCAAACTTTTGGAGTGCACCCAATATTTCTGCATGCTCAAGGCAAGCATTTTGAACACTTGATATGGCGTATGTTTTAATGCTATAATATTTTAGGGCATGTTTGATACTTTGATAGGCTTGGCATATGAGTAGAAATATTGCATGCATGCATGGTCATAATTATACTTTCTCTTGCATGCATCCCCTTCAAATTTGCAACATGCATAAGTTATGAAAATCCAGGATTGTGCTCCTGTTTTGGACGTGCCGGTGGGCACGGGCCATATTTGACACGGTGGTGTCATGAGATATATGTGGAAGCAGGCAAGGGTTGTGGCCCTGTCCTGATGATATGGTTGAAAGAAAGTTTTGTTGTGCTAATCACTGCAGGAAACATAAGCCTCCTGAGTCGACCGTAGATCGAGTCTTGTTCCAGTATCCCCCATACTTGAATCGTGCTGCCACTTGTCTCTACCACGGGTAGGGTATGGTTTAGTAAGTTGTTAACCCCTTTCCATGCACACACCGTACAGAGGGCCATGATGAGGGTTTCCAGGGCCCTGGACTAAATCCTGTCATCAGGTTAGGGGGCATGGGTGTTTCCGGTTGTAGCCGAGAGGGAGTGTACCCTTGTAATCCGCGCGTATGAATAGTGATCCCATGCTCATGGAGGTTGTAGCCTCTCCGACTTAGAGTTTTACTTAACTGTTGTTTTGGGTGACTCCTGGCAGCAGAAAAGTTAAGCTGGTGTGTGCTGGTTAGGTGTGTTTTCAACCCAAAGACCATAATGGGAATTAGTCAGTGTCCCGATACTGATTGAAGAAATCCTATACTTGTGGGTAAAGAGTACACCCTCTGGAGAGTCGTATCTATTCGAATAGTCGTGTCCATGGTTAAGGACTACAGTCTGGGTTGGTCAAGTGTCGGTCTTAGAGTCGGTCTCCGGAGGAAATATTTAAAAGTTGAGCATGGTTATTTTGCAGGATAATTATCGTTGCTACTGGTGTTACCATTAGTATATTTGATGATATGATTATATTTATGAACTAACCCCCTGCTCTTATTTTACTTTCCAGAGTGTCTCAGGGGCTGGCTAGACTACCCCGGACACTCGCCTTTATTTTCAAGTCCTTTCTGTGGCGTCCCTCGAGTGTCAGGCGGTTTATCACGCGACTACTCTTGTGGACACCCGACTGGCATTTCTTTTCAAGTCCTTTCGTGGCGTCGCCTGAGTTCTCGGATGGTATCGTCCGATTTCTCTTTTAGACACCCGACTGGCATTTCTTTTCAAGACCGACCGTGGTGTCCCTTGACACCCGATCGGCATTTTTTTTATATTTTATTGATGCTAATATTTATTTCCTGCAGTAAATATTATTCATCATGCCATGTTTAATTTCTGTCAGCATGCATTTAATATAAGTATATCATGAGCATGTGCATATAGTTTAATTCACCATGACCATATAATTGTTTTGCTGCATTTGTTATATCATTTGTCCATGATGTTTGCGAGTACATTCAAACGTACTCACAGGCTTGTCCCTGGCTATTTACTTGGCCAGGTTAAGAATTCTGCGGGAAGAACCCAGCGACATCCGTGCGAAGCCTAGGAGTGCAGCCACGCAGGATAGGAGTTATCCGGGTCAGCTGTTCCTGTTGGAATGGAGCCCCATCGATGTGGAGATCCGCAAGCCATTTCCTTCATCCACCACCGGAGTCATTGTTGCATCAGTAGACCTATATGGTCTTGTATCAAATTCTTGTAAATGCTTGGTAACCTGTAACAAGGATGTGTCCACCAGTAACAGTAATCCTGGGCTGGTGATGACACTAGGTGTTAATTTCTGGAATATTGTGTTCCCGAAATCCGGCCCCGACATATGCTCCGTGGCGTTCAAAACGTTTTTGAAGTCCCGGTTCTAAGCCGTAAAGCATGGTGCACTTAAACTATCAAGTAGTCATCATACCGAGCTTTTGTCAAAACGTTCATAACGTCTGCATCGTCTCCTGCAATAGGTCTGTCACCTAGCGGTGCATCAAGGACATAATTCTCTGTGCAGCAATGAGGATAATCCTCAGATCACGGAACAATTCCGCATCATTGCTACTAACATATTTCAACTTAGTTTTCTCTAGGAACATATAAAAAATAAACATGGAGCAACATCGCGAGCTATTGGTCTACAACATAGATATGCTAATACTACCAGGACTAAGTTCATGATAAATTAAAGTTCAATTTAATCATATTAATTAAAGAACTCCCACTTAGATAGACATCCCTCCGGTCATCTAAATGATCACGTGATCCAAATCAACTAAACCATGTCCGATCATCACGTGAGATGGAGTAGTTTCAATGGTGAACATCTTATGTTGATCATATCTACTATATGATTCACGCTCGACCTTTCGGTCTCCAGTGTTCCGAGGCCATATCTGCATATGCTAGGCTCGTCAAGTTTAACCCGAGTATTCTGCGTGTGCAAAACTGGCCTACACCCGTTGTATTTGAACGTAGAGCTTATCACACCCGATCATCACGTGGTGTCTCGGCACGACGAACTTTCGCAACGGTGCATACTCAGGGAGAACACTTATACCTTGAAATTTAGTAAGGGATCATCTTATAATGCTACCGTCGTTCTAAGCAAAATAAGAAGCATAATAAGATAAACATCACATGCAATCAAAATATGTGACATGATATGGCCATCATCATCTTGTGCTTTTGAGCTCCATCTCCAAAGCACCGTCATGATCACCTTCGTCACCGGCGCGACACCTTGATCTCCATCGTAGCATCGTTGTCGTCTCGCCAACTATTGCTTCTACGACTATCGCTACCGCTTAGTGATAAAGTAAAGCAATTACATGGCGATTGCATTTCATACAATAAAGCGACAACCATATGGCTCCTGCCAGTTGCCGATAACATTACAAAACATGATCATCTCATACAAAACCGTATAACTCATCATTTCTTGACCATATCACATCACAACATGCCATGCAAAAACAAGTTAGACGTCCTCTACTTTGTTGTTGCAAGTTTTACGTGGCTGCTACGGGCTTAGCAAGAACCGTTCTTACCTACGCATACAAAACCACAACGATGTTTCGTCAAGTATGTGCTGTTTTAACCTTCACAAGGACCGGGCGTAGCCACACTTGATTCAGCTAAAGTGAGAGAGACAGACACCCGCCAGTCACCTTTAAGCAACGAGTGCTCATAACGGTGAAACCAGTCTCGCATAAGCGTACGCGTAATGTCGGTCCGGGCCGCTTCATCTCACAATACCGCCGATGCAAAGTATGACATGCTGGTAAGCAGTATGACTAGTATCGCCCACAACTCATTGTGTTCTACTCGTGCATATCATCTACGCATAGACCTGGCTCATGATGCCAATGTTGGGGAACGTAATATTTAAAAAATTTCCTACGATCACGCAAGATCTATCTACTAGATGCATAGCAACGAGAGGGGAGAGTGTGTCTACGTACCCTCGTAGACCGGGAGCGGAAGCGTCTAGTGACGCGGTTGATGTTGTCGAACTTCTTCGCGATCCAACCGATCAAGCACCGAACGTACGGCACCTCCGCGTTCAGCACACGTTCAGCTTGATGACGTCCCACGAGCTCTTGATCCAGTTGAGCTTCATGGGAGAGTTACGTCAGCACGACGGCGTGGTGACGGATATGATGTATCTACCGGCGCAGGGCTTCGCCTAAGCACTGCAACGGTATGACCAAGGTGTGTTTCTGTGGAGGAGGGCACCGCACACGGCTAAAACAATTCAACTTGTGTGTCCTAGGGTGCCCCCCTGCCCCCGTATATAAAGGAGCAAGGGAGAGGCCGGTCCTAGAGGGGGCGCGCCAAGTGTGGGGAGTCCTACTAGGACTCCCAAGTCCTAGTAGGATTCCCCTTTCCTTTCCGGAGTAGGAGAGAAGGAAAGAGGGGGAGAGGGAGAAGGAAAAGGGGGCTGCACCCCTTGTCCAATTCGGACCAGAAGGGGGCACGCGTCTCCTTCCTTTTGGCCTCTCTCTTCTATTCCCGTAACTCCCCAGTACTCCGAAAATACCTGAATCACTCGGAACCTTTCCGATGTCCGAATATAGTCGTCCAATATATCGATTTTTACGTCTTGACCATTTCGAGACTCCACGTCATGTCCCCGGTCTCATCCGGGACTCCGAACTCCTTCGGTACATCAAAACTCATAAACTCATAATACATCATCATCAAACGTTAAGCGTGCGGATCCTACGGGTTCGAGAACTATGTAGACATGACCGAGACTTATCTCCGGTCAATAACCAATAGCGGAACCTGGATGCTCATATTGGCTCCTACATATTCTACGAAGATCTTTATCGGTCAAACCGCATAACAACATACGTTGTTCCCTTTGTCATCGGTATGTTACTTGCCCGAGATTCGATCGTCGGTATCTCAATACCTAGTTCAATCTCGTTACCGGCAAGTCTCTTTACTCGTTCCGTAATACATCATCCTGCAACTAACTCATTAGCTGCAATGCTTGCAAGGCTTATAGTGATGTGCATTACCGAGTGGGCCCAGAGATACCTCTCCGACAATCGGAGTGACAAATCCTAATCTCGAAATACGCCAACCCAACAAGTACCTTCGGAGACACCTGTAGAGTACCTTTATAATCACCCAGTTACGTTGTGACGTTTGGTAGCACACAAAGTGTTCCTCCGGTATTCGGGAGTTGCATAATCTCATAGTCATAGGAACATGTATAAGTCATGAAGAAAGCAATAGCAGTTAAACGTAAACGATCATAGTGCTAAGCTAACGGATGGGTCTTGTCCATCACATCATTCTCCTAATGATGTGATCCCGTTGATCAAATGACAACTCATGTCTATGGCTAGGAAACATAACCATCTTTGATCAATGAGCTAGTCTAGTAGAGGCATACTAGGGACACTCTGTTTTGTCTATGTATTCACACATGTACTAAGTTTCCGGTAAATACAATTCTAGCATGAATAATAAACATTTATCATGATATAAGGAAATAAATAATAAATTTATTATTGCCACTAGGGCATATTTCCTTCATTCCCGGCAAGCTCCTCTTGCCGGGGTCTTGTTTCTTAACTTGAATACTTTGTTCTTGAATGGCTTCAAGGCAACCAAAGTGGGCTTTGGCGGGCGCGTGGTGAGCCTGACCACGGGACGCTGCTACTGCCCGTGCACAAGTCGGGATACTAAGCTACCCCTACTTTAGTACACCGACAGGTTGATTTGTGTCTTATGGTGTTATTCTAGTACGAACTCTATGATAGATTCAACATTACTACGGGCTCTTGAATAGATCGATCAGAAAGAATAACTTTGAGGTGGTTTCGTACCCTACCATAATCTCTTCGTTTGTTCTCCGCTATTAGTGACTTTGGAGTGACTCTTTGTTGCATGTTGAGGGCAAGTAATATGATCCAATTATGTTATCCTTGTTGAGAGAACTTGCACTAGTGAAAGTATGAACCCTAGGCCTTGTTTCCTATCATTGCAATACTGTTTATGCTCACGTTTACCACTTGCTACCTTGCTGTTTTTATATTTTCTTATTACAAAAGCCTATATCTACCATCCATACACTACAACAAAAACTGCATGTAGAGACGTCATATTCCAAAGCTAGAGACGGGTTATTTCATCTCTAGGCAACCATAGAGTCGACTTAGTAAAGCGTCTTTGGAGCATCTCACCACGGACCGTCTGAAAATATATAGACACGCTGGCTAAGCATATGTACATGTCATGAGACGCTGTATTGGGAAGTTGTAAGGCGTCTCTATATATGAGACACTATATTTGGACGTTCAAAAGCGTCTCTAGACATGTAGAGTCATTGTGCTACGTCCACTCTAACAGGGCCATTTCAATGGCCATAGGCCCTAGGCCCATTCCTATACACGCTATGTAGAGACGTTATATTCGTCTCTAAATATACAAATGAATTTTTTTAACCACGTACTATTTTATTTTAAATAATATTTGATTCATTCCAAATTTGTAGTTTGCCATTTCAAATCTAGTAACTTTATCATGCTATATGCTTGTGCAGAATGGTCAACAATATTGATATATAAAAGCGTCCATCATAACACCAATCACATTCATAAGCAACAAATATCATTATATGAAGGGATCCATCCATATCACCAATTGTATCCACAATAATCCCATTCGCACAATTTCATTTAGTAGGAACAAACACCTTTGGTTCACAACTGAATCAAATCAGATCTTCATATAAAATATGCAAATAATTAAGAAGAGATCATAGAAGCTAGAACTAAGTTTTCCTACAAATCTAAAATCTTTGTACAATACATAATATTTGTCCATCTAAAGACTAATTCTTCTATAGTTGCTCCTGGCTCCTGCAATGCACTCCTTTTCTAAATCTTGAGCTACCGTGAAAAAGAAAGGTAATAGAGAAACATTTAGAACATAGCTTGAAGACTAGTGTGAGAACAAATGTACTTCGATGATGTACCATACTAGTGTTTGGTGGCTTGTTTTGAGGTTGTGCAGGAGTGCTTAATTTTGGTTTTTTTACCTAAAAATCACAAAGATCCTTCATAAATAAAAAGCCTTAAGAACGCACATTGGAGCATAGGATGATTGCATGGAAGTGTACTTACATGTGATAGAGGCCACGAAATAACATGACCAATAGCATCCCTTACTGTTTGCAATTGTCCATATAGTCTAACCAGTGTCTGATCTCCAAGTTTAGAAACAACACAAATAGAAACTGCTACATATTGCTCTCTCCAATCATGTTTCCTCCAACGACATATGTTTTATCTCTACTCACTAAAGTTCCTTCGGCCACAAATTTATCTTTGCTTCTCGGGTTCAACGAAACCAAGAAAACTTTCATTTTATTCTATTTTCAAGAAATGAAACATTCATTATCACAAACCATGGAAGATTTCACTTTACAAAGAAAGGGACGATTTCACAAGGAATTACACCAACTAACTATTCTAACCATTGTCATTAAGATATATATACCTGCTTAGTGATACGATGAAGTTGTACACTTGGTTCAGGACTACCTTGCTTGGCCGCATTGTTATTTTCAGCATGACCATTCTTTGCTTCAGGACCATCATGTGCTTTCTACAATTGAGGTCCAGTTTAGTTGTAAGTAAACTTATAGAAAACATAGACATTATTTGATAACACAACAGAAATTTATGCGCGCATGCACACACACCTTAGCAACTATGTTTTCATGTGGTGAAGATAAACTGGTGCAACCCTCTTTCATTCTTGCGCAATTGCTAGGATGCAATTTTTGGTTAGTCTTGTCTGGTAAAGTTGATTCTGTACACCCTTGATTTATCCTATCATTTTTTTCAATGTGTGTTTTCTACAGTTGAGGTTTAGTGCAGTTGTAAGTAAACGTACACAAAACATAGACATTGTTTGACAAAGAATCAGAGGCTTATGCATACAGACACACCTTAGAAACCATGTGTGGTAAAGATGAACCAGTGCAATCCTCTTTGGTTCTCGAAGAAAAGCTAGGATGCAATTCCTGGGCAGTAATCTGCTTATCACGCAAAGTTAATTCTGCACTTCCTTCATTGGTGTAACCCTCTTTGGTTGATTCTGCGCGGCCTTGATTGTCCTTATCAAACATTTGAATGCGTGCCTTCTACATTTGAGGTTCAGTTCAGTATGACATAAACATACACAATCATAGGCATTGGTTGATAATGAAGTACAAAAATATGCGCACTCACCTTAGCAACCATGTGTGGTAAAGATAAACCAGTGTAACCCTCTTTGGTTCTCACAGAAAAACTAGGATGCAATTCCTGGGTAGTGATCTGCTTGTCTGGCAAAGTTGATTCTCCACTTCCTTGATTGGCCATATGGAACTTTTTAATGTGTGCTTTCTACAATTGAGGTTCAGTTCAGTTGTAAGTAATCTTATACAAAACATAGGTATTTTTAATAACAAAGAAGAAATTTATGCACACACCTTAGCGACCATTTTTTCTTGTGGTAATGATAAACTGGTGTAACACTCTTTGGTTCGCGCATAATCGTTAGGATGTAGTTCCTGTAACTTATGATGAACAATTGTTTAAGTATGAGAATGAAGTAGAATATTCGTTAGTGAAGAAACTATTACATCACCTGCATAGAACTCAATGCAGCATATTCTTCAGCTTCGTTCTGTGATTCATTTGGGAGGTCACTACCAACAACTCTTTCGTTGAGATCAACCTGAAACAAGAACATGATAATAGTATATTAATACTCATATTTTTATCTTTGCAGAAAGAGGTGTGGTTTCGATACTAACTTCATCACTTCTCGTGCTTAAAAATTCATATCTGAAATCCTCTGTGGGGAATTTTCGCTTCAGGAACGAACGGATCATGGCCAACTCATCTATCACATTTTCTACATTATCTCCTAGTGCCCGCAGTCTAAATTGAACATTTCCTTCTTTCTCAGGCTGCTGAACAAAAGTCAGTCCATGAGAAACTTTTATTTCGCTCCAATACTTATCACCATAATACCCTCGAAGTTTTTTTGCCTCTTCCCCATGCACACTTTTAAATACTTCTCTATAATCACTAAATGACAGGCTCCCATTGTTATCTTTATTTCTTTCTTCCAGTTTCTCCTATTGAAATAAATACAGAACATCTCATTATACTAAGTAGTTTTAATTAAAGCCTTTACTTTAATCACAAGTAGAAGTATACCATCACTATCTTTGTATTCACATTTTTGTATTCACCGTCCTTCTTCTGCTTATGAGCTTCATCCCATAGTTCAATCTTGCTAACCTTTCGATTGCTCTTAATTTCCTGTTCAACAAAGTAAATTAGAATGTTTGTTAGTGTTTCTGTTAGAACATGTTTAGTTTTCTTCACTAACAAAACTTTTCTGAGCCATCTTTAGAAAGAAAACGTTTGACCATCTCTTTCTAAGCCTAGCATGGCTTTTTCTCCCGGTTGTATGTGGATTCTTCTATTTCTTTGCACACTCGGTGTTCTTTTCGCATAATTTCTAGGAAAACAACACATCTATTCAATATTAATGTCACCAAACTAGTTATGTACGCCAGATTAAGTATGAGAATACAACACATTACCATGTGTGAATCCTGACACCAAAACCCAACAAGAGTATCCCATTGGTGTTCATTAACACCTTTGGGAACACCTGCTACAATTTCAGCCAAAGAGTTCTTGTCACGCTTGAAATATTTACTTTTCAAGCGAGACTTATACACTCTCCATCTTTTGTTAATATTCAATAGGATCCAGTCTATTGTAAGTTGTCTAGTCTCATTGGGGTAGATAAATTTCTCCTTCAAATATTAAAATTGACTATCAGCAATGTGAAATGAACAGTCTTGAACAGTGCTATAAATGTTTTACCTCCACATGTGTGATCATCTGCCCATGTTTTTGTAGAAACAATTCATTGTCCCATCTTGGAATATGCAATGGTGCAAATGTTGAGTTTTCTGCAAGCCAGGTAAGATGCTGACCTAGAATGGCAGCTGACCTTCCATTTGGAATTCCACTTCCGCCAGTCTCCACAATTATCTTGCCCCTCATAATTCCGACAAATTTTTACCTTGGAATTCCCCTATAATCCGTCGCACCTCTCCATTTGGGCCTGCATGCAAGAGTATCACAATGGCATATAACTGGACCATATACAACACACTAGATATGTGTTTGGAAAAGAAAATTGAGTTTACAAATTATTTTAATTTGCCGAGTAGATTCAGGAGGCTTTTTTGGTACTAGATCATCAATCTCTGGAGGGCCTTGTAAATTTTCTTCATCTGATTGTACACTTTCAGAAGCTTGCTCTGGGATGTTTAGGCTTCGAAGCCATCGAGGTATCCTCGACATGATATCAATACCAAACAATGTTAAAATCATATGTTAAGGTCAAGCATCGAAGCATATGTCAAGGTCATGCATATGATTTCACAAATTTCTTGGAACCAAACAACCTTACACACAAATCAGACTCAAAATTACTGCATTATGTGTGTGTGTTTCATAAATCAGTTACCAAGTAACTCAATTCTTATGTTTGCCTCACAAAAGATGTGTAAGAAAAGTTATCTTCCAAATGCTAATAACATAACACTGCCAACAAACTCACGTACTTGGTCTAGTCCTAAATAGCAACATCAATGTCACAGACGGCACAGTCTAGTTTATCTTATATTTGCTAGATAACTAGCCTCTTTATGCTATACAAGTTTTTTAAATAGAAACTAGTTGTACCAAATGGTATGTGTTGGACCAGAGGGGAAGGAAGAGGGTGGACAGTGTGGGCCGCTGCCCACCCTAAGATTTTGGTTTGATCAGTATAGCATAGGAGAATAGAGATGGATCTGAGAAAAAAAACAGAACCCAACTAGCAGTTAGCAGACCTAACCAGCGTCGAACTAGACACTGTGGAGACGTGAAGAAGCCAACCACCCAGCCCATTATCTATAGTACGCACTTCCCAATCCCCATTCCCAATATCTAATTGAAATCATTATTAATTAGGAGATGCTGTGTTTATAAGTATATTTCCCTAAAAAGGTATATTTAATTGAAAAAATTGGCACTGTATGGCTTATTTGTTGCAAAAATATGCAGCCAAATCTCTGTTTGCACTGTATGGCTGATTGAAACCTCCCTTCAGCTAAGATGCAAGAATCAAAACTAAAAAAAGTGGAACTGCACTAAGATGAGGTAGGAAATAGGACAGACTAAAAATACTACAAAATAGCAGAGTACATTGCAGCATATGCAACCAAGCACTATATTTTTTTAAATAATACATTTTCTTTAGTAAATTTCATAAATAGTATGTGGATATAAGAATTTTCAAAAATATGACCCAATCGGCCAGCAGCAGGCCGACTGGGCCTAGTCGGCCTGCTGCTGGCCGATTGGGCTCCAATCGTCTTGCTGCTAGCCGATAGGCTTGTCGGCCGCAAGCTCTCCAGCAGTCGGCCTGCTGCTGGCCGACAGGAGCTCAGTCGGCTTGCAGCTGGCCGACAGGACCCTATTGGCTAGCTGCTGGCCGATTGCATGCAACTAAACACATCCCACGTTATTCACTCCTTCCCGCCATATTTTTCCCTCATTGCTCTTTCCCGCCATAGGTTTCCACATAGCTCGTTTCCGGCATATTTTTCCCGCTCTCTACTTGCCCCCACTTAGCTCGTTCCCGCCAATTTTACCGCTTTGCTTGTTCCCGCCCTATTTTCCCGCTTTGCTCGTTCCCACCATTTTTTCCCGCTTTGCTCGTTCCCGCCATTTTTTTCTCGCTCTCTAGTTCCCGCCAGTATCTCCCGCTACCGAGTTCCCGCCTTTCTTTGTGTTGTGAGTCTATAAAACACCCTCGGCAGTAACATTGGTAAGCATTCAGTTGTAGTATCGTAGTCTCGCCAAGATGTCCGGATATCCTTTCGATCGTAGTTTTCACCCTAGTATGTCCAGATGTCTTCTGGATTTAGCCGCCGATTTCAGGGTAGACAACAAGATAGTTCAATGGGAGAAGCTCCTCAGTAGTGAAACCCTACTGAATGAGCTGGCTCACGCACTAAGTAGGTGCGGATGGCCTTCCAGGACCTTTGAGGAGATACGGGAAGAACTTCTAAGGTTGCAGGGGAGATGGAAGAAGCAACAATCGAAGGGTGAATCATACCTAAAGTGTGCAGCCAAACATACTTTTCTATGGACTGAGGACAGTGAGGATGATGAGGATATCTTCATGGCGCCGCTTCCGGGTTCTACATATTCGAAGGGTAAGAGTTCAGCATCATCAAAGGGCAAAAGTTCTCCATCGCCGAAGAGCAAGAGTTCTGCATCGTCGAAGAGCAAGAGTTCTTCCTCATCAAAGGACAAGAGTTTTTCATCGTCGAAGGGCAAGAGATCTGCATCGTCGAAGGGCAAGAGTTCTGCATCGATGGAGGATGACGATGATGACTTTATGTAGTTTTTATCCTTTATGTTGTCAGTTAAGTTGTATGTGCCGTTTTATTTAGATGTAGTTATATCTAGTTGTTTGTACTTTCTTGTTGTATGAGCATTATATTCTATCTAAATAGCAGAGACTAAAATAGAGTAGTCATATGTCTCATACATAAATACATAGTCATTTGTCTCATACATATCATAGATATAAGTCTCATACAGAATTAAATGGTCATGTCTCTACTGATAGATAGAAGCATCACTGACGACGTCTGCCCTGGCGCGGAGGCGGATCTTGCGGCGTCGTCCATCCGTACCTATGTATTGGCCTGATGTTACGAGGCGGAATCTCAGACTCATCCAGGTGATAGTGTGTATCCTGTGTCGGGCCAGGTGGAGGAGTCGAAAACATGTCTGACCACTGGAAGTGCTGCGACATCTGACCCTGTATGTTGTCCTCATGACGTTGATCACTCCCCCATGTATCATGTGATGCAGACGCATGATATCCGTAGGCTCCTGAACGATGGAACATTAAGTCATGCAGAATAAGGTCTCCTAAATTAATATTTAGAACAATACACATACCTGTTGGCTGTGACGGCTGCTCTGGCTGAAACACAAAGCTCGACGAGGGACCCTGTTGTCGTGGCTGTGGAGAAAACACAAAGCTCGACGTGGGACCAAAATGGTCTGGGTGCTGCCACGTCGAACTGCCAGGTTGGTTAGGAGGGGGTGCCCTCATAGTCGGCTGATGTGCAAGACGCGGACGTGGCTGATGTCGGTGTGTGGAGTGACGCGACGGCTGCTGGTGGTGCTGAACAACATCGGTCCTCCGGGTACACGTGATAGCCTCGTAGACAGCCCGAATCTTGTTCTGCATACGTTCCAAGAAGGGCTGTAGCACAGGACGGTGCTGAAGAAGAGGTCCAGACGACAGTGATCATCCAAAGGTGGTCACGTCGTTGTAGAGTTCGTGTGTCAAGCTAGCCTGCAAATTCTTGCCTTGATTATTAAGTATGCACGTCAAAAATATGTGACAACTAAATTTAAGAGCAATATGTCTTACCGCGTACTATCTAGAGCCTGAAGTATCATAGCTCGGGTACATATCCGATGGGGTAGGGTCAGGTATCTCCTCTGGGTGAGAGTGCTCAACGATGCGCAACCGTGTTCCGTTCATGTAGCGCCGCAAATAGAGATTGAATTCATTGAGTTCGAAATCATGATTCTGGTGCCATAGATGTGTGTTTGCTGTCTCCCATTCTATAACATACGGCTCTAGTCTAACTAGCCACTCGGCAGTTGTCTTATTCGTGCCCTTCCTTGTCGTCCTAAAATAGCGGTGTATTTTCAACAATTATTATGTGCTTGAAAAGAGTACTATGAAAGATAATGCAACATTGAAAAACTGGTAAATACATGTGGATGTGTTTTGGCGCCGGGTTCTCTGTAGGGGGCGGAAGCTCTGACTGCAGAAGACCAAATTGCCTCATAACCCTTTGTTGTGCCATCTCCTCGACAAAGACATCGAAGATGATCTTCAATTTTGTCATCCAGTAATCTCGGTCCCTTGTGCATAGCACAGACAGACCACCGGGGTATCTCGCTTGTATGGCTGCTTCCGTGTAGGGCTGCCAGATGACACCTGTGTACGTATCGAACTGCTCGTTCAATGCCTTGTATGCCTTCCTTGTCTGATCACTAGCAAGTCGCCTCTGCATAAAACACAAGTTAGTACCCGGTAGCATAGAACTATCTTTTTTGCTAAAAAAGTTGCATTAAACTATACACCAATACATACCTCACGACGCGTCCAACACAGACCGAAAGTGGGCATGTCGATGCCGTCATCATCGAACCTGGCGGCTATAGGCTGATTCACAAGTACGTCTGGTCGCCCTATAGAGAACCTCTCCCACGACCACAGCTGAAGGAATAGAGGGCATCCAAGAAGGGCTGGCTTTTTCGATGTAAGTTGACAGCCGTTGCACATACCTCGATACGTAGCTGCTAGGACCGCCGAACCCCAACTCCTCTGTCTGATCTGATCAGCCGTCTGAGCACTCGCTATCTCGAGTGCCATAGGGATGTAGAGCACGCTAATAGTGGTGACATGGTTCTCTGTGAACATCACCTTGCCGAAAAGCCACAATAAGTAGGCCTCCAGGCTCCGTGTGATCTGTTCCGCTGTCATCGGCGCCGGGAACTTCTGTATCTACAGTAAGCATATTGAAAGTTTTAGTAAGCCACATGTATCTACAGTAAGCATATTGAAAGTTTTACTAAGCATATTGAAAGTTTTAGTAAGCCATATTGCCGAAAAGCCACAATAATACTAGGTAGGGAATTTTACCTGGAAATTGAGCAACCACTCATACTTAGGTCCGTGATGCTCCCATACTGCATCCGGAACATTCGGATAAAGAGCATGAAAACGATGTGTAAGACCTCGCTCCCAATCATCCGGTGCGTCCAACGGTCCTATGGCATGACCTGCCAATGGTAGTCCGAGCAAAAGTGACACATCCTTTAGAGTAGGAGCCATCTCTCCCCATCGGAAGTGAAACATGTGGGTCTCTGGCCTCCAACGGTCTACTAAGGAGCTCAACAAGGAGGAGTCGATGGTGAGGCGTTTGCAGCCAGGGATAGCCTCAACCAGACGCGTGAAAGGTAATAGGCCGGCCCATTTCAACCTTCATCACAGAACATTACAGTTAGTGTCTCCAATTAATATGTATGTTAGTGTGCAAATTAAAAAGCATGTACCTTTGTTCCCATCCTTGGTGTATCCTCCAGTGCTCCTTAGGAGTGCGAGTGACCAGAGGCTCAAGCTTCCGCTCAGACCAAATTGCATCCCCTGCGTTCACAACCTTTTAACCATTTCACCCACTCGGAGTCTCGCTCAATTGGCCTCAAATAAAAATATATTGTTGAACTTGACCGTGTCCACAATGCATGAATACCGACTGTGTGCGTTACAGTATCTAGCCCTAAACTTGCCGCAATCCATTCTTTCAACTGACTGACTGACCATGTTTGAGGCGCGTTCAGTGCCACCTCTATGTGAGTAAACTCACTCAGATCAGCTCCCATCTCAGTTGTCTGGACAGTACCAGTACCGTAGTAAAATATAAACTTCACTACATCAGACATCTCGGCTCACCTAATTTTTTTCCAACAACGATAGAGAAATAATAAGCAACGCTTTCAAATGTCCGCACTACTAAATATTAGACATGTATATATGTATGGACCAACTAAAAATATTCACATACATAAAAATATTCACATACCTAAAGATATTCACATACCAACTAAAAATATTCACATACCTAAAGATATTCACATACCAACTAAAAGTATTCACATACCTAAAAATATTCACGGACCAACTACAAATATTCACATACATAAAAATATTCACATACCTAAAAATATTCACGGACCAACTACAAATATTCACATACATAAAAATATTCACATACCTAAAAATATTCACGGACCAACTAAAAATATTCATATACCTACAAATATTGACATACCTAAAAATAGTCACGGACCAACTAAAAATACTTCATATACCTAAAAATATTCACATACCTAAAAAATACTACAAAACAATTACGAGAGATAAAATGTGTGTTGGAATATACCCTTGAAGCGTGCAAACGAACGACGAACGGCGGACTTCAATCAACGGAACCGGAGCCGGAAACTCGCCTAGCAACGCCGGAGCTCCACCACAACCACTGCCTACACCGCAATGCCCGAGCTTCACCAACACCACCGCCACCAGTGAGCTCAAAAAAACCTTCACCAGTGAGCTCAAAAAAAGCTCCACCAAAATGCTAACCACGAACACCACGAGCTACCCCATGAGTAGATCGAGGTATCCCTTAGCTCCCCTCACTACGTAGAACCCATTCATGGTGCCAAATCCGCAAATTGATGGATGAGTTGGGTGTATAAATTGGAGAAGATGTGTGTGAGGAGAGGGAGAAAGAAGAACAGGGAAGAGAAGAGGATAAGAACGAATGGAGAAAGAAGAAGGAAGGAGAAAGGGGAAAGGAGCCGGCCGCGCGGTGGGGCCGCACCCTGTCGGCCTGCGGCAAGCCGATCGGTCCGCGGCTGGCCGATAGGGGCGCCCGTGACCCAGCCCGTGCCGACAGCGCTCGGGGTGACGTGGCCTGGCCAGTAGTCGGCCGGCGCGTGGCCGATTAGCCAGCTGTCGTCCTGTAGTTGGCCGATAACGCCCAGTCGGCCCGCTGCTGGCTGACTAGGCGTAGTCGGCCTGCTGCTGGCCGATTGGGTCATATTTTTGAAAATTCTTATATCGACGTACTATTTATGAAATTTACTAAAGAAAATGTATTATTTAAAAAAAATTAGCCATGTTTCATACTCCAGCGTAAATGGAATGTGAGGTTATTTGGCCACTATATCTAAAACCACTTGTACTACTTTTGATTTTTAACATACAAATTTTAATTGGACCAAACAGTTGCTCACATATTTTCAAGAAAATCTGTCAGAATTGATTTCTAGGCAAGCAAGCAATTCAACAAACACTTAGAGTGCATTGCCTACATGAAGGAGGTAAGGAGACGAAGGAGAAGAGGATCAAGATTTGAGATGCATAAATGAAGGAGCCACTTCGGTTGAGTTAATGGTAAAACTGTTGGGGGAAATGAGATTCAAGGGATCACCTGCTTGACGTGCTGGAGGCGAGAGCTGCTTGCTGGGCGGCGTACCACTGGACAAACGACGCAGCTTCGTGTGAAGGCTGGGATCGGCTCGGGTGCGGCTTCGTGGCGATGAGGACGAAGTCGGGAGGAGCACAGCTTTGTGATGGTGAGGACGACGGACGCCGACCAGGCTCTGACTAGCGACCTTGTTGATGGAGGAAGAAGGGAGTCGTCGGCGGGCGTAGCTAGCGGCGGCGGGCGGAGCTAGCGGCGGAGGGTGGCACTTGAGGTTGAGGCTCCCACCGTGCGGTGTGCGGGAATGGCGGCGCGCTGGTTCATGACGCCAGGCAGATTGGAATCGGGAGGTTGGATAATGGGGAGGTGGGGAAGATTGTGGGGAGCAAAAATAGCAGAGGCGCGAAGTCTTTCCCGCGGTAAATAAAATATCTGTAGCGCCAAAATTTATTAAGAAAAAATATTCCGGGAAGCCCAAATTTAATTAAGTGTGAGCTCTAAGTAATCACATATATGGATGTGTTAATACATGTTCAAAAAAATGTGTTAAAAACACATATATCGATAAATATTTTTTTAGGTGTATCCTTTATTGGATAATCCGTATGCTTTGTTCTTTTTTCAAAAAATATCAAACTTCATTGGGTAATATACATATTCAAGTAATATCGATATAGCTTAATAAAAAATTAATAAAGGCAGTGGTAGATCGAAGTTGGGCTTGCCCCTCCTCCGCACGCTGCCGTGTCGACTGCGGACACTGCACCGTTGTGCCATCCCTTCAACTAGCCCTTGTCAGCGACGGGGGCGACGGCACACAATGACTGCTCCAAGCCGATCCAGACTAGCTGGTCACTGGCGCAGTGTCGGCATCTTCGCGGTGTCGTCCGATGTGGCAAACGTGGCCCGTCATTGCGCCACTTGTGCCGTCCTCCTCCAGCGCCGGCCTCTTGGCCGACGTCAGGGTGCTGCGTGACGATCTATCGTCGCTATGTCGAGGTAATGGAGGAGGCACCCGGGAGGGCTCCTCCTCCTTCACGACCTTGTCACGCCAGTCGCGGCGCAACGGTAATGCCGGTCGGTCGAAACGGGCAAACGTGTTGCGTGAGGGGGGTGGCTCCTCTTTGATGCGACATATGGTTTGGTCTCATCAGTTTCATCCGAGGGGAGGGGCTCCTCCTCAACATGTATGTTGGCCGACGTTGGCGTCGTGCTTAAATAGCCAGGGTAGGCAGACCGACACTGCTTCAATGTGGCGTATCGATCGGAGTATGTTTCTCAGTCCCCGTGTTCATTTACGCTTGCAGCAATAATCAACGTAGTACCTCACTTGAAGCACAGCGCTGCCACTCATTTCTAGCATCTCATGCCGCCGGTCGTAGTCCACACCCAACTCCGGTTGGAGCAAATATGCAGTTGTTCCGAAATAAACCTGCCACATTGATTGCTGCAAATTGTGTGGCTCGCTCGAGCGTCCAGCAGGGCCACCGTCACCATTTCCAGCTCTGGGCGTGGCCGGTTGCTGCATCTCGCGCCATGGTGTTTTTGTTATAAATGACTGGCCCAACTAAAGCACAAGCGCGAACCTCCCTCTTGCTCCCGGGTTCCGAGGCCCCCAAAAGCTTTCTTGGTTGGGTTGTAGGAAGCATACAGAAGCTTGTCAGCTATTTTAGGTCGGTTATCTTTATCTTGTTTAGGTTTATTTCAGCCAGGTTTTACTTAGTTTTCCTGGGTTTTCCTTTTTTTATTTATCTTTTTATTTTTTACCTTTTGTTTTGATTTTTATTTATTTTTCATTTCTATTTTTTCTATTTCCCTTTCTTTCTTTCTTTCAAATTCTTAGAGTTCTTCCAAATTTGTGACATTTTATTTAGAATTCACATTTTTTTAAGTTTGTGAATATTTTTTTCAAACCGTGAACATTTTTAAAATTCACAATAATTTCATGTTCAAAAACATTTGTTGAATTTGTGAACTGTTCCCTAATTTGTGAAAATTTCTATTTTTTTTTTTGCAAAAAAGCTTTGAATCCAAAACTCATTTTCAAATTCGCGAAACTTTTTCAAATACACAAACTTTTTAAAGGCATGAATATTTCTAAATTCATTTTTAGTTTGAGATTATATTTCTTTGAATTGGTGAACTTTTTTCAAATTCATGAACATTTTCAGAAGGCGTGAACATTTTTCAAATTCATGTTTTTTTCAAGATCGCAAACATTTTTCAAATTTGATTTTCCCCCAAAAAATTAAACTTTTTATGAAAGTCAACGGCCATATGTCACCAAATATCCCTAACTGCTTTTGATTTTTATGATTTCTAGTTTCTCCATCTTTGTTGACTATAATTTTTTTTGGTTAACTAGGATGCCAATCATGCAAAGTCGATGTCATGCACTTGCAAAATATTATTGAAATATTGACTAGACTACTTTCATTTTCTATAAACTAGCACAAAGAAGCATCCAATCAGGACAAATTAACCTGAAGCACACTTCATCAGAAGGTTCCAAAATTTAGCAGTAGTACTGTCAATGAAAGTTAAAAAACTGTTGAAAGAAGGGAACATACACATTAAAAAATACCATAGGCTCGTTCATCACAGAGTAACATACATTCCGAAGAAGATCCACCCAGCTAGAATAATTATTTTGGAGTAATTCTACCTAGGAGCATGGATAAAAACACAAAGACTACTCTGTTTCATCTGAAGATGGTTCTCCACCCATGTCAAAAATATCACGAGGTTTGAATTTCACCATGGTATTCCAAGTGTCACTTCTCGGATTTTGGATATAGAAGACCTGGTCCACTTGGGAAGAAAATACAAAAGGATCATCCTCTAACTTCTCCCCTGTATGTATTTTTCGGGAGAAGTTCACATGAGTGAATCCAAACTCATCACTTATAATACCATCTTTGTGATGAACATCATACCAATCACATTTAAAGAAGACCACCTTGTAATCTTTGTATGACAATTCGAAGATGTCAGATAACCGACCATAATAGGACACGACATTTTCTGCAAGGTTCACGACACCACTATTTTGTGTCACGCATCCTGCCTCGCGACCGATAGTATGAAACCTGAAACCATTAATTATATAGCCACTATAGCGCACCCCGCATTTGCTTGGTTTTGCGGCTAATGCTCTTATCTTTTCTGTGATATCCAGTCCATCATCCAGTATAACCTGTATGTAAGAGTGGTTACATTGAGTTCACATGGAACTACAGTGAAGGAACATGCTAAAGGAGAATTATACCTTTTGTTCCAACCAGTCAGCAAAGTGTCTACTAATCAAATCCTCATTGTCATCATACGTCAAATTTAAGTTACCCGGTTTCCTCTTCTCTTGGTCCAGAAATTCTCTGTAATAATAAGACAAATAACATCATGATTTTTCCAACTTGTGAAAAATAAAAGAAATAGGAGGCAACATTGAAGCACACCTACGGAGATCATCAAGCTCATCAGATCAGAGTGTCCCAAGACATATCGATGTGCTTGAACTAGAAGCTGATCATCCAACTGGCCTATAGTGACAGCCTTTCCAATTGGCTCACCAACACTATCAAACATGTACATGCCCTTTGTATTATCTGAAGGATCAGGGTTCCTAGATGTTCTTGTGAAACGTGTGGTTCCTTCTAGAAATCTTGAATAAAAGGTCAAGCATTCTTCAACAGTATATCCTTCAGCAATAGAACCTCCAGGATAAGCTCTATTGCGCACAAGTGACTTTAGCCAAACAAATGATCTGGACATCATAAAACAACAATGTTATATGCATAATGGGAAACAATAAATCAAATCATATACTTCGATGCACTGCGGAAAATAACAAATCAATCAAAGTAGCATACCTCTCTAGAGGGTACATCCACCTGTAATGCACCGGGCCACCAAGTTTAGCTTCTTCAACTAAATGCACCATTAAATGTACCATGACAGTAAAATACGATGGAAGAAAAACCTTTTCCATATTACAAAGTGTCTTCATAATACTCTCTTGCAATTTGACAAGCTCAGAGACATCTAACACTTTGGAGCATAGCTTCTTGAAGAAATTAGCCAGCTCAACAACTATTATCATGACATCTTTACTGGGATAATAGTGTAAAAGTGCCACAGGAAGGATGTCTTGTAGAATAACATGGCAGTCGTGGCTTTTGAGGCCAGTCAATGTCAATTCTTTCATGTTCACACACCTCGAAGAGTTTGATGCACAACCATCAGGTGTCCAACCCTAATCCGCGTATGATTTTTTTCACCTCATAATATTTCTTGGGTAGGTTTATCTGAGGAAATGCAACTGATAATACACCAAGTAGCTGTGTGAATGATTCCTGTGACCATCCATGCAAGACTTTCATGTGATATAAAGTGACAAGAATGACAACCTCGAATATGTTGCACATCCAGGGTATAAATCTGTGTTTGCTTCCTCGAGGAAACTAGCGTATATGTCTTGTTCTCTCATTGCATCATGATCTGCAGATGTTGTATTGACATTCTCAGCCATACCAGGTTCCAAGTTCTCAAATTCAGACTGAACACCATCTAGTTCCCCATCAGATGCGCTTGATAGTGATTGGAAGCTGTCAGCCATGGGGAAAATGGCACTTAAGAGGCCAAAAATGTCATGCAATCTTCTATTACTGCCTTCTACATCAGAATTCATTGGAAAACCCGGAATATGAAAATCGTTGTTGTTATTTGACATGGGAGTAAATGCAAATGATGGTGAATCATACTCTTCTCCATGGCAAACCCATTTTGTATAACCCTAAAGAATACCATCACATCTTAGGTGGGTTTTCACTTCGTCGTAATTCTGCGTTTCCTTATTTCCACAATTTACACAGGGACATAATTTTATCACCAAGTGGAACATCATGGAAGGCAAAAGATAGAAATTGCTCGACACCTTCTTTATAATCAGTAGTTGATCTTGGTTTACTCATCCAACCTCGATCCATTAGCCTTTGCTAGCTGTAGTAATGAAAACAAAATAGATCAATTTATAATTTTCCATATACACTTTTACATTAAGCATAGGTTTATATGAATATTTTAAACTATGCATTCTATACTTAGATTCAAATTGTATAATATGATTAACCGACATCATTCACCTTACATTACAAAACATAAATCGAGATGTGTCTTTACTAGAAGAATTTATGTGAAGTACATGAAGAAGTTTTCATCGATGACAAAAAATGGATGTCTCCAATGCTTGATTTTTATCTTCATTCAAGTGACAAACAACAGAAGGCTAGCTGGTGTAACTAGTTACTAAAAATCTAAGTAATATCCACAAGTTTTGCTTTGCTAAATCAAGAAAAATAGAGATGTCACACAACTTAGGTAATTCAAATTTTGCATCCCACTGCAGAATATTCTTTTCTGGCATTCGTAGGCAGTTCCCCTAACCAGATCGACTTAAGAATATTTTGTCATAAATGAGTGCCATCTAATAAACAGTAACACTGTTTTTAACACAATTGTCATTCAACCACCAAAAAGGTTCACCGATTTTTAACAAAAAAATTTCAAATTGCAATAATACAGTGCATCACAGTAATATAGAAAGGGAAAACACAAGTGATATATCTCAATTCCAGCTATGTTTCACATGATGCAGAGATATAAAATAAAGAAAATAACAACCCGCAGGCAATCTTCTGGCAGTAGAAGCGTGTGGGTGAGCTCGTTGCCGAGGTCAGCAGCTGAGGGAGAGGGGCGTTGGTGGGGAGCGGCGTTGTATCGGGGCCAACCGGCGTCAGTGTCTGATGTACACTGCACAAACATTTCAATTTCCATAGTAAGCAGCAAAAGAATCACATAGTAATTATAGTAGTAAGCAGCAATCATTTATGATCATCCGCAGCAAATGAATCAAGTTCAATTTAAATTTACAAGGAATCACAGAATAATCTTCAGATTTGTTTAGAAAATAGAAACGGAGGGAAAGAATAGATGCAGTACATTGTGGCTGTTGAGGAACGGAGGCCGGACTGCTGGATGGTGCTGCCGCCGCACCGGGGAGGCCCGAGGACGGTGGCTGGGGCCTGGAGGGCGCTGCCGGCTGCCGCCGCGCTCGGGAGGCCGGAGGCAGACTGGTGGCCTGGCGCCTGGTGGAACCGCGGAGGAGAGGGCTGGGCGCCGGAGGCCGAGGCAGTGGAGTGAGATGGCCGGATGGAGGGGAGGGGAGGGACCGAGGGAGAGGCAGGAGAGGGCCGGCCGCCGCCGCCGGAGCCTTCAGCTAGCGCTAGGTTGGGGAAAAGGTTGGAATCGAGGAAGGGAAACCACGTGCTCAGGCGGTCAGCTACTCGCGCGCCAGACCAGACACCACGTCGCTCGTGTCTGGTACCGAGAGTGGCTGGGTGTGTTTGGGCTCATGGGCCAACGGCCTAGTCACTCTTTATATTACCTTATAATATACGTAGTATTTTTTGAGGTTTTTTTTCACAAAACTCTTTGGTAGTCCATGCCTAAAAAGAGAAATGGTCGGCAATGAGCTTACCCACACGCTGAAGGATTATAGTCGCATATAAAACGTCTCACAAATCGTCTCGAAGTTAATTTACATTATAGACATATTTTCTAAATGGCTAATTTATAAGCAAAAGTTTGTGACGCCCTATAAACGTCGTAAGAAGCGTCTTTATCTTGCTAGTGTTCATGGGCGTAGAGACGAAGACAAATAGTGTCTCAGAAAAAGCGACCATACAACCCGTTTTTGTTGTAGTGATATTGCTCTTGTATCACCATCTCTTCGCCGAACTAGTGCACCTATACAATTACCATTGTATTGGGTGTGTTGGGGACACAAGATACTTTTTGTTATTTGGTTGCAGGGTTGCTTGAGAGACACCATCTTCATCCTATGCTTCCCATGGATTGATAAACCTTAGGTCATCCACTTGAGGGAAATTTGCTACTGTCCTACAAACCTCTGCACTCGAAGGCCCAACAACGTCTACAAGAAGAAGGTTGTGTAGTAGACATCAATTTTCAAAGTAAATTTATATGAGTCGAATATCACTACAAATGCCACATACAAACAAATATCATCCTATAATATACTAAATGAGGGAAAATAAGACGAAATAAATTTGAAACCGGTATTGAAATGACATATCTAACATCACCCATAGAAGGACCCTCTCTAGCCCCATGATGCGATGATATCTTAGTACTCCCGGAGCTCTAGCATCTGAATGCAAAAATCAGAAGACAAAGAAAATGTTTCGGATCAGATCACTAAATAGCTATCATATTTGAGCTAAAATATAGTATGATTTTTTTTCATTATAACAATTAGTAGTCTACGAATTTACAGAAGTCACAGCGGTACAATAAAAGTGGAATCACCCTTATAATGGTGCCTTACCATCCATATATCATCAGTTGTATAGTCCTACTGTAAAATTCATAACATAACTTTTAGGTTAGAGAGTGTCGTTGATTTGTCACGGTAGATGTCCTAGGGTTACGACTTAGGTGTGGAGCCATCGCGTTTAGGTTAGCTTCAAGGGGTTAAATGGGACAAGATACACGGAGAGTTTTTTATCCTGGTTCAGCCCCTTGATGAGGTAAAAGCTTAATCCATCTAGGGTTTGTATTGCTCGAGACTCAATGACCAGGAAGCAGATACACTTAACCTAGTTCCCAGGCGATTGTTTCTTGAGTTAACCCGCCACAGGGTCACCCCTTTATATATGCAGGTTGATGCCCGACGGCTTACAGAGTCCCGGCCGGCTCATATACAACGTGTCCGGCTCGGTACAAACTAAAACATGCCTTACAATACAAGTTTACACATAGGGTGGTTCGCACCCACGGGCTTCACATCACCTCCTGGTCTTGGGCCTTCAATCGGCTGCTACGTAAACCGCCATCTTCGTATCTTCCTGGACCTCAGCAGGCCTCTTTTATCCTTAAGCCGCCAGTGGTATAACCCGGCCCCTCCTGGGCGGGTCATACCAGTAGTTATATCCCCAACATTAGGTCACATATTTATTTCAATGGGTTCATGTCAATCTTTGTCTTTAATAAGATCTTTATTTACTAGTTCCTTACCATCGATTATAACTCGCCATGACGTCACACCTTGGAATCATGTTAACCTACCATGACGTCATTGCATATTAATTTCGCACAAGGCCAGATATATCTCAACGGATCTTCATCTTAATGAGCTTTCTGAAAATTGGGGCGCCCATATAGCCGCACAATCATTTTCCAGTCTGCTCGATTCCTGCGTAGGCCATCTATCCACTTCCTTATAAATAGGGATGGGGGTCCTTCATTCGCTCTTTTACCCTACCCCCTCGTCCTCATCTTCCTCCTCGCGACGCTTCTACAGCCTCGAGCTCCGCCGCCGTCGACCCTTGTCAACTGCACCAACTCCGGCCACTGCATCAATCTAAATGCACCGGAGAAAAAAACGCAGCACAGCTCCGTTGGTCAAAAGCATCCGTGAGTTTTCTTCCTGCGTAATAGATCTGTACTAGGGTTTCCTCTATTTGTCAGTGTTCTTCATCATTCGTCGTCTGGTCCTTTTATATCGCATGTTCAGATCTGAACCTGGTTCTCAAAATGCATGGCCATTGTTTTAGCATTTATTCCTTGTAGCCAAAAACCAATACTTCAGCTGAGATAATCATCCGAGCACATGAACATTTCTGCCTTTTCCTGTTTAGGTCTAGAATTTATTCGCATTTTCTAGCTCACTGTAGATCTAAAATTATAGCATCCATTTGAGAAACTTGTTTTTCCTTTACTTAGGAAAATTTTATACTTCAATCTGCTGTACCGCGGCCCTGTGGGCGGCTTATAAAACAACCATAACCCGCCATATATAATTAGGCCCCTTGCTAAGCCGCCAGAATCCACTCTTGATTCTTTGAGCTTGATATCATATTCCGGCTTATCATCGCCGGCTTCTGCAACATTGTCTGGTTTACCAGCACAATTAAGCAGGCAATCTTCTTTCTACTATTAAATATGTCACAAGCCAAGATTGTCACTTCTTGCAGTTGGGTTGTTTCCCGGGTTACCGAGGAAATACTGGATGACTATGTGAAAACTGGCATTTTAGCCAAAAAAGACATCATCCACTCGAGGGTCCCAGGCACAAAAACTCCTCCACAGCCCAGGGAAGGCGAGGTTACTGTTTTCACTGATCAGATGCTACGAGGGTTCACTCCGCCCGGTTTAAAAAAATTCCATGATGTGCTACATTTTTTCAAGCTCCATCCTCAAGACATTGGTCCTAATTCTGTTTCAAATATCTACAATTTTCAAGTCTTTTGCGAAGTGTATCTTCAATAGGAGCCCACCGTAGAGCTATTCAGGGAATTTTATTATTTGAACCGCCAGACGGAATTCACTGATGGGCCTAGCTTGGAACTAGGGGGCATTTCAATTCAGAGGCGTAAAGAAGCTACTTTCCCTGATGCCACACTCCCAAGTCATCCAATGGAGTGGAATTATAAATGGTTTTATTGCAAAGACACGTCCCCTGAAGGTGAAAAATCCTCTGCCGGGTTGTCATGAAAATCAGCTTTGCAACAGGAACCCCTTGCCAGAACGGATCAGTACCAAGGAACGGGCCAAATATATGCCCGTTTTTTCAAAGATCCGGGCCTTAATGGCTAATGGGCTAAATGGAGTTGATTTGGTCTGGTGTTGGGTGTTGGGGAACGTAGTATTAAAAAAATTTCCTATGATCATGCAAGATCTATCTAGGAAAAGCATAACAACGAGCGGGGAGAGTGTGTCCACGTACCCTCGTAGACCAAAAGCGGAAGCGTTTAGTAACGCGGTTGATGTAGTCAAACGTCTTCACGATCCAACCGATCCAAGTACCGAACGTACGGCAACTCCATGTTCAGCACACGTTCAGCACGATGACGTCCCTCGAGCTCTTGATCCAGTTGAGGCTGAGGGAGAGTTTCGTCAGCACGGCGGCGTGGTGACGGTGGTGATGAAGTTACCGGCGCAGGGCTTCGCCTAAGCACTACGACGATATGACTGAGGTGTGTAAATGTGGAGGGGGCACCGCACACAGCTAGGAACAATTGATGTGTGTTCTAGGGGTGCCCTCACCACGTATATAAAGGAGGGAGAGGGAGGAGGCGGCCAGCCTAGGGGGCGCGCCAAGCATAGGGAGTCCTACTAGGACTCCCAAGTCCTAGTAGGATTCCCTTTCCTATTAGGAGTAGGAGAGAAGGAAAGAGAGGGAGAGGGAGAAGGAAAGTGGGGGGGGGGGCGCCCCCACCCCTTGTCCCATTCGGTTTGGGCAGGGGGAGGAGCACGCCACCTCCTGGCCCTTCTACCCTCTCTCCACTAAAGCCCAAAAAGGCCCATTACTTCTCCCGGTGAATTCCCGTAACTCCCCGGTACTCCGAAAAATACACGAATCACTCGGAACCTTTTCGATGTCCGAATATAGCCTTCCAATATATGAATATTTACCTCTCGACCATTTCGAGACTCCTAGTCATGTCTGTGACCTCATCCGGGACTCCGAACAAACTTCGGTCATCAAATCACATAACTCATAATACAAATCGTCATCGAACGTTAAGCGTCCGGACCCTACGGGTTCGAGAACTATGTAGACATGACTGAGACACATCTCCGGTCAATAACCAATAGTGGAACCTGGATGCTCATATTGGCTCCTACATATTCTATGAAGATCTTTATCGGTCAAACCGCATAACAACATACGTTGTTCCCTTTGCCATCGGTATGTTACTTGCCCGAGATTCGATCGTTGGTATCATCATACCTAGTTCAATCTCGTTTCCGACAATTCTCTTTACTCGTTCCGTAGTGCATCATCCTGCAACTAACTCATTAGTCACATTGCTTGCAAGGCCTATAGTGATGTGGATTACCGAGAGGGCCCACAGATACCTCTCCGATACACGGAGTGACTAATCCTAATCTTGATCTATGCGAACCCAACAAACACCTTTGGAGACACTTGTAGAGCATATTTATAATCACCCAGTTACATTGTGACGTTTGATAGCTGCTACTTCTTGAGCTTGCATTGTTTTCCCTCGAAGAGGAAAGGGTGATGCAACACAGTAGCATAAGTATTTCCCTCAGTTTTTGAGAACCAAGGTATCAATCCAGTACCTACACAAACAAATAAGAACCTTGCAACCAAATAAGAACCTTGCAACCAACGCGATAAAGGGGTTGTCAATCCTTCATCGGCCACTTGAAAAAAGTGAGATCTGATAGAGATGATAAGATAATATTTTTGGTATTTTTGATTTGTAGATTGAAAGTAAAGATTGCAAAACAAAAGTAAAGTAAAGATAAATAGTTGATAGAAGATTAATATGATGAAGATAGACCCCGGGGCCATAGGTTTCACTAGTGGCTTCTCTCATGATAGAAGATTTCTACGGTTGGTGAACAAATTACTGTTGAGCCATTGATAGAAAAGCGCATAGTTATGAGAATATCTAGGCATGATCATTGTATATAGGCATCACGTCCGCGACAAGTAGACCAAAACGATTCTGCATCTACTACTATTACTCCACACATCGACCGCTATCCAACATGCATCTAGAGTATTAAGTTCATAAGAACAGAGTAACGCCTTAAGCAAGATGACATGATGTAGAGGTATAAACTCAAGCAATATGATATAAACCCCATCTTTTTATCCTCGATGGCAACAATACAATGCGTGCCTTGCTGCCCCTGCTATCATTGGGAAAGGACACCGCAAGATTGAACCCAAAGCCAAGCACTTCTCCCACTGCAAGAACTACCAATCTAGTAGGCCAAACCAAACTGATAATTCGAAGAGACTTGCAAGGATATTTAAATCATGCATAAAATATTTCAGAGAAAAATCAAATATTTTTCATAGATAATCTTGATCATAAACCCACAATTCATCGGATCTCGACAAACACACCGCAAAAAGAATTACATCGAATAGATCTCCAAGAAGATCGAGGAGAACTTTGTATTGAGATCCAAAGAGAGAGAATAAGCCATCTAGCTAATAACTATGGACTCGAAGGTCTGTGGTAAACTACTCACAACTCATCGGAGAGGCTATGGTGTTGATGTAGAAGCCCTCCATGATCGATTCCCCCTCCGGTGGAGCTCCGGAATAGGCCCCAAGATGGGATCTCACGGGTACAGAAGGTTGCGGCAGTGGAATTAGGGTTTCGTGTTGCTCCTTGATGTTTTCAGGGTACATAGTTATATATAGGTGGAGGAGGCACGTCAGGGGAGCCACGAGGGTCCCACGAGGGTGGGGGCGCGCGGCGCGCCCCCTGCCCTCGTGGCCGCCTTGTTC
Organism: Secale cereale; assembly: GCA_902687465.1. NCBI lineage: Eukaryota > Viridiplantae > Streptophyta > Magnoliopsida > Poales > Poaceae > Secale > Secale cereale. The sequence continues at coordinate 800,753,017 of LR738710.1, read as the reverse complement.
GCTTCCTGGCGTGTACTCCAAGTCTTCTGTGTTGTATTTGTTCCAAAAATGACTCTCTCGAAGGTTTCATTCCGTTTGGAGTCCGTTTGATATTCCTTTTCTACGAAACACTGAAATAGGCAAAAAACAACAATTTGCACTTGGCCTTGGGTTAGTAGGTTAGTCCCAAAAATAATATAAAAGTGTATAATAAAGCCCATTAAACATCCAAAACAGATAATATAATAGCATCGAACAATAAAAAATTATATATAAGTTGGAGACGTATCAATAGCACACAAGGTGTTCCTTCGGTATTCGGGAGTTGCATAATCTCATAGTCAGATGAACATGTATAAGTCATGAACAAAGCAATAGCAATAAAGCTAAACGATCATTATGCCAAGATAACGGATGGGTCTTGTCCATCACATCGTTTTCCTAATGTTGTGATCCCGTTCACCAAATGACAACACATGTCTATGGTTAGGAAACTTGACCATCTTTGATTAACGAGCTAGTCTAGTAGAGGCATACTAGGGACACTCTGTTTTGTCTATATATTCACACATGTATCAAGTTTCCGGTTAATACAATTCTAGCATGAATAAAAGACATTTATCATGATATATAAGGAAATATAAATAACAACTTTATTATTGCCTCTTGGGCATATTTCCTTCAGTCTCCCACTTGCACTAGAGTCAATAATCTAGTTCACATCGCCATGTGATTTAATACCGATATTTCACATTGTTATGTGAATAACACCCATAGTTTCACATCTCCATGTGACCAACACCCGAAGGGTTTACTAGAGTCAATAATCTAGATCACATCGCCATGTGATTAACACCCAAAGAGTACTAAGGTGTGATCATGTTTTGCTTCGTGAGAGAAATTTAGTCAGCAGGTCTGTTACATTCAGATCCATATGTCACTACTAGGAAAATGCTTATACGTAGAACTTTACCAGTAGCGCCAGTTTATTACCCCACACTACTGGTAAATAGCAGTAGCGCTTGGTACAAAATGAACTGCTGGTATTACTTATCAGCATCGTGGTTTTTTTGGGCAGCACTACTAGTAAGTGTGCAACACCACACCCCCAGTTTAATACATAGTAGCAGCGTGGGTGATAAACTCAGCACTACTGCTAAATACATAGTTGTAGCGCCTGGTGTGCAAAACGCGCTACTGCTATTTCTTCTGCGTGTAAACTAGTAGGCCCATTTAGTAGTAGGGGGTGTTTGCTAAGCCACACTACTACTCCCAACCCACCAAAATCTCTCTTGAATCCATAAAAAAACTCCCTCGCGAACCTCGCCCCCTCCCCTCGGTCGAGCTTCTCTCCCCCATGATCTCCTCCCCGTCGCCACCACCCACACTGGCCAGTTCCGGTGAGCTCCGGCCGTGCGCAACACGCCCCCAAGCTACCAAGCTCCGCCCCCCTTGTTCAGATCCGTGCCTCAAGGCCCGCATCCTTGACCGCGGCTAGGGTTTCAGCCGCCTCCCGTGTTCTTGCCGGAATCCACCGCAAGCGACGATGGCGAGGCCGCAGCTTGCGGGATCCGTCACCGGCGTTGCCTAGGTAGGCCCTTCCCCTCCTTCCTTGCTCTGGTCCGCCCTCTCCTCTTCAACTCACCTTCTTCTCCTATCTATCCCTTTGCTGAAGTCACACAACGGTAGAGTAGAACTTTAGGCGGGCATTAGTCTAAGCACGGCATACATCATGGTTAGTAGCAGGTGTTGATGCTTACCCACTCATCCGTAAAGCCAAACGCGGCATGTTTAGTTGGTAGGTCAATTAACAGCTTTGCTTACCTTCTCCTGCTTGTCTCAAAGATCTCTTATTGTTTAGCATCAATTGCTCAAGGTACCTTACCTGCACTGAATATTGCCTAGGATCATTTGCTCAAAGGACAATTGCCAATTTGAAATGAAAGAAAATAGAGACTAATCAATCAATCACCGCCACAACCTGCTGCCATATGGACTGTGTGCTCTGCAGTAGGATGCCCCTTTCTGTCTATCCTCAGAGCCAGGCGCACACATACAGTATATATATATGCTGCTCATCTGGCTATTCATTTGAGTCATGATTGTGTTGCGGCAAGTTGGTAAAGCCAATTTGAAAGAAGAGAGACCAATCATCACCACAACCTGCTTGCTGCTACATGGACCGTGAGTGCTAATTTGTAGTAGGATGATACCCCTTTGTCCTGAGACCTGCTCATGTGGGGTGACTGTGCTATGGCAAGTTGGTAAATAAAGCATGTGCAGTAAACACTCACTAGCAATCAATCAGTAAAGAGAATGCACACAACTTCTGCTCTCTCTCTCTCTCTGTGTGTGTGTGTGTGTGTGTGTGTGTGTGTGTGTGTGTGTGTGTGTGACTTCTGTACACACCCTGCCCGTAGTTGCATGTACATGGTTGATCACACACATAGTGTAAAACTCAAAATTTTCCAATTATGCTTAAATGAAAATGGCATCGACAGAGAAGGAAAATAAACTATAAATACCAAACCAATTATCACCATAGCCCGCTTGCACTTGAACTGCAGCAAAGTCAGGGGGACACACACACACATAGATACAGTTGGTTGCTGCTCATCTCTTCCATTTGAATGCCTGCAAAGTTAAGGTTGTAAAAAATAAAGTGTATTTGTCCAATATACTTTGTCCTTTTATATTTTCTTCATCCATCACTAGTAGATAAAGGGGGATCAGACCCGGTTCATTTGGGCCTTTAGCCCCGGTTCTGGAACCGGGGCAACAGGGTCGGTACTAATGCTCTGACCCTTTAGTCCCGGTTCAATCCAGAACCGGGGCAAAAGGGTGTCCACGTGGCCTGTGCACTGAGTCCAGGCAGGAGGGGCTTTAGTCCCGGTTGGTGGTACCAACCGGGACCAAAAGGCTTCCACGCGTCAGCATTTCTGTGGCTGTGGTTTTTGTTTTTTTTTTGAAAGGGGAGGGGGGGTTTTAGGTTTTGGGGGGTTAATTTAGGTGTTTCATATATTGTGTTAGCTAGCTAATTAATAGAGAGAAGTGTTCTCTCTTATGTCCGTGCTTGGTCGACGCTACATACTACACATACGTATATAGAGAGGACTAGAGTCACGCTAGCTAGCTAGCTAGCTGCTAGCTACTAAGCAAACGAAGGAAACAGAAGATCGTATAATCAACATATATATATATATATGCATACAGAGAGAAGTAATATCGACGACCTCTCCTTCTCCGAGAGATTGGTCGAACAACAAGTTCTCGTATATCTATCCGACACTACCGGGCACATATATACAACAATTATCTCTTACAAAAATAATCTCCTAACACATGGATGCATGGTCCACATAGTATTCTCCGTCTTCAGCGATCACGTGTTCAAGGAAGAATGCCGCCAATTCCTCTTGAATTGCTCGTAGTCGATCTGGTGTTAGGAGTTCATCCCGCATCCGAAACATCTAATTTGAAGTAGGGGGTCAATACATGAAATGATGCTATAAATTTGTGAATATTATTGATTGCTTACGCACTTCAAATTGTTCATCAGTGTAGCCCCGCTCACAGGTCGTGTGGCGGATGGACTCGCAAATGTAGTATCCACAATAATCATTCCCAGGTTCCTGCCACAACCACTTTACAAGAAATAGAGGTCAATCAAACTGATAAGCAAGAATGCCAAATTGGTATTGATGAAACTAGCGCTTGAATCAAGATATAGGAGATGCGCGCGCGGAACATGCTACTATATAGTACTTACTTTCGGGTATCTAAATTGTAGCTTCTTCGGCAGTCCCGGAGCTTTTTTGGTGAATTTTTCCCAAGCCCTGCCAGACAAAGAAAACAATTAGTTGATATCAGAAATGAAGTTGCTGATATATATGCATGGTGGATAATATTGATCGATTTAACTTACCTGGCTAGCATTTGAGTCATGTCCGCATACTCCTCGGGATCTTTACGTTTAGAGTCGAAGACAGTTACTACTCCCTTCTCAAGCTTAATCTCTAAGAGAATATAGTGGAAGCTGCGCACGAATGCATGAGATCATCAATTACATCACTATAACCTTGACTGATATATAAGGGAAACCAAATATGCACAAGACATTAACACTCACTTGAAGTTGTAAGGAAAGAGTATTATATCTTTGTTTTCATTTACCACCAACGATCGTAGCAAGTTGGTCTCGGTATCGTCGGGACGCAATTTAACCTCGGTTGCATCTATGAGGTATGTGTTAATAAACCCAATATCACCTACTTGTCTTTTCTTCAATTCGACGATCTTCAATCTGCATTATATAGTGAGGATAATTATAAATACATGCAATGAAGATCAGCTATATAGAGAGACTTAATGACAGAAGTAGTACTACTTACAGACAGTAGCAGGTGACCGTTGCTTTATCGAGGGCCAATTGATTGAAAAACTGATAGAACTCCTCAAATGGAACAGGCAACAGGTCAATTCCAACGAGGTCATGCTCCGGTTTAACTGTCAAATACAAGTTATTCCTCCCCCCAGACTCTCTGTAGATTTTCAAGTACCAATCATGCAATCTTCGCATATTCGTTGATAGAGATCTTTCATTTTTGACGAGAGGCTTCCCGTACTCGTATCTTTGCATCTGCACTTCCATGAAATCATAGTGGACATCGTCGGACGCGTAATCTGCAAGATTGGTATAACCGGGCACCATCCTCGGATCATTAGCGACCATGTCGCTAGACACCTTGAGCGGGGGGCACGATTGGTTCGCTTGTTCGCCGAGCTGGGCAATTTGTTTCCCAGCTCGCCCTTCTGCTAACCTCTGATCACTTTTTGTACTTCCGGACCGCTTGGCATCTTGAAATGTCTTTTGAATAATGCGGTCATAGTTGCCCTTCGGCTTACTTTTCGCTGGTTGCTTCAGGGCAGCAAGAGTGCGCTTTGCTTTCACCGCATCTATCTTCTCCTCTGGAGGTGGATGTCTCTGTGCTTTCAACCCTTGAAAAAAGTCCTTCACTTCGCCTTCAGCGATCTTCGTGTTTTCCTCGTCGGACCTCTCGTACGGTAAATTCTCTAGAGGCGTGAGAGAAGGACCGAATCAGCATCGCCTCCCGCCTCTGGCTGTACTGGTAGACGTCGCCGGACCAGACGAAGCGGCTGTCTTTTTTACTTGCTTAGGCACCGGAGCAGGAGCAGCCGGAGCGGCGGCAGGTCTCTTCCGCCCTTGCTGATTAGGCGAAGGAGGAGCTGGCTGTCTGCTCGGGCGCGCCGGCGGCGAAGGAGGCGGAGTGCCGCCACGCGCCGGCGGCGAAGGAGGCGGTGTGCCGCCACGCGCCGGAGAAGGAGCCGGAGTGCCCTGATGGTCACTCGCCGGAGAAGGAGCCGGAGTGCCCTGATGGTCACTCGCCGGAGGAGGAGGCGGTGGAGGAGGCGGAGTGCCCTGACTCGTCGGAGGAGGAGGAGGAGGCGGAGGCGTCCAGTTCAGAATGTTGATTAGGTCCTTCCGCCATAGGCATGGAGTCTTCAGTGAAGAACCCAGCCGAGTCTTCCCTTCACCGGTAGGGTGGTCAAGCTGGAGCTCCTCAAATCCCTCCGTTATTTCGTCGACCATCACCCTAGCATATCCTTCTGGAATCGGACGGCAGTGAAAAGTGTCGTCTGGTCCAGAAGGATAAACAGAGCCAGCAGCCGCCTTGACCTTCAGATTCATCCACTGTGCCATAAGGTGGCAATTTTGTGCCTCCGTGATAGCATCCACAGGATTCCTGGCAGTAGCCGTCAAGGCAAGCTCTGGCTGAAGCAGCTCGGTGGAAGCCACGCTGCTTCTCCGCTGAGATGACGGGGTAGCTTCGGGGGAAGCTTCGGCAATTCTTTCCCGATCTGCTTCCCGTTCCTCTATCGCTTGTATTCTGGCCCGCAGCGCCTGGATTTCGGTCATCTCCATTTTCTTCCTCCTGTCGTGGCATTTGTAGCCTCCTGCGTCCGGAAACCCAGCACGCCACGGAAGGGAGCCTGGCGTGCCTCGTGTCCGTCCAGGGTGCTCAGGATTCCCGAGGGCCATTGTCAGCTCGTCGTTCTCTCTGTCGGGGATGAACGTCCCTGCATGCGCTGCTTTGATATACTGCCGCATCTTCCTGAGTGGTGTTTCCAATTGCTTGTCCGTCCAAATGCACCACCCTGTTACAGGGTCCAAGGATCCGCCAGCCCCGAAGAACCAAGTCCGGCAACGTTCTGGCCAGTGCATTGTCTCTGGTTCGATCCCTTTCTGAAGCAGATCATTCTCAGCCCTGGCCCACTTAGGCCGGGCTACGAGGTAGCTGCCCGACCCCGTGCGATGGTGATGCATCTTCTTTGCAGCATTTATCCGGTTTGTCTCCGACATCTTCTGACTCTTTTCCGACTTCTTATGGGCCACAAATGCGGGCCAGTCATCTTTGATCTTCTCATATATGCCCACGAATTCTGGAGTCGTTTTCTCTCTGACAAATGTATTCAGTTTTTTCTTCCATGCCCTGAATTGGTCTGCCATCTTCGAAAGTGCATAAGACTTGATTAAGTCCTCTTTAACTGGCTTCGCCGGATCAACCTCTCGCGGTAGGACGAAGTTTGACTTCAGCTCAGTCCAAAGATCTTCTTTCTGCATATCTGTGACATAAGTCACCTGAGCGTCGTTTGCAGCCGGCTTTAACCATTGATGGATGCTGATCGGGATCTTGTCCCTAACCAGAACCCCGCACTGATTAACAAATGCGTTCTTTGTGCGGATGGGTGCAATCGGCTCGCCGGAGCGCGAGATTTCTGAGATCTCAAACTTTTCATCCGGCCTCAACTTTTTCTTCGCTCCTCGTCTCTTTACCGAAGATTTGCTCGATCCGGAGGGCTAGAAAAGGAACAAAGACGAGAGTTAATGAATGAATCAATTAACTAGTCAGCACATGCTTAACTAACATATATACCTCCTGGCCGGACTCGGTTCGGTCACCGGAGCCAGCATCACGGTCTCCTTCTTGCACCGGCATTGGGTCACCGGAGCCGTCCTCACGGTCTACTTCTTCCATGTGCATTGGGTCACCGAATTCATCAATATCATAGCCTAGATCTTCCAGCCGCAGCTCTTGTTCGACCAGCTCATCGGTGTCGTTGAGATACGACCTGACGGCATTTTGTCCGTGTGCGATTATGTCCATCAACATCGCTTCTTGTGCTAGGTCTCGGGTGTTGTCGTCCATTGTTTCTACAAATATTTACAACATGCCAATTATTATTCAAACATGACAGATGGATATATTAATGGCAAACGTAGAACTAGCTTCAACCCTCGACTGCTCGGCGATCCACAAACCCTAGACCCCCTCATGTCACATTTTGTCTAGCTAGTGTCAAAGGATTCAACAAAACCAATACTTCATCATTAGGCGAAAGTAACAGTAGCATGATGGTACGAAGCTCTCCAAAGTTGTTTTGGAACGAAGTCCCAGATAAGATAATCCGTAACAAAAGACGGATTATCCTATCAGGAACTCCGTTCCAGAACATCTTTGCATAACTTCGTACCAACATGCCTCGGTTACTTCTGGCAAATGATGAAGTCATGGAATTTTTCAATACTTTGACACTAGCTAGGCAACCTCTCTCGACCCCTCGACCCCCGACTGCTCGGCGATCCACAAACCCTAGACCCCCTCATGTCACATTTTGTCGAGTGTCAAAGGATTCAACAAAACCAATACTTCATCATTAGGCGAAAGTAACAGTAGCATGATGGTACGAAGCTCTCCAAAGTTGTTTTGGAACGAAGTCCCAGATAAGATAATCCGTAACAAAAGACGGATTATCCTATCAGGAACTCCGTTCCAGAACATCTTTGCATAACTTCGTACCAACATGCCCCGGTTACTTCTGGCAAATGATGAAGTCATGGAAATTTTCAATACTTTGACACTAGCTAGGCAACCTCTCTCGACCCCTCGACCCCCGACTGCTCGGCGATCCACAAACCCTAGACCCCCTCATGTCACATTTTGTCTAGCTATTTTGTCCAGTCAGTCTGCCCTCGTACCGCGATTTAGGGAGACCTATCTTATTAAGGCCAGGAATGAAGTCAACACAAAACCCGATGACATCCTCTGTTTGATGGCCCATGGAGATGCTTCCTTCTGGTCTGGCGCGGTTACGGACATATTTCTTTAGGACTCCCATGAACCTCTCAAAGGGGAACATATTGTGTAGAAATACGGGCCCCAGAATGACAATCTCGTCGACTAGATGAACTAGGACGTGTGTCATGATATTGAAGAAGGATGGTGGGAACACAAGCTCGAAACTGACAAGACATTGCGCCACATCACTCCTTAGCCTTGGTACGATTTCTGGATCGATCACCTTCTGAGAGATTGCATTGAGGAATGCACATAGTTTCACAATGGCTAATCGGACGTTTTCCGGTAGAAGCCCCCTCAAGGCAACCGGAAGCAGTTGCGTCATAATCACATGGCAGTCATGAGACTTTAGGTTCTGGAACTTTTTCTCTGCCATATTTATTATTCCCTTTATATTCGACGAGAAGCCAGTCGGGACCTTCATACTGAGAAGGCATTCAAAGAAGATTTCTTTCTCTTCTTTCGTAAGAGCATAGCTGGCAGGACCTTCATACTGCTTCGGAGGGATGCCGTCTTTTTCGTGCAAACGTTGCAGGTCCTCCCGTGCCTCAGCTGTATCTTTTGTCTTTCCATACACGCCCAAGAAGCCTAGCAGGTTCACGCAAAGGTTCTTCGTCACGTGCATCACGTCGATTGAAGAGCGGACCTCTAGGTCTTTCCAGTAGGGTAGGTCCCAAAATATAGATTTCTTCTTCCACATGGGTGCGTGTCCCTCATCGTCATTCGGAACAGCTAGTGCGCCGGGGCCCTTTCCGAAGATTACGTGTAAATCATTGACCATAGCAAGTACGTGATCACCGGTACGCATGGCGGGCTTCTTCCGGTGATCTGCCTCGCCTTTGAAATGCTTGCCTTTCTTTCGACATTGATGGTTGGTCGGAAGAAATCGACGATGGCCCAGGTACACATTCTTCCTGCACTTGTCCAGGTATATACTTTCAGTGTCATCTAAACAGTGCGTGCATGCGTGGTATCCTTTGTTTGTCTGTCCTGAAAGGTTACTGAGAGCGGGCCAATCGTTGATGGTCACGAACAGCATCGCCTTTAGGTCAAATTCCTCCTGTTTGTGCTCATCCCACGCACGTACACCGTTTCCATTCCACAGCTGTAAAAGTTCTTCAACTAATGGCCTTAGGTACACATCAATGTCGTTGCCGGGTTGCTTAGGGCCTTGGATGAGAACTGGCATCATAATGAACTTCCGCTTCATGCACATCCAAGGAGGAAGGTTATACATACATAGAGTCACGGGCCAGGTGCTGTGATTGCTGCTCTGCTCCCCGAAAGGATTAATGCCATCCGCGCTTAGAGCAAACCATACGTTCCTTGCGTCCTTTGCAAACTCCTCCCAGTACTTTCTCTCGATTTTTCTCCATTGCGACCCGTCAGCGGGTGCTCTCAACTTCCCGTCTTTCTTACGGTCCTCACTGTGCCATCGCATCAACTTGGCATGCTCTCTGTTTCTAAACAAACGTTTCAACCGTGGTATTATAGGAGCATACCACATCACCTTCGCAGGAACCCTCTTTCTGGCGGGCTCGCCATCAACATCACCAGGGTCATCTCGTCTGATCTTATACCGCAACGCACCACATACCGGGCATGCGTTCAGATCGTTGTATGCACCGCGGTAGAGGATGCAGTCATTAGGGCATGCATGTATCTTCTGCACCTCCAATCCTAGAGGGCATACGACCTTCTTTGCTGCGTATGTACTGTCGGGCAATTCGTTATCCTTCGGAAGCTTCTTCTTCAATATTTTCAGTAGCTTCTCAAATCCTTTGTCAGCCACAGCATTCTCTGCCTTCCACTGCAGCAATTCCAGTACGGTACCGAGCTTTGTGTTGCCATCTTCGCAATTGGGGTACAACCCTTTTTTGTGATCCTCTAACATGCGATCGAACTTCAGCTTCTCCTTTTGACTTTCGCATTGTGTCCTTGCATCGACAATGACCCGGCGAAGATCATCATTTGGTTCCTCTTGATCTTCAACAGCTTCACCCATTGCAGCATCATTGGGCACATCGTCTGGTTCCTCTTGATCTTCATCAGCTCCCCCCATTGCAGCATCACCGTATTCAGGGGGCACATAGTTGTCATCGTACTCTTCTTCTTCGCCGTCTTCCATCATAACCCCTATTTCTCCGTGCCTCGTCCAAACATTATAGTGTGGCATGAAACCGTTGTAAAGCAGGTGGGAGTGAAGGATTTTTCGGTTAGAGTAAGACATCGTATTCACACATTGAGTGCATGGACAACACATAAAACCATTCTGCTTGTTTGCCTCTGCCACATTTAGAAACTCACGCACGCCCTTAATGTACTCGGAGGTGTGTCTGTCACCGTACATCCATTGGCGGTTCATCTGCGTGCATTTATATATAATTAAGTGTGTCAAAAACCATTACAGAACATCATAAATAGATAATTAAGTGACCAAATGGATAAAAGTTCATCATCACATTAAAACCAAAGTACATACATATATAGTTCTCATCTAACAACATATATAGCTCTCCATACACATCGAAACTATGTAAAACATTTCAACGCGAAAACAAATGCTATCATAATCGCAACCAAGGTAACAATAGATCCAACGGCATAATGATACCAAGCCTCGGTATTAATGGCATATTTTCTAATCTTTTTAATCTTCAACCGCATTGCATCCATCTTGATCTTGTGATCATCGACGACATCCGCAACATGCAACTCCAATATCATCTTCTCGTCCACAATTTTTTTTATTTTTTCCTTCAAGAATTTGTTTTCTTCTTCAACTAAATTTAACCTCTCGACAATAGGGTCCATCTTGATCTTGTGATCATCGATAACTTCCGCAACATGCAACTCCAATTCCATCTTCTCCTCCTCCATTTTTTCCAATTTTTTCTTTAACGAAATGTTTTCCTCTTCAACTAAATTTAACCTCTCCACAAGAGGGTCGGTTGGATTTTCCGGTTCAACTACCTCCTAGACATAATAAAACATCTATGCATGTCAGGTTGGTCGGCATAACTATCATAAGCACTAAAACAAATAGTTATAAATTAAAGATAATATACCACATCCGAATCGTAGACCGGACGAGGGCCCACGTGGGCGGATATCAAAACCATCGCACTATATAATAACAAGCAATAATAAACGTAAGAAAATTAGACAAATATCTATCTAAAGCAATAATAAAAGTAAGAAAAGCATGGACATAACAAGAGGCTCACCACGGTGGTGCCGGTGACGAGATCGGCGGGGGCGATCGACGGCGGCGAAGATGGGGACGGGACGTGACGGACCGCTAAACCTAGACAAATCTCGGAGAAAATAGAGCTTCGAGAGGAGAAAAGCTTAACTAGTGTGGCTCGGGCATTCCACCGAACATGTTGTGTGCATAGGAGGTGAGCTAGAGCACCACTAACCCCTGTCCCCCTCGGCCAGAAAAAAAACAGAGCAGTGAGCTCTGCTCTTGAGTGAGGGGGTTTATATAGGCAACTCACTGGTCCCGGTTGGTGCTACAAACCGGGGCTAAAGGGGAGCCTTTGGTCCCGGTTCATAAAACAAACCGGGACTAATAGTGGTGGGCCAGGAGCAAGAGCCATTGGTCCCGGTTTTTAGCTCCAACCGGGACCAATAGGTCCAGACGAACCGGGACCAATGGCCCACGTGGCCCGGCCGGCCCCCTGGGCTAACGAACCGGGTCCAGTACCCCCATTGGTCCCGGTTCTAGATTGAACCGGGGCTAATGGGCTGGACCAATGCCCTGTTTTCTACTAGTGCATCATTGTCGGGCGCCCGACAAACCCAAGTCTTTGGGTACGCCCAACATTAACAAGGTCCTCCGTTGACATGAAATGCAGATGAGGGTCGCGGTTTGGGCATGACGCCCTCGTCGACGGGATGCTAAGGATGGGTTGTGGGATGTGTACAAGGATTTCCATATGGGGATCTGTGCTGAGCTCTGTGCAGATCAACAATCAATTACAAGGAAGGAGCACTACAAGAAATATGTCAACTTGTGACCTTAACTATTGGTCACTGAAAGGTCATTGTTTTTCATTTGCGACCTTTTTGTGACAAAAAACAGAAGGTCAAAAGCTGGCGGTCGTAAACTGAAATTAACGACCTTCTCTGTGAGAAGGTCATAAGCGTTTACGACCAAAATATGCCTACTATTGTGTTTTGGTCACTAGCAACATCCCCAGACCACGTAGGCATCCAGCATGGCAAGCTGATGTGGCACAAGAATCAGCCCGGTCCAATTCGACGCCTTACATGGGCTGAACCCAACAATTCAGCCTTTTTTAATTATCATTTTTGTTGGCATTTTGGTCGGCTACATGGGCTTGGCCCAATATTTCAGCCTTTTTGTTTCTAGGCTGAGGCCTTTCTGGCTCAACATTTCAGTTTTTCTTCAAAAGATGGGTCCAGTGCTCAAATGGGTCCCAATTTTTAGGTTCTACTATGTGGGTCCATGTTTTCAATTCACCGGTAAGTACATAACCAATATTCAAATCAGAACAGACAGAAATCACACATAATACTTCAAATAACAGCCAAAATAATTCCGTTACATCATATAACTTAGATACAAGTGTAAGTCTCTACAGCCACAAGCTCTACTAATGTAATCAAAGCCACAAGCTCTACAAGTATCTACAAGTATAATCACATCCTATTTAATAGCTTCAAGTGGCCCTTCATGACGGCAGGAAGATGGTGAACGTGGGCATCAGAGTGATGCAGTTGAACGTGGCAGGGAAAAGGATTACCTGCCGAAAGCCAAACGTATACAAGATATCATCCTTTCAGTTGTGCAGAATATCATAGAGACACATGCTTCAGCATTACAGGGCATGGAAACGTAAAATGCATTTTTTTACAAAGGGCGTACAATTGCAAATTTACTATCCACGAAATTAAATTAGAAAAAACGAATAAAAGATGTCAGCCGTAGTGTTTCTACTTCCTACAAATGACTGAGACCATGCTGTTTCAACCTTTTGTAGAACACTATTCTATAACAATATATATTAAGCATGCTATTGCAGGAGCTTGAATTTATGGTTTCTATACTGTACATCTTCAGTAATATAAACATGTTTGTTACATACTGTACATGGCAATATGAGCAAAATTCAAATAAATTCAGTACAGTCTTGCCAATAAAAATGACAAGTTACCTACACACCAGGGAACATAAACTTCAGAGGTTGAGATCAATGCCTATCAACTACATCATTAGCATCTCAAAATCATGATACAATGTCCAGGGTATTGCACGCAAATGGATACAATTGTTCCAGGTTATTTGTAACGGAGAGGGGCTGACTTACATTGGCGGTAGTGGTCGATTGTGGCCTGAACAAATCTGTTGTAGTCGTCGGGGTGTGCGACGTCCTCGGGGAGAATGAGCACGTCCGGCGCACCTAGCTCGAAGGCGCGGTCGGTGACCTGCTGCAGGCTCCACTCCCTCCTCGCTACCACGGCAAGGCATGCCCCCTTGGCGACGTACTGGTAGGCCAGTTGCTGCATGCAGAAGAGAAGATCCCAAGTTGTTTGGAGTTAACAACGAAAGTACTGTATAATGTTCAGAACATGTATATTCAGTATGACAAGTAGGAAAGAAGAGTTCTAGTAGAGTAGCATAAGAAGCACAGGAATTCTAATTCTGTAACAAGAGGAACCTGAGTTGTCCTGTGTAACAAGAGGAATTCTGACATCACTAGCACTGTTGTTGTTGTTTGCATATTACATAAGTAGTTGTCTGCCTAAGCAAATAGAGCTGTATATGCAGCAAGAACATGCAATGGTGATGACATTATGAGTGCACTATAACCCTGGAAGTAAAAAAGAACATAAATTATACAACAACCTCTGGAACACCATGCCAATGTGAAATATTCATAAATACAACCCTTGCGTGGACAATAGAAATTAATTAACAATGTGTTTATAAAGAAAAAGGAATATCACAATGGTAACATAGTAACAGGCAAGATGTATTGTTAAGAACACAATAAAGCTAGTGTTATTGCGTACAAAAACTAAACACCAGGCTTATAATTGTCAAGCTACTTTAGGCTCCTCATCCGTCTGACAAGTGCAAGCAATTTCTTTTTTCATAGACAATGGCATCCCTCAATGTATATAACTAAATAATTAACAAAAACTACGGAGTTGGTTCATTGCATCAACCAGCGATTTGATCTCACAAGCCCCACCTAGGTGGTGGACTGGTGGTAGTACAGCAGCTAGAAGGCACATCACTCACCGGTTGGAAAGCTCGATCCGGTAATCCATCTCCTTCTCCGCCATCCCGAACATCTGTATCGCGCAACCACCACCATCAATTAACCTCAATCACAAGCTCGAAATCGAAGAGGAAGGCAAATACACACAAAAAAGAACATGAAAATTCCAGAAAAAGGCGACTTGTAGCTGCCAGGCAGCAACTTGAGAATGAATCATTGATATCCTGGAAGTTGTAAACTGGAAGCCAGAGAAGCTACCAGTCAGGTTAGTTTCAACAGGTTTGTTTCATGTTCTGAAACTGAATGCATGGGGTCGAGTTTCAGTGTTCTGTGTAAATTAGTCACACGATGTACCTGTAGTTACACAATGATTTTGCTCACACTAGATAGCATGTACCTCTATACGAGAGAAAGAAGGATTGCTAACAAATCTGCTACATTTATTGTGCAATGTCAGTCAGTTTGTGTAGTAAACTGCTAACAATGAACCGACCAAGTGTCAGTCAGTTTGTGTAGCTAAACTGCTAACAATGCAGGCGAAGCTGAACCTGCTGCATTGGGACAGTACGAACAGTGAGCCATATGCCTGGACCCCTAAACCTTGAAGAAAGCAGTACAAACTTGCACTTTGTATAGGACTGTCATGCAGACCAAAGTAAGCATGAACCGAGTAGATCCCACTAGCATTATGCTGTCTAAAAGATTGCTCGACTAGCATTTATTAAATTGTAGTGTTGTAGAAACTGAATTGAGCGTAGTGAAAAGGTCCAGAATGTGCAAAGAAGCAGTGAAAATGCCCGTTTTGCTGGTAATGATAGCCATGATCATCAGCGAATTCACCGATGGGATCAGGGATCGAGCATGACACTTTTCCGGTGGAATCGCCTCGCCCCTCATGGTCTTGTGCGGAATCATACTGCAGAGTGCCACCAAACATGGAGTCAGTCAGAAACGCACAAACCCAAATGGGAACGGCGACGTACGTGGAGTGGAGACTTACCCGCGGATGGTGCGCCAGAGGATCTTGGCCGGCGCGTGGGAGTGCATGGGGCCATGGGATGGCTTGGTCCTCTTGCAGAGGAAGCGCATGGTCTGATGGTCATCCCCGAGGAAGCGCATGGTCAACTAGTCAGTTTGTGGAGGAAGCGGAGGTCATCTTCTGGCCGACGAGGCCACCGGACATACATATCTCCTCGTAGCAGGCCACCACCACCATGCGCGCACCGCCTTGTAGACCTGGGAGGCGGCAAGGAGGGCGGCGAGCGGGGAGGAGGCCACGGCGCCCTGAGCACGGACGAGGCGGCGGACGTGGTGGCGGCGAGCTGCTTGAGCGCGCGCGAGCGGGAGATGATGAGGGTGGAGTGAGGCCGGCGGTGAGGTTGGTGACGGGAGGAATCTGGTGGAGAAGGTGGATTTGGTCGGGGAGAGGGAGATCTGGGAGGAGGTGGATTCAGAGCAGCGCCGGAGTCAGAGCCGATTGAAACCCTAGCCGCCACAGGGTAGGGTTTCGGGCTCCCCCTGCCATGGCCGCGGGGTAGGGGTTCGACCTGAGCTGCTATTGGGTTGGATCTGCCGCGCGCCGACGATGGGGTAGCAGTTCGCCGGCGGGGCTGGTGTAGCGGCGGTCGCGCCGGTCGATGGGATCGGGGGAGAGGAAGTCGAGGGAGGGACGGGTTGGGGTCAGGGGCCACAGGACTATGGAGGGAGGGAGAAAGAAAGGAGGCGGGGGGGGGGTGGATGGAAAATGTCCACGAGGACTAGGGTTTTCGGCTTAGGTGGGCTTGGGGTGAGGACTGTCGTTGGATCCGCGAGCATCCGATGGTGTTCCATCCACGATCCGTATGAAACGCCCACAGACCAATCAAAATGCAGCACACGGGTACGATGTCATGACCATCTAAATTGGTCGTAGTTGACTAAAAAAATGGTCGTGGTTGATTAAAAATTTATTTTCCATTTTTCAAGTGCCCAAAATGAGTTTTTTGTGAAGGACCTACAATATATTCGTTGCAAAATTGGACCAAATCAATCTTCTAAAATATTAGAATATATTTAATGTATAATTGACTAAATACTTGGGTGTCAAAAGTTTTGCTTCACCTCTCATGAAAAAGACAAATTTCCGTCAATTTAGTAGGAAGTTGGTAAAATTTGAACTGCAGCTGCCTCATAGTTTGCTCTTTATTTTTTCCAAAAATCATTTCTAGGTACATAAGTATCTATTTAATCAGAGAAACACCAAAAAAATTCCAAGATTCAACCACTAGCTAGGAACGGCCATTCCCGTCGTTTTGACCGCATTTTGAAACAGGCATAAAAAATTCAAAACAATTAAAAAAATTGAAAAACCTTCGCATTGTGTCATTATATGTGGTCAAGTTACCAGGGCAAATCATAAACTTGTGATACGATAATTATTTTTAAAAAGTGTTCTTAGAAACGAGCTATCATGTGTGGAGATCATGGCTTTCAAGCCAGATGATCAATCTTATGGCCACATTCATGGCATAGTTTGTTCAAATGATCTCATATTCCTCACAAAGGTGCATATTGGAATGGCAAACAATATTGCCTAAGGAAGTTTTCATTTTCTTTGGACGAAAAAAACATTTTCCATTTTCCGAGTGCCCAAAATGAGTTTTTTTGTGAAGGACCTACCATATATTTATTGCAAAATTGGAAGAAATCAATTTTTTAAAATACTAGACCATATTTAATGCACAATTGACCAAACGGTTGGGTGTCCAAAGATTTTATCCACCTCTCGTGAAAAAGACAAATTTCTGCCGATTTAGTTGGAAGCGGGTCAAATTTGAATTGTAGCTGCCTCATAGTTAGCTCTTTATTTTTTACAAAAATCATTTCTAGGTACATAAGCATCTATTTAATCATAGAAACACCAAAATTTTTCAAAGATTCAACCACTAGCTAGGAACGGTCATTCCCGCTGTTTTGACCGCATTTTGAAACTGGCATAAAATATTCAAAAAATCAAAAAATTAGAAAAACTTCGCATTGTGTCATTATATATGACCAAGTTACCAGGAAAAATAATAAACTTGTAATACGGCAATTATTTTAAAAAAGTGTTCTCAGAAATGAGCTATCATGCGTGAAGATTCATGGCTTTCAAGCCAAATGATCAATCCTATGGCCACATTCATGGCATAGTTTTTTTAAATGATCTCATATTGTGCACAAGGGTGCATCTTGGAATGGCAAACAATGTTTCCTAAGAAAGTTTTCATTTTCTGTGGACGAAAAAATCATTTTCCATTTTTCGAGTGCCCAAAAGGAGGTTTTTTTGTGAATGACCTCCCAAATAATTGTTGCAAAATTGGACCAAATAAATTTTATAAAATACTAGGACATATTTAATGCACAATTGAAAAAATGGTTGGGTGTAAAAAGTTTTGATCCACCTCTCATGAAAAAGACAAATTTCTGCCGATTCAGCTGGAAGCGGGTCAAATTTGAACTATAGCTGCCTTGTAGTTTGCTCTTTATTTTTTACAAAAATAATTTCTAGGTACTGTCGGTGTACTAAAGTAGGGGTACCTTAGTATCCCGACTTGTGCACGGGCAGTAGCAGCGTCCCATGGTCTGGCTCACCACGTGCCCGCCAAAGCCCACTCTAAACCCCTTTAAGCCATTCAAGAACAAAGTATTCAAGTTTAGAGACAAGACCCCGGCAAGAGGAGCTTGCCGGGAAGGCCGCACCAGGCTCAAAGTTATCATTCCAGCACAAGACCCTGGCAAGAGGAGCTTGCCAGGAAGGCCAAAAGAACGGCACCTCAAGAAGGTATATCGCGGTGCATTATCCGCCCCGGCAGGGCTCGGAGAGCGGCAAGCTTCCGGGCCCGGCAAGGTTGCGACCCCGGCAAGGTGCTTGCCGGGGAAGCTTATGCTATGTGCCTGCGCTCCAGCTCATCTGGCCACGCGTCGCCCTGGGGCCCTTCCAGGGGCACGTGGCAGATGGCTGTGCAGCCTGGGGTACACGGTGGCAAGCCGCGGTGACGAGGCTATCGCCATGGTTAACGGAGACGCATGGACGGACGCTTTTGGGGCGACGGCGACGGGCATTCAATGCCCTTGTCCCCCACCGTCAGATTTAGGTGAAGACCACTGTTCATGCACTGTTCATGCACTGTTACAACCACCACCAGTTTTACATTTTTACCCTCCTCTACGTTGGCACCTGTCGGTGACCCCTTTGAGCTATAAAAGGAGGCCCATGCACAACGTAGAGGGGGTTCGATTCCAGAAACTAGACCACTCCCTCGCTCGGTGTAGCTAGTACTGTAGATATTCAAGCTCCCGAGCTCAAGAACTCAATACAACCAAGGCAGGAGTAGGGTTTTACGCGTCCGCGCGGCCCGAACCTGGGTAAACTTCCCGCGTGTGCTCCTCGATCCGCTCTTCGTTCTCCCTCCGCACCCTTGCCGTACCGTAGAAGGGGCTCCGGTCCCATGGGTGTTCGTGGGCGTTCAGTTTCCTCGACAGGTACATGAGTATCTATTTTATCAGAGAAACACCAAAAAAATACCAAGATTCAACCACTAGCTAGGAACGGTCATTCCCGCCGTTTTGACCGCATTTTGAAACGGGCATAAAAATTAAAAAAAAATCAAAAAGTTGGAAAACCTTCGCATTGTGCCATTATATATGACCAAGTTACCAGGAAAAATAATAAACTTGTAATACGGCAATTCTTTTAAAAAAGTGTTCTCAGAAATGAGCTATCATGCGTGAAGATTCATGGCTTTCAAGCCAAATCATCAATCCTAAGGCCACATTCATGGCATAGTTTGTTCAAATGATCTCATATTGTGCACAAGGGTGCATCTTGGAATGGCAAACAATATTGCCTAAGGAAGTTTTCATTTTCTTTGGACGAAAAAAATCATTTTCCATTTTTCGAGTGCCCAAAAGGAGGTTTTTTTGTGAAGGACCTCCCAAATAATTGTTGCAACATTGGACCAAATCAACTTTCTAAAATACTTGGACATATTTAATGCAAAATTGACAAAATGGTTGGGTTTAAAAAGTTTTGATCTACCTCTCGTGAAAAAGACAAATTTCCGCCGATTCAGCTGGAAGCGGGTCAAATTTGAACTGCAGCTGCCTCATAGTTTGCTATTTATTTTTTCCAAAAATCATTTCTAGTTACATAATTACCTATTTAATCATAAATACATGGTTTGGTGGCGATACGTCGAGGTTTGGGCGGTGGTCGAGGGCCCCAACTCTAGAGCGCGTAAACTCGCATGCCCGCCGCGTGGTCACCGCGTGACTGTGGCGTTGCCATGTGTTCTGGGTGGCCTAGGCATGTCTAGTGGGTTGGGCACTCCCCAGGTAGGGGCTAGGAAGAAAATTACAACATAAGATTCTAACGAAGAGACCGATCGATGCTCAAATATGAATTAGCAGCCAAGTGTTTGATTAGTAGTGCAGGAAATGCACATGGCTAATGGGCGTGAATTTTGGTTGAGGATGATCAGTTACTAAGAAGACCGTCTTCACAAATTTTCAGCTCAAAAGGAGGAGTCTAGGTGGTACTTGCTTTGCAAAGTACCACACTGGACATAAATACGAATGTTGAAGCTGGGCTCGAAATAATGAATGGATTGAGCCAGCATTTGGTGGAGGATAGTTATTTGGGCATAGGAAAGCACTGTAGAAAATGGATACCATTTGGACATGCCAAAGTGGTACTTCCATCACAAAGTGTTTTTTTGAACAAAATAGGAAAATGAATATTTTTGAATTATTTTTGAGCTAGGCAAGGAAGGTTTTTTTTACATATTTGACGAAGATATTATCCAAAGAATTTATGAGATATTTTGGTCAATTTTTGGAATGACAGAAATATAGGTTGCTTCACAACCTAGGGCAAAAACTGCCACATGGACATGACACATAGGCAAAACTGATGAGGTGACGCCTAGTCGTAGCAACCCACCACAATTTACAAGGTTATGACCATCTATATTGTTCATGATCAGCTAGAAATAAGGCAGCGGACCAGTGCTATCTGCTTTATGACCATTTCGTGTAAGGAAATGACGACCTTTTTGACCAAAATGGTCAATATAGTTTAGGGTTTGGAGCCCCCCGAACAGCTTTTGACCAATTGGTCTGAAATGGTCATAGATCTATGACCAATTCTTCCAGGGTCACTGACAGAAGGTCACTAGTTGACATATTTCTTGTAGTGGAGCAGGTTGCAAGGACCAGAGGGTATGCTGATGCTACTCAGGTATCTAGTAATGTATGATTCATGCATTATTCATGTCCAGCTAGCCATTGATTAAGTTCCAACACAAATGGTGGTTGAGCAAGTTGAATTATTTGTTCGTCAACCAATTAACTACTACATACCCTATTTGTAACCTTGCTGTTTGTGCATACATACATGCTAACTCTAGGAGACAACCATATGCTGGCGAGGTACTTCTAATTCTTGGTTAGAGCATGTTGGCCGGTCTAATCTATAGTTTTCATACTCATGGGTGAGAAGTGAGGTGCATCCACATAATTCCTAATTTTGACCTCTAAGTCTATTCAGTGTTCACCCATGGGTGAGTGGTGAGTGGCAATATACTGGTAAGTTTTTGGGGATGAGTCTATAAGTCTGTTCAGTGTTCACTTGTACTTGACGGTAGTTCATTTGCTCAAGCTTTCACAAAAAAACTAATTATCTGGTACATGATACGTCTCCAACGTATCTACTTTTCCAAACACTTTTGCCCTTGTTTTGGACTCTAACTTGCATGATTAGAATGGAACTAACCCAGACTGACGCTATTTTCAGCAGAATTGCCATGGTGTTATTTTTGTGCAGAAATAAAAGTTCTCGAAAGGACCTGAAATTCAACGGAGAATTATTTTGGAATATATAAAAAATATCTACGGAAAGAACCAAGCCAGGGGGCCCACACCCTGTCCATGAGGGTGGGGGGCGCCACCTCCCCCTGGGCACGCCCCCTGCCTCGTGGGCCCCCTGTTGCTCCACCGGTGTACCGCCGGACTCCATATATTCACTTTCGGGGAGAGAAAAATCAGAGAGGAAGAATTATCGTGTTTTACGATACGGAGCCGCCGCCAAGCCCTAATCTCTCTCGGGAGGGCTGATCTGGAGTCCGTTCGGGGCTCCAGAGAGTGGAGATCGTCGCCATCGTCATCATCAACCTCCCTCCATCACCAATTCCATGATGCTCACCGCCGTGCGTGAGTAATCCCATCGCAGGCTTGCTTGACGGTGATGGGTTGGATGAGATTTACCATGTAATTGAGTTAGTTTTGCTAGGGTTTGATCCCTAGTATCCATTATGTTCTAAGATTGTTGTTGTTATGACTTTGCTATGCTTAATGCTTGTCAATAGGGTCCGAATGCCATGCTTTCAGATGTGAACCTATTATGTTTTCATGAATATATGTGTGTTCTTGATCCTATCTAGCAAGTCAATAGTCACCTACTATGTGTTATGATCCGGCAACCCCGAAGTGACAATAATCGGGACCACTCCCGGTGATGACCGTAGTTTGAGGAGTTCATTTATTCATTATGTGTTAATGCTTTGGTCCGGTACTCTATTAAAAGGAGGCCTTAATATCCCTTAGTTTCCACTAGGACCCCGCTGCCACGGGAGGGTAGGACAAAAGATGTCATGCAAGTTCTTTTCCATAAGCACGTATGACTATATTCGAAATACATGCCTACATTACATTGATGAACTGGAGCTAGTTCTGTGTCACCCTAGGTTATAACTTTTACATGAGGAATTGCATCCACAGTAATACTCCATCTCCAATCCAATGCATACGAGCTTTTCACATATTGCTTGTTGCTTATTTACTTTTCCGCTGCTAATGTTACAAAAACTACAAAAACACTAGCGTTACTTTTATTGCTATTACCACTATTTCCATATTACCTTGCTGCAAATACTAAGTTTCCAGGTGTGGTTGAATTGACAACTGAGCTGCTAATACATAAGAGTATTCTTTGCCTCCCCTTGTGTCGAATCAATAAATTTGGGTTGAATACTTTACCCTCGAAAATTGTTGCGATCCACTACACTTGTGGGTTATCAAGACTATTTTCTGGCGCCGTTGCTGGGGAGCATAGCTATATTCTTTAAGTCACTTGGGATTTATATCTGTTGATTACTATGAAGAACTTGAAAGACTCAAAAACCAAGATCTATCCCTCAACTACGAGGGGAGGTATGGAACTGCCATCTAGCTCTACACTTGATTCACCCTCTGTTATGAGTAAATTTGCGACACCTACTCCTGCTATTGAATCTGATATGTCGCATGTTCTTGATGATGCTACTTCTGCTATGTATGATGAAACTACTTCTATGCTTGATAATACTGTGCCACTAAGTGAATATCTAGATGAACAAATTGCTAAGGTTAGGGAGAGTGCAAATACTGAAACTGATAATATTTACGAAAGTGATGATGAAGATTCTCCCCCCTAGATATGAATTGCCTGTTATTCCTGAGGGTTATGTTATGGATGAAGAAATTGCTAGAGACTTTCTTGCTTGCAATGATAGATATGATCTTAAGAAGTTATTAGCTAAGCTGAAAGAAAAGTCTTTGAATGCTAGAATGAAAAGTGACCCCGCTTTTGCTACTTCACCTATCTTTGTTACTGATAAGGATTATGATTTCTCTGTTGATCCTGAGTTAATTACATTGGTTGAATCTGATCCTTTCCATGGCTATGAATCTGAAACTGTTGTGGCACATCTTACTAAGTTGAATGATATAGCCACCCTGTTTACCAATGATGAAAATATTCATTATTACTATATTCTTAAATTATTTCCCTTCTCGTTGAAGGGTGATGCTAAGACATGGTTTAATTCCCTTGATCCTGGTTGTGTCCGTAGTCCCTAGGATATGATTTATTACTTCTCTGCTAAATATTTTCCCGCTCATAAGAAACAAGCTGCCTTACGGGAAATATATAATTTTGTGCAAATTGAAGAAGAGAGTCTTCCACAAGCTTGGGGGAGGCTTCTCCAATTACTTAATGCTTTACCTGATCATCCTCTTCAGAGGAATGAAATACTTGATGTCTTTTATAATGTACTAACCGATGCTTCGAAAGACCACCTGGATAGTTGTGCTGGTTGTGTTTTCAGGGAAAGAAGAATTGATCAAACTGAATTACTATTGAATAATATGTTGGCCAATGAAAATAATTGGACACTTCCTGAACCAGCCCCTAAGCCAACTCCGAAGAAAAGAGGTGTTCTACTTCTCAGTCCTGAAGATATGCAAGAGGCAAAGAAATCTATGAAAGAAAAAGGTATTAAAGCTAAAGATGTTAAGAATTTACCGCCTATTGAAGAAATACATGGTCTTGATAACCTGACACATGTAGTAAAGGTAA
Organism: Secale cereale; assembly: GCA_902687465.1. NCBI lineage: Eukaryota > Viridiplantae > Streptophyta > Magnoliopsida > Poales > Poaceae > Secale > Secale cereale. Next base: position 800,729,210 of record LR738710.1, on the reverse strand, counting down.
ATTCTCTTTATAGATTTGATGAAGGTGACATTCCTCGTTTATTTGATAATTTTATTGTGAAACAAGAAATCTTCAATGCTTATGTTGGTAGACAATTGCAATGTAATACTTATATGATTGAACGCATGAGTGATTATATGTCTAGAGTTAAAGGTGAATTGAAACTCATTAGTAAACATGCTTCTATGGTTACCACTCAAGTAGAACAAGTACTTAAATCTCAGAATGATTTTCTCAATGAATTAAATAGTAAGAATAATGACTTTGCTGTTAGAGTTGCAACTAGAGGTGGTCAAGTGACCCAGGAACCTTTGTATCCTGAGGGCCACCCTACTACTTCTCGAGCTTGCATTGTATTCCCTCGAAGAGGAAAGCGAGATACAACACAATAGCGTAAGTATTTCCCTCGGTTTTTGAGAACCAAGGTATCAATCCAGTAGGAGACCACGCGCGAGTCCCTCGCACCTACATAAACAAATAAGAACTTTGCTGCCAATGCGATAAGGGGTTGTCAATCCCTTTACGGTCACTTACGAAAGTGAGATCTGATAGATCTGATAGTTTGATATTTTTGGTATTTTTGGATATAAGAACAGAAAGTAAAAGTGGAAAAGTAAAGTAGATTGTAGATTGATATGTTGAGAATAGACCCGGGGGACATAGTTTTCTCTAGTGGCTTCTCTCATTATAGCGATATTCTACGGCGGGTAAACAAATTACTGTCGAGCAATTGATAGAAAAGTGAACAATTATGAGACTATCTAGGCATGATCATTATATATAGGCATCACATCCGAGACAAGTAGACCGAAACGATTCTGCATCAACTACTATTACTCCACACATCAACCGCTATCCAACATGCATCTAGAATATTAAGTTCACAAGAACGGAGTAACGCCTTAAGCAAGATGACATGATGTAGTGGGATAAACTCAAACATAGTGATATAAACCCCATCTTTTTATCCTCGATGGCAACAATACAATACGTGCCTTGCTGCCCCTATTATCACTGGGAAAGGACACCGCAAGATTGAACCCAAAGCCAAGCACTTCTCCCATTGCAAGAACTATAGATCTAGTAGGCCAAACCAAACCAATAATTCGACGAGACTTGCAAGGATATTATAATCACACATAAAGAGTTCAGAAAAGAACCAAATATTTCTCATAGATAATCTTGATCATAAACCCACAATTCATCGGATCTCGACAAACACACCGCAAAAAGAGATTACATCGAATTGATCTCCTCGAAGACCGTGGAGAACTTGGTATTGAAATCCAAAGAGAGAGAAGAAGCCATCCAGATACTAGCTATGGACCCGAAGGTCTGTGGTAAACTACTCACAACTCATGGTGAGGCGATGATGATGATGTAGAAGCACTCCGTGGTAGATCCCCCCTCCGGCGGAGCTTCGAAACAGGCCCCAAGATGGGATCTCACGGGAACAGAAGGTTGCGGCGGTGGAACTAGGGGTTTCTCTATTGTTCTGATGGTTTCGGGGTACGTAGGTATATATAGGAGGAAGGAGGGCACCGGGAGCCAAACGTGGGGCCCATGAGGTAGGGGGCGCGCCCTATAGGGGGGCACCCCCCACCCTCGTGGACGCCACGTGTGCCCTAGTCCATGGTTCTCAAGTCCCCCGTGCGTATTTTGCTCCAAAAATATCTCTCCCGAAGGTTTCATTCCGCTTGGACTCCGTTTGATATTCCTTTTGTGTAAAACCCTGAAATAGGAAAAAAAACAGCAATCTTGACTAGGCCGTTGGGTTAGTAGGTTAGTCCCAAAAATAATATAAAAGTGTATAACAAAGCCCATTAAACATCCAAAGCATCATAAATAATAGCATGGAACAATAAAAAAATTATAGATACGTTGGAGACGTATCAAGCATCCCCAAGCTTAATTCCTGCTCGTCCTCGAGTAGGTAAATGATAAAAACAAAATTTTTGATGTGGAATGCTAACCAACATAGTTTTTCAATGTAATTCTCTTAGTTGTGGCATGAATGTTCAGATCTGAAAGATTCAAGACAAAAGTCTATATTGACATAAGAAATAATAATACTTCAAGCATACTAACAAAGCAATCATGACTTCTCAAAATACTATGGCTAAAGAAAGTTATCCCTACAAAATCATATAGTCTGGCTATGCTCCCTCTTCATCACACAAAATATTCATATCATGCACAACCCCGATTTCAGCCAAGCACTTGTCTTCATACTCTATTCTTTCAAACCTTTCAACTTTCACGCAATACATGAGCGTGAGCCATGGACATAGCACTATGGGTGGAATAGAGAGGTGGTTGTGGAGAAGACAAAAAGGAGGGAGATAGTCTCACATCAACTAGGCGTATCAACGGGCTATGGAGATGCCCATCAATAGATATCAATGTGAGTGAGTAGGGATTGGCATGCAACACATGCACTAAGCTAAATATGTATGAAAGCTCAACAAAAGAAACTAAGTGGGTGTGCATCCAACTTGCTTGCTCACGAAGACCTAGGGCATTTGATGAAGCCTATCTTTGGAATATACAAGCCAAGTTCTATAATGTAAATTCCCACTAGTATATGAAAGTGACTAAACATGATACTCTCTATCATGAAGAACATGGTGCTACTTTGAAGCACTAGTGTGGAAAAAGATAGTAGCAATTATCCCTTTTTTTCTTTTTTTTTCTCTTCTTTTTGTGGAGGGGCTTTCTTGATTTAGCCTTTCCTCACATGGGACAATCCTCTAATAATGATGATCATCACACTTTCCTTGAATTACAACTCGATACTAGAACAAAGTATGACTCTATATGAATGCCTCCGGCGGTGTACCGGGATGTGCAGTGAATCAAGAGTGACATGTATGAAAAATTATGCATGGTGGCCTAGCCACAACTACGATGTCAACTACATGATCATGCATGGAAATATGACAATATGATGCGTGTCATATGAACGGAACGGTGCAAAGTTGCATGACAATATATCTCGGAATGGATATGGAAATGCCATGATAGGTAGGTATGGTGGCTGTTTTGAGGAATATATATGGTGGCTATTTTGAGGAAGGATATATAGTGGGTGTATGGTACCGGCGAAAGTTGCGCGGTACAAGAGAGGCTAGCAATGGTGGAAGGGTGAGAGTGCGTATAATCCGTGGACTCAACATTAGTCATAAGAACTCATGTACTTATTGCAAAAATCTACGAGTCATCAAAACAAAGCAATCACCGCATGCTCCTAGGGGGGAGGTTGGTAGGAGTTAACAATCGTGCGCCCCCGACCTCCACACAAAGGTTGAAACTTTACAAATACCTCATGCTCTAACTTCGTCACATAGCAGTTCACCATATGTGCATGCTACGGGAATCACTAACCTTAACACAAGCATTTCTCAATTTCATAATAACTCCACTAGCATGACTCTAATATCACTATCCTCATATCTCAAAACAATTGTCAAGCATCCAACTTCTCATCATATTCAATGCACTTAGTGTGAAAGTTTTTACTACATTGATATTGGATGTCTATCATGTGAAGACTAGTTTTATAGCCTAAGCACATTACCATGCTGTTTTAATAGACTCTCAAATATATATGAGTGAAGCATGAGAGATCAACAATTTGTACAAAATATTATCACCACCGTGCTCTAAAAGATATAAGTGAAGCACTAGAGCAAAAACTATTCAACTCAAAAGATATACGTGAAGCACATAGAGTGTTATAACAATTCCTAGGCCGTAGTTAACTCTCTCAAATAGGTGTGTCCAGCAAGGATAATTGTGGTAAACTAACAAGCAAAGACTCAAATTATACAAGACGCTCGAAGTAAAACACATATCATGTGGTGAATAAAAAAATAGCTCCGAGTATAGTTACTGTGGATGAAGACGAAAGAGGGGATGCCTTCCCGGGGCATCCCCAAGCTTAGGCTTTTGGTTGTCCTTGAATTTTACCTTGGGGTGCCTTGGGCATCCCCAAGCTTAGGCTCTTTCCACTCTTTGTTCCATAGTCCATCAAAGCAATACTCAAAACGTGAAAACTTCACAACACAAAACTTAGACAAAAATCTCGTGAGCTCCGTTAGTATAAGAAAGCAAACCACTACTCAAAGGTACTGCAATGAATTCATTCTTTGTTTATATTGGTGTTAAACCTACTGTATTCCAACTTCTCTATGATTCATACTTCCCAATACTACTCATAGATGCATTGAAATAAGCAAACAACACACGAAAAACATAATCTGTCAAAAACAGAACAGTCTGTAGTAATCTGCAGTTTTCGCATACTTCTGTAACTCCAAAAAAAATTAAACTAAATTGGTAAATGTGGGGAATTTGTCTATTAATCATCTGCAAAAAGAATCAACTAAATAGCGCGCTCCAGTAAAATCTGGTGACTATTCTAGCGAGCGCTAACAATTCTGTTTTTCACAGCAAGATCATATAAACTTCACACAAGTCTTCCCAAAGGTTCTACTTGGCACAAACACTAATTAAAACACAAAACCACATCTAAACAGAAGCTAGATGCTATATTTATTCCTAAACAGAAGCAAAAACAAAAAATATATAAAATTGGGTTGCCTCCCAACAAGCGCTATCGTTTTACGCCCCTAGCTAGGCATGATACATGGATAGATCTAGGTGTTGCCATTTTTGGAAGGCAATTCTTTAATTAAGCACTTGTGATTCTTAGGCACTTCTTTATCCTTATTGATAATCAAAATTTTGGGCAAGAAATCAAGAAATTCTAAAGTGTCAAAAGGGTCTCTTGCAAAAGTAAGAAAATTAGGGTGAACACTTATGGATTTGAGCTCCGCGATTCCTCTACTAGATGTTTCACCCTTGTCTTTAGGAACATACATGAACTTAGATAATTTAGTGGTAGAAGGATTTGGAGTAATTTTTATAGCAGAAAGATTAGAACCCACATTAGTAATAATATCCTCAAGCTTATTGATTCTAGTAGAATCCTGATCTAATTTTTCTTTAACTATGGGTTCCTTTTCCTTAAGATTTTTCAGAACAACTCCTACCTTGGATCCATATTGGGTAATTTCATTATGGATTTTTCTATCCAAGTTCTCTACCAGTTCTACCGTAGCAACTTTTGTTTTCAATGATTTCTAACCTTTGCATAACATGCTCCAAAGTTAAAACGGTCCCATTAACCATAAGAGGTGGTGAGCCAAATAATTCAGTCATTGCATTATAAGAATCAAAAGTATGGCTACCCAAGAAATTCCCTCTGGTAGTGGTATCTAAGATAAATCTATTCCATGGAGTTATGCCAACATAAAAATTGTGAAGAAGCACGGAAGTGGAAAGCTTCCTATTAGATCTATTTTGAGCATTGCAAATTCTATACCAGGCACCTTTTAAGTTTTCTTCCTCCCTTTGTCTAAAGTTGAGAACCTCACTCTCGGGAGCATTGATAATGATAGGTGTGCTAGACATGATGATAAGCAAGCAAGCAACACACAAGCAAACAAGACGCAAGCGAACGATAAACACACGACAGAAGAAGGGCAAATAAAGCGGCAAGGGTGAAGTGGGGGAGAGGAAAACGAGAGGCAAAAAATGTAATGCGAAGGATAAGCGTTTGTGATAGGTACTTGGTATATGACCTTTGCGTAAGCCTCCCTAGCAACAGCGCCATAAATTCTTCTTGCTACTTCTCGAGCTTGCGTTGTATTCCCTCGAAGAGGAAAGGGAGATGCAACATAGTAGCGTAAGTATTTCCCTTAGTTTTTGAGAACCAAGGTATCAATCTAGTAGGGGACCACGCGCGAGTCCCTCGCACCTGCACAAACAAATAAGAACTTCGCAGCCAACGCGATAAGGGGTTGTCAATCCCTTTACGGTCACTTACGAAAGTGAGATCTGATAGAGATGATAGTTTGATATTTTTGGTATTTTTGGATATAAGAACAAAAAGTAAAAGCGGAAAAGTAAAGTAGAATGTAGATTGATATGTTGAGAATAGACCCCGGGGCCATAGTTTCCTCTAGTGGATTCTCTCATGATAGCAATATTGTACGACGGGTAAACAAACTACTGTCGAGCAATTGATAGAAAAGCGAGTAATTATGAGACTATCTAAGCATGATCATTATATATAGGCATCACGTCCGAGATAAGTAGACCGAAACGATTCTGCATCTACTACTATTACTCCACACATCGACCGCTATCCAGCATGCATCTAGAGTATTAAGTTCATAAGAACGGAGTAACGCCTTAAGCAAGATGACATGATGTAGAGGGATAAACTCGAACATAGTGATATAAACCCCATCTTTTTATCCTCGATGGCAACAATGCAATACGTGCCTTGCTGCCCCTATTGTCACTGGGAAAGGACACCGCAAGATTGAACCCAAAGCCAAGCACTTCTCCCATTGCAAGAACTATAGATCTAGTAGGCCAAACCAAACCAATAATTCGAAGAGACTTGCAAGGATATTATAATCACACATAAAGAGTACAGAAAAGAACCAAATATTTCTCATAGATAATCTTGATCATAAACCCACAATTCATCGGATCTCGACAAACACACCACAGAAAGAGATTACATCGAATAGATCTCCTCGAAGACCGAGGAGAACTTGGTATTGAGATCCAAAGAGAGAGAAGAAGCCATCCATATACTAGCTATGGACCCGAAGGTCTGTGGTAAACTACTCACAACTCATGGTGAGGCGATGATGATGATGTAGAAGCACTTCGTGGTAGATGCCCCCTCTAGCGGAGCTCCGGAACAGACCCCAAGTTGGGATCTCACGGGAACAGAAGGTTGTGGCGGTGGAACTAGGGTTTTCTCTGTTGTTCTGACAGTTTCGGGGTATCTAGGTATATATAGGAGGAAGGAGGGCACCGGGGGACAAACGAGGGGCCCACGAGGCAGGGGCGCGCTCCCAACCTCGTGGACGCCACGTGTGCCCTACTCCGTTGTTCTCAAGTCTCCCATGCATATTTTGCTCCAAAAATATCTCTCCTGAAGGTTTCATTCCGTTTGGACTCTGTTTGATATTCCTTTTCTGTAATACCCTGAAATAGGCAAAAACAGCAAGCTGGACTGAGCCTTTGGGTTAGTAGGTTAGTCCCAAAGATAATATAAAAGTGTATAACAAAGCCCATTAAACATCCAAAACTTAATAGCATGGAACAATAAAAAATTATAGATACGTTGGTGACGTATCACACCCTAAGAGAATTGAGTAAGATTCTCACAAAGCTAATTTAGATGCACCTAGTTCTTCTAAGAAGAAGAAAAAGAAAAATGATAGGACTTTGCATGCTTCTAGTGAACCTGTAGCTGACAAACCTGAGAATCCCAATGATATCTCTGTTTCTGATGCTGAGACACAATCTGGTAATGAACATGAACCTAGTGATAATGGTAATGATGATGTTCATGATGATGCTCATCCTAGCAATGATAATGATGTCGAGATTGAACATGCTCTTGATCTTGATAACCCACAATCAAAGAATCAACGTTATGATAAGAGAGACTTTGTTGCTAGGAAGCATGGTAAGGAAAGAGAACCATGCGTTCAGAAACCCATGCCTTTTCCTCCTAAGCCATCCAAGAAAAAGGATGATGAGGATTTTGAGCGCTTTGCTTAAATGATTAGACCTATCTTTTTGCGTATGCGTTTGACTGATATGCTTAAAATGAATCCTTATGCTAATTATATGAAAGATATTATTACTAACAAAAGAAAGATACCTGAAGTTGAAATTTCCACCATGCTTGCCAATTACACTTTTAAGGGTGGAATACCTAAGAAACTGGGAGATCCAGGAGTACCTACTATACCTTGCTCCATCAAAAGAAACTATGTTAAAACTGCTTTATGTGGTTTTGGAGCCAGTGTTAGTGTTATGCCTCTCTCTTTATATCGTAGACTTGAATTGAGTAAGTTGACACCCACTGAAATATCTTTGCAAATGGCCGATAAATCAACTGCTATACCTATCGGTATTTGTGAGGATGTGCCTATTGTAGTTGCAAATATTACTATTCTAACGGACTTTGTTATCCTTGATATTCCTGAGGATGATAGTATGTCTATTATCCTTGGTAGACCCTTTTTGAATACTGCAGGGGCTGTTATTGATTGAGGCAATGTCACTTTTCATGTCAATGGTAATGAGCATACGGTACATTTTCCGAGGAAACAACTTTAGGTCCAGAGTATCAATTCTATTGGAAAAATTTCAACTATTACTATTCGAGGTTTTGAATTTCCTCTTCCTACTGTCAAGAAGACATATGATATTCTTATTGTTGGGGACATACATATCCCCATTGAGGTAACCTAGTGTTATTTGAAAATTCTCCGGTTTCATGTTATTCGGAAAGATTTTATTAACAAGACTTGATCAACCTTGTTAGTGGACTCCTTTTGATGAGCATGAGTTGGGTGAATCTAGATAGCACAACCTTCTGTACCCTCCTTTTACTTTCTGTTAATTAGATTAAATAAAGCAAAATAGTATTTTCTGTCTGTTTCCAGACTTACCCGCGCAATAAAAAATTACCCCGAACATCAAAGTTTTCCAAATGCCCTGAAAATGGAATATGATTTTTTCTAGAATATTTGAGAATATTTGGCACAGAGAACACAGCGAGGGGAGCCAGTACCTGGCCATGAGGGTCCATGGCGCGCCCACCTTCATAGGGTGCGCCCCCTGCCTCGTGAGCCCCACATGGCCCCCTTCCACTTATTCCTGCACCCACACACTCCTTCTTCCTCCCAAAAAAATCACAATCCAGCTCAAGCACGAGTTTTAACTCATCTTGCTGCCATTTTCGATCTCCTTGCTCAAAGCTCCATTCACAAAACTGTTTGGGGGAGATTGTTCCTTGGTAGTTGACTCCTCCATTGGTCCAATTAGTTTTTGTTCTAGTGCTTTATGTATTGCAAATTTTTTCTGCTGTGGTGACCTTGTTCTTGAGCTTGCATGTCAAATTTCTTTGGTCCCAAGTAGTTCTAATGCATGATATAGTCTCTAGATACTTGTAGGAGTTGTTGCTATCAATCTTGTTGAGTTTGGTTCACTTCTATCTTGAGTTACTAAAAATTTCAGAAATTTTCAGAGGAGGAAAATGATAAAGAGATTGTTGAGAGACTCCTCCATTAAAAGTTTAGAGGATAAGAAGAAGGAAGAAAATAAGAAGCCCAAATATAATCTTCCTCGCACTGCGGAAGTTCGGCCGTGTGAATGGCCTTGTAATGAGTTCTTGGAAGCCGCCGGGATTTATGGAGACTTTTATTATTTGGTGAACAATGCAGGCCTCACCGACTTCCTGACCCTAGCCACCACCACCACCGGCGATCTCCACATCTCTCCGTGGATTTTGTCATCTGATCGGCTCATCATCTCAAGTGCTCCTTCCTCTCTCTTTTGGTTGTCATCTCCCTCAAGGCGGTCCATGCAGCGATCTCTCTGGGATTGGATTTCTCCCCGGGGATGAAGTTGGCGTTCGAGACACAGGCCATTTTACTATGGTGGCCTCCTTTCCACAGCATACTTTCCGGCTGGATGAGGAGAACGTGGGGCTTGCCCTAGAGGCGGCCTTTGGAGGATATTGCTCACGTCTCAAGGTATCGCTCCTCCACCATGGCGTTTTCTCCTTCATCGTTTCTTGCAAGGATGTGGGTTTTTTCATTCTGCACCAGAGGAGTTTTGTCTGTGATCAGTTCAAGTGTTTCTTCCACCTCTGGGGTAATGGTGGCCCAGATTGGAAGAAAGAATTTCGTCTTTGGCAATCTGAATGCCAAGAGGAATGGGTTTTAGTTAGTCCCTCTAAGAGAAGAGCAAGCCTTGGTTTACAGGCTATGCAACATGCTCCAGCAAAATCTTCTCTACGAGCATGCACGGCCAAAGTTATGCCTAGCAAGCGTGCTACGTTTGCTACGTTCATGCAATATCCCGCACGTATGGGTTATAGCTATGACCCATCCGCCGATGAAGTGGCCACGGTCCGCGAAGCTGGTTATCATGTATCATCCCATGAGGATGTGCATGCAGAGGTTTCTTCTCCGGTGACTACCTCATCGCCGGCCAAGCTTCTAATTCAGGTTGGAACAGTTCCACCTTCCCCGAAGGGTTTATCTCCTTCCCGTTTAAACCCAGGATCTTCGGGTAGTCGTTTGATTTTTGCCTTGGAAGGTTTGGATTCTCCGCCTAAGTTGGGCTCGTGGGGCCAGCCCATTGAACTTGCTGATGATGGCAGTAGCAGCCCTTCGCCCCTAGCTTCCAAATCTCCATCTCCTTGGGATATCATCAATGATCTGCAAAGTTTTGACGAGATGATTGAAGATATGGCTGCAAAATATTGGGATTGTCAGAACTGCTTGGCTATGCGTCACACGTCAAAGACATGCACGAATCCGGTCCGATGCCGTAATTGTTTTCGTTCGGGATACGTTAAAAAAATTGCCTATGCCTGCCGCCTGACTTGTCCGTCTGGGTGCCTAAAATTCCATCACCGGGTTTTGGGAAGCGGGACCGAAAAGAGGACCTTTCCTCCCCCGTCTCTCCAGTTTCCCGAGACCAAACGATCCCGAAGAAAACCCCATCCTCTGCTCCTCCGCCGCAACCATCTCAGCCTCCGCAATCACCACCACCTTCATGCCCTGCCTCGCATTGCCAAGCTTCCTCTAGCTCTGGTCCGGCTACTTCCTCGCAGCCTCCAATGGCGATGTATGCGATTGACCCGCATCACTTCATCCCTGCGGGTTTTGACATAGAAGATGGTGGAGCGGACCGTCTGCCCCGCACCTTCTACACGCCGGCTGCCCCACCACCCCGGGCGCATGAGCAGTATATGGTGGCCATTGTGGAGCCTATCCCACCTCAAGAGTTGGTGGGAGTTCGCCGTCAGCAGGTTCTAGATTTCTTAATTCAAGTGATGCATGTCCCGGTTATCTCTGCCCAGACTTGGTTTCAAGGTGTGGGTCTGTTTGAGATGGAAGATCCAGTTGTTCGGGGATCATTAACTCTGCACCCACTGTTTCCGTTAGGGGTTGATGAGGAAGGCCATGAGATTTATGTCCGTTTCATCCCCACAACCAGGGAGAGGGCTTCCGTGCCATTCATGGCCAACGGACGGGATGGTTGATGTTTATTGGGTTCCCGTTGGACTATAGGAACACCCAATGCATTATGGAGATGGTTGGTACTTTTGGGCAGTTCCATTACTGGAATAGCACTGACAGGCGCAAGGTCCGAGCTTTGGTCCGTGCATCTTTCCCGGATAATGCTTTAGTCCCCCGATCGGTCACCTTTTGGGAGTTTGCCAATTGGGGTGAAGTCATGGTGTCATGGTCTGCTGGCTGTTATATCTTATCTGGCAAATTTGCTGGAGCCATGATCCCTGCGGATGAAGACCCTATGCCACTGAATGGGAATCCTCATCCATTGCCTGGAGCTGAGGTGCCGCAGCCGTTCTGGGCAATGCCGCCATACCCTGCTCTTGGCTGGAATGCAATCCCTCCGGGCCAAAACCAGGATAAGAACGACATGGCTGGGTGGGCTGATAATGTGCAACAGGAGGAGGGATGGGGCCCATGGGAAGACCAGGCGCAACCCATGTAGTAGGAGGATGACATTCAACCAGCCCAGGATCAGCATTCTATGATCCTGAATCCCTCTCTGGACTCCTCTGATGATGAGAATATGATTGAAGTTCAGCAGCCTCTTCCCATAGTGCAGTTGGACCCAATTCAGCTTGGTATGGTCAAGGTTTTCTATGGACCAGTTCTTCCGCCAACAATGATCTGGGAGCGCTCTTTCAAGTCTTTGTTGCCTGTATTTGCCACCAGAGAGATTCACCCTTGTCTACCTGGCCTTGTTGTGTCCATGAGGCAAGTTTCTTTGGGCTCGAAGGACCTGTAGAACAAGTTCTTGCTTTGGAATGCTAATCAAGGGACGACAGAACCTGATAACTCCTCCATGGTTATTGAAGAGCTGCCCTCAGATGATCAACCATGCTTCAGTCCCCAGGCTCCTTCTATTCCTTCGCAAGATGATCCTTTTGTTCCTTCGCAAGACGATCCTCAAGACTTTCAGTTCATGGCTGCCACTCAAACACCGCTAGGCAAGCGGCCACGTCAGCCTGTTCGCTCCAGGCGCTCTGTCACGCTTGTTGAGCCAGTTCTGTACTTCAATACCAGGAGAATGACGCGCAGTGCCGCCAAACAATCGGGCATGAAGCCGGCCTCGGCTATCCCGCTGAAGCCCACACCTCTCCGACGCCCGAAGGCAAAGAAGCTTCGCCTCGAGGATGATTGTAGATAGCTCCCTCTACCAGACCTGACGCCTATACCAACATTGCAGGCTATTGGAGTGGCACTGGGTATTGCCCTGGAGGATCTATCGGTTGAGAAGCTTATGGCTTCTCCACGTGCTGCTGAAGACGAAGATGGCCCCCATGATGATTGACGGCCAGCGAAGTTTGATTGAGAGTCGGACACTTTTATTTGTGTGTCCGTTTTATCATAGTACTCTGTGTCTATGCGCATGTCTGAACTTGTTGGTTACCTACGTTGGCACTACTTTTGTTACATTGTCCATGCCGTTAAGCAGCTGGATTTGCTACTACTTCGCAGTCCTTTTATTTTATGGATAATCGCAATTATCGTAATTGGAATGTGCTTTGTTGGAACGTGCGAGGACTGAATTCTGAGGCTAGGCAGCGGGATTTACGTGATAAAATTTAAGAGAGCCACTGCTCTGTTATTTGTCTTCAGGAAACTAAATGCGAAAGTTTTGATATCCGAAAGATTAGATACTTTTGTCCTAGGAGGTTTGATCAATTCGCGTTCTCACCTTCTGTTGGAGCTTCGGGTGGGATCCTAGTCGTTTGGAAGTCGTCAATTTTTCATGGCCAGCTTATTGACATACAGAGATATAGTGTCGTGGTCTCTTTCCAATCCCTGCACAATTCTAAAAATGGACCTTAGTCTCAGTTTATGGGCCATGCGAGGGGCTGCCTAGAGACGATTTCGTTAACTGGCTTTATCATTTAGCCATCCCTCCAGATGAAAATTGGCTGCTGTTGGGGGACTTCAATTTAATCAGGTCTTTGGACAATAGAAACCTTTCGGGTGGTGACCCCAATGATATTTTTCTTTTCAATGAAATAATTGGTCACCTTGGTCTTCTAGAGCTACCTTTGAAGGGCAGTAGCTACACCTGGTCCAACATGCAGCAGCAACCCTTACTTGAGCAACTTGATTGGTTCTTCACTACGGCAGATTGGATCTCTCATTATCCTAACACCGTGGTTAACCCTCTAGCTAAAACTTCCTCGGATCATGTGCCGTGTGTGGTGTCCATTGACACTACCATTCGTGCAACAAAGACTTTCCGGTTTGAAAACTATTGGATTGAAATGCCGGGGTTCATGGATTGTGTAACCAAGTCTTGGAATGCTCCGGTTTTCTCTGACCTATCGGATTCTGTGGTCCTCACAAATAAGTTTAAAAGGCTGCGATACGATTTGAGATCTTGGAGCAAACAGTTTTCATACCTTAAAAAGCTTACTATCAGTTGCTCGAGGGTCATTCTGCACTTCGATCAGCTAGAGGAAGTGAGACCCTTAACCAGGCCAGAGCTCAACTTCAGACAAATTGTGAAACTCCACTATGAGAAGTTGTTGAAAATCCGCTATATTTATTGGAAACAAATATGCACCATTCGGTACATAAAAGTTGGCGAGGAGAATTCGAAATTCTTTCATGCAATGGCATTGGAGCGCATGAGAAGGAATTCCATCTCGAGTCTAATGACCAACTCCATGGCTGCTCCTGTGATGGGTCACGATCAAATGGCGGGAATTCTCTGGGCCTCATTCAAATCCAGAATGGGCCAGTCACAAGGGATCAATATGGGCTTTGATCTCAGCCGTTTAATTCAACCCATTTTAGGACTGGAGAGCTGTCAATACCTTTTTCTGATGATGAAATTAAAGTGGTCGTGAAAGAATTGTCGGTGGATCGAGCGCCTGGCCCGGATGGTTTTAATGGGATGTTTGTTAAGCGCTGCTGGCCTATAATTGAACAAGACTGTCTGCGGCTGATTCGGGATTTTTATGAAGGGAAGCTTTCGATGGAAAATATTAATGGCTCTCTCATTACACTTATACCCAAGATTGCTTCTCCGGTTGGGCCTGATGATTTTAGACCAATATCCCTCACCAACACTTGTCTTAAATTTTTAACTAAGCTGTTGGCCAACAGGTTGCAGAAGGTTATTCTCAAGTGTATCCACAAAAATCAGTATGGATTTCATAAGGGTAGGTCAATTGAAGATTGTTTGGCCTAGAGCTTTGAATATATGCATCAATGTAAACAATCCAAACGTCCTGTGATCATCCTTAAGTTGGATTTTGCCAAGGACTTTGACACAGTTGAGCATGAGGTTATTATTCAAATGCTCCAGCATAAGGGGTTTGATGCCAAATGGATTTCTTGGGTGAAACAACTGCTGTCCACGGGTTCTTCGCCTATGCTGTTGAATGGTATCCCTGGTAAGCAATTTAAGTGCAAGTGTGGCGTCAGACAGGGTGACCCCCTATCACCTCTGTTGTTTGTCCTTGCAGCTGAGTTGTTATAGTCTATGGTTAACCAAATGCTAGAGCATGGCACTCTCTCTCTCTCTCTTCCTATTCAAACCCATGACAGAGATTTTCCCATCATCCAGTATGCAGATGATACGATTCTGTTCCTTGCGGCTAAAGACAATGAACTTGTTGCACTTAAGAACATGCTGCTGACCTTTCAACAATCCACATGGTTGAAGGTCAACTTTGCCAAATCCTCAATGATCCCTTTGAATATGAGCGATGATGAGGCTTCAAGGCTGGCTGCTATTTTGGGTTGCAAAATTGGCAAGCTCCCATTTACTTATCTTGGTTTGCCCTTGGGAACCACAAGGCCAAGAATCGTTGATCTAATGCCCTTGGTTGACAGTCTTGAGCAGCGATTAACAGCAAGTTCTTCCATGTTGAATCAAGGCTCTCGTCTGCAATTACTTACCTCTGTTCTCACTTCTATGCCCATATATTTTCTGTGCAGCCTCAGCATTCCACCAGGGATAATCAAGCAGCTTGACAGAATATTCAGGAAATGCCTTTGGAGGGGCAACAGTGATGCTCCCAAACAGTCTCTTGCTGCATGGGAGCTCGTTTCCAGGCCAAAGGACAAAGGGGGCTTAGGAGTTTTAAACCTGAACATCCAGAACAAAGGGCTACTTATCAAACATCTTCATAAATTCTATAACAAGGTTGACATTCCCTGGGTGACCTTAATTTGGAGCAGTTATATGATCATGGTGTTCCACATGCAACAGCTGCAGTTGGATCTTTCTGGTGGAGGGATATATTGAAACTCCACGAGGCTTACATTCCTCTTACTTCGGTGCACATCAACATGGGTGACTCTGCTTTGTTCTGGACCGACTCTTGGCACATTGGGGGCTCTGCGCGGCCACTATGCTAGAGATTGCCAAGGTTATATTCATTTTTTTTAATAATGATAGGATATCCGTTCAGGAATTCCTTCAATCCCAGGATCTATTCTCCATGTTTCCTTTGCCAATTTCTCATGAAGCTGCTGATGAGCTGCACATTTTGGAAGGCTGGATAATGCAGCTACAAAGAGACCCTCTTATACCTGATGTTTGGATATGGCAGGGCAAATCGAAGGAGTACACTGCCAAGAGCTTTTATACGGTCATGCATTCACATCTACCGACAATACATCCTTGCAAATGGTAGTGGCAGAGTAGGTACACCATGAAAATCAAGGTTTTTGGGTGGCTGCTTTTCTTTGACAGATTAAACACCAAAGACATGTTGGTTAGAAGGCACTGGTGCTCTAACCAAGATGACAATCTTTGCCTCATCTGCAGCGAGCTAGTGTATGAAGACAGATTGCACCTGTTTTTTAACTGCGTCTTCAGCTGTAGAGTATGGAATTATGTGGGCATTGATTGGTCAAGAGGCTCTGATATTCGGCAATGTATCATGCATGCAAGGTCCAACTTCAGACACCCTTTTGAATATTTGGATCTTGAGAAATGGCAGAACCTTCAGAGCTGAGAGAGCCACCTTCAGTGCTTGGAAGTGCAAATTCACCCATGATATATCTCTCCTTGCTCATAGGGTGAAGGACTGTATAAAGACAAAACTACTGGCATGGGTTAATTCTTTGTTGTAAAGGAGGTAGGGATAATTAGCCTTAGGTAGTTTTTACACCTTTTTTTTCCTGTATAGTTTGTGTACTTGTTTGTACAGTTCTCTTTTATTTTAATAAAGGGTTGTGGGGCTTTGCCTCACAGTAAATATTAAAAAAAAAAACTTCCTGCATGACCAGCGTGAACAGTATCTCTTACTCACTAATATTTGAACGCAAAACTTTCATTTTCATACTAAGAAATCACCACCTTCAGTGGAGTTTCGTTTATATGATGAGGTTAAGGAGATGCCATTCTTTGAATTTTGTGAGGTATGCAAGATACCCTTTGCTGGTAGTCTTGAAGAACCACGTCGTGAAGATGTTGAAGGGTTTATTGAAATGATAGCTGTAGGGGAAACTAGGCATGTTTCAGGGGCAAGAATTACTAGTATACATTTTCCTGTTCTACGCTACTTTGCTATATTTGCTAGTAGATGTTTAATTGGTCGCGGGAATAGTGGGAACCTTAGTGCCCCTGATATTGTCATTTTGCGCCATGCTTTGTTTCGACACACAACCTTTAGCTTGGGTGCTGTTATTGCTAAATGATTAAGTTTGAACCGCACAAAAGGCCCCATCTTTGGAGGCATATTTGCTTCTCGCCTTGCTGAACACTTTAGAATACCTATTAGGCATCATGAGAAGGAAGAAAAATTGCTCGCCCATGTTTATCTAGATTATAAGAGTATGATAGCACATTATTTTATTGTTAAAGACAAAGAGAAGTTTCTTAAGTATAAGTTGAGGTTTGATGTAAAATATTGTGAGATTGTTACCTTGCCTGCACCATCTCTGTTTGATCTGTTTTCAGGCATATACCTCGTTTCGTCAGATGCCTTCTACAAGTACCAGAGCCAGGCACAAGCTTTAGAGCCGGAGCCGGAGCCACCACTTGATCCTTATCGGCAATCTGTTTAGGGGTGGGATCCAGATGAGCTTGCCAACCAGTGGCTCCCGAAGGACACTTCTCAGTACACTGGAGAGAGTAGCTTCAATCCGTGGCCATAAACCAACTTAGGCCAAAATCCTAAGCTTGGGGGAGTACGTATTTCTCACCGACATTACATTCATGTTCACACACTTATTCCGGTAGTCGGTGCTCACACTCTTTCATTATAGCATCCATGCTAGTTTCAATTCTTTTTCTTAGTATTTTTCTTGTGTGCTAGAAAAACCTTAAGAAAAACAAAAAAATTTAGTTGTAGCTTTTAGCTAGTTTATTTCCCATGCCTGTACTAGTAGTAATTAAAAGAAAACCCAAAAAGATTTCTCATTCTTCTTTTGCTTGTTGGGAGCTTTCCCATGTAAATAGTTTCTTTCCTTTTCTTTGGGGGTCAAGAGTAGAAGACCATGATTGAAAATGTTTGGTGGCTCTCATATTATTTATTGTTGATTTAACCTTGAGCCATATTACCTTGTCTTCTCTCTTGTATTAAATGCTCGCAGATTCCAGCTTAGTCCAATGCACCTGCACTATTATTATTATCCACACTGTTCGGTCGTGCGAGTGAAAGGCAATAATGATGAACCAATTGAGATGAGAAAAGTGGTATGAACTCGACCTCTCTTCTTTTTGTAAATATGATAGTTCATCGTTCCTGATTCAGCCTATTATGAATGAAACATGCTTGCAATGACAATTAGAGATCATAGCTACTCATGCCATGCTTAATTAGCTAAGAGTTTATAATTGTCTATCTTGCGTGCCAACATGATATTAAACTGGTTGTGATGTGGTATGATAGGGTGGTATCCTCCTTTGAACGATTCATGTGGTTTGACTTGGCACATGTTCGCACATGTAGTTGAAACAAAATCAACATAGCCTCCATGATATTTATGTTCATGGTGATTTATATCCTACTCATGCTTGCATTCATTGTTAACTAATTTTAATGCATGCTCATGACTGTTGTCGCTCTCTAGCTGGTCGCTTCCCAGTCTCTTTCTAGCCTTCACCTGTACTAAGCGGGAATACTGCTTGTGCATCCACTTCCATAAACCCCAAAGTTATTTCATATGAGTCCACCATACCTTCCTATATGCGGTATCTACCTGCCGTTCCAAGTAAATTTGTGTGTGCCAAACTCTAAACCTTCAAATAAAATTCCGTTTTGTATGCTCGAACAGCTCATGTATCAACTACGGCTGTCTATATCTTCCAAGCTAGGTGGGTTATTCTCACGATGAGTGGACTCCGGTCATCATTCATGAGAAAATGGCTGGTAACCGGGATGGCCAGTCCCATGCTCAAATCATAATAATTAAACAAAACTCCCCCAGGGCTGTTGCTGGTTTGGACGGTACACGTTGTTTCGGGCTAGCCGTGGAGTGCGCTTGTTGGTGGTTGGGGGAGTATAAACTTTACCATTCTGTTTGGGAACCGCCTATAATGTGTGTAGCATGGAAGATATCGAGATTCTAGGTTGTTATGTTGACAATGAGAGTATACCGCTCAAAATATTACTCATCTCTATTTAAAAATCGAGCTCTCGCACATCTACAAATCCATGCTTCCCTTTGCGAAGAGCCTATCTATTTACTTTTATGTTGAGTCATCATCCTCTTATTAACGAGCACCAGTTGGAGAGCACCTCTGTCATTTGCATGTATTGCCATTAATTTGCGTTGAGTATGATTATGACAGGATCTCTTTTACCATGAATTACAATGTCTAGTCAGTCCTTGATCTTGAAAGGTGCTCTGCATTTATGTTTTGCGGTCTCAGAAAGGGCTAGCGAGATACCATCTTGTTATATCATATTATGATTGTTTTGAGAAGTGTTGTCATCCGAGGTTTATTATTATTGCTCGCTAGTTGATTATGCCATTGATATGAGTAGACATGAGACCTGGAAGTTATTGTGATTGTCGTTAGTTCATGATCTTTGCTGAAAATTTGAATGCTGTCTTTACATATTTACAACAACAAGAGCAAACAGAGTTTGTCAAAGTTTTTCTTTATCACTTTCAGTTTATTAACTGAATTTCTTGAGGACAGGCAAAGGCTTAAGCTTGGGGGAGTTGATATGTCTCCAACGTATCTACTTTTCCAAACACTTTTGCCCTTGTTTTGGACTCTAACTTGCATGATTTGAATGGAACTAACCCGGACTGACGCAGTTTTCAGCAGAATTGCCATGGTGTTATGTTTGTGCAGAAATAAAAGTTCTCGGAATGACCTGAAATTCAATGGAGAATTATTTTGGAATATATAAAAAATATCTGCAGAAAGAACCATGCCGGGGGCCCACACCCTGTGCATGAGGGTGAGGGGCGCGCCCCCTCCCCCTGGGTGCACACCCTGCCTCGTGGCCCCCCTGTTGCTCCCCCGACGTACCCCCGGACTCCATATATTCACTTTCGGGGAGAAAAAAATAGAGAGGAAGAATTATCGCGTTTACGATACGGAGACGCCGCCAAGCCCCAATCTCTCTTGGGAGGGCTGATCTGGAGTCCGTTCGGGGCTCCGGAGAGTGGAGTCATCGCCATCGTCATGATCAACCTTCCTCCATCACCAATTCCATGATGCTCACCGCCGTGCATGAGTAATCCCATCGTAGGCTTACTGGACGGTGATGGGTTGGATGAGATTTACCATGTAATTGAGTTAGTTTTGTTAGGGTTTGATCCCTAGTATCCACTATGTTCTAAGATTGATGTTGCTATGACTTTGCTATGCTTAATACTTGTCACTAGGGCCCGAGTGCCATGATTTCAGATCTGAATCTATTATGTTTTCGTGAATATGTGTGTGTTCTTGATCCTATCTTGCAAGTCAACAGTCACCTGCTATGTGTTATGATCCGGCAATCCCGAAGTGACAATAATCGGGACCACTCCCGCCGATGACCGTAGTTTGAGGAGTTCATGTATTCACTATGTGTTAATGCTTTGGTCCGGTACTCTATTAAAAGGAGGCCTTAATATCCCTTAGTTTCCACTAGGACCCCGCTGCCACAGGAGGGTAGGACAAAAGATGTCATGAAAGTTCTTTTCCATAAGCACGTATGACTATATTCGGAATACATGCCTACATTACATTGATGTACTAGAGCTAGTTTTGTGTCACCCTAGGTTATAACTTTTACATGACGAATCACATCCGACGTAATTCTTCATCACCGATCCAATGCCTACGAGCTTTTCACATATTGCTTGTTGCTTATTTACCTTTCCGCTGCTACTGCTACAAAAACTACAAAAACACTACCGTTACTATTATTACTGTTACCACTATTTCCATATTAACTTGCTACTAAATTACCTTCCTGCAGATACTAAGTTTCAAGGTGTGGTTGAATTGACAACTTAGCTACTAATACTTAAGAGTATTCTTTGGCTCCCCTTGTGTCGAATCAATAAATTTGGGTTGAATAATTTACCCTCGAAAACTATTGCGATCCCCTACACTTGTGGGTTATCAGTACACTTTGGAACTATCGTGTGAACATTGATTGGCAGCAAATGATTCATCAGTCTCAGAAGTCTGAAGGATTGTTCATCATAGAAATGTTCAGTTGACAGATTTTTGAGTTGTCCTGATTCGCCGTCCATGGCCAAACCTAGGTACCTACAAACTCCCCTCTGTTCTGTTTTAGAACAACTCTGTTTTTCTGCTAGTCAAATATACCGTAATACTAGTACCATTGTGTAGTTAGATAGATCATTGTTGGTTCTAATGCTTATTGATTGACACACCAAGTGTTGTTACTGTTTATGATTACTATTACTACATCAATAATAGATATGCAACCAAGTGTTAAATGGAAATGACCTAATAGTAAAGGGTACAATGTTGGTAATACATATGCTATTGTCGATGCCTTCTTGATTGCTTGCGAATGACCTAGGAATTACTCATACTTGTTGCACAACCTTTGCTTTTTACATCTTGCCTCAAAAGTTTGGATTTAGAATCTATAATAAGATTTGGTACTGCCTTGGAATTCCTTATCTCCTTTCACTTGTGGTCATGCCTAGCACAGTATCCTTCTTAATATGATTTGTGAGTTCCTAGTAGGGAAAACATGGGCATCATCAACACGGGGCCGTGGTGGCAATGATGACGACGACATCGACATTGACACGGGGCTGCGGCAGCGACGGCAACGACGACATCATCATGGTACTGCGGCGGCGGCGACGACGACATCGTCACGGTGCTGCGGCGACGACGACGATGACATCAACACCACCAACACTGGCTTGCGGAGGCGACGATGCCGACGACCTATACGGGTGGCATATATTATATATTTATATTAACTATCTATGTCAGATATGTATGATTGATTGTACGCATAACATATATGTATTATGAAATGCATCGTATGTGAGTACTATGAACTGTATGTCTAAACTAGAATAGGTAGATTTTTATTTTTTTGAATCCTAACTAGTTACTAGTAGTGTGGGTGTATGATAGACTTGCTATTAGTAGTAGTAGCGTGGGCTAGGGATCGTAGTAGCGTGGGGCAACATCGCTACTGCTATGTCTGTTTATCAGTGGCGTGGGGTAAAAACGCGCTACTGCTAAAATTTAGTTGTAGCGTCGTAGCAGTAGCGCGGGTACCTACGCTACTGCTATGCAAAAAACCTATGCTATAGGTAGTGTTTTTCCTAGTAGTGTGTATTTCGCAAATTTCTATGTCTACAATTGCTCCCACTTTCAATACGCATCCATATTGATATTTAGAGTCAATTGGATTAGTGTCAAAGCTTGCATCGGTGTAACTCTTTACGACAAACTCTTTATCACCTCCATAATCGAGAAACATTTCCTTAGTTCTCTGGTTACTAAGGATATTTGACCACTATCCGGTGATCTACTCCTGGATAACTATTGCACCTCCTTGCCAAACTCATGGCAAGGTACACAAGAAGTTTGGTACACAGCATGGCATACTTTATAGAACCTATGGCAGTGGCATAGGGAATGACTTTCATTCTCTCTATTTTTCTGCCGTGGTCGGGCTTTGAGTCTTACTTTCACATCTTACAAATCAGGCAAGAACTCCTTCTTTGACTGATCCATTTTGAACTACTTCAAAATCTTATCAAGGTATGTACTTAATCGAAAGTCTTATCAAGCGTCTTGATGTATCTCTATGGCTCGTGCCCAATATGTAAGAAGCTTCACCGAGGTCTTTTATTGAAAAATTCCTTTTAAACAATCCGTTATGCTTTACAGAAAATTCTACATCATTTCTGATCATCAATATGTCACACACATATACTTATCAGAAATGTTGTAGTGCAGCCACTCACTTTCTTGCAAATACAGGCTTCATCGTAAGTCTGTATAAATCGATATGCTTTGATCAACTCATCAAAGCGTATATTCCAACTCTGAGATGCTTGCACCGGTCCATAGATGGATCGCTTGAGCTTGCACACTTTGTTAGCACCTTTAGGATCGACAAAACCATCTGGTTGCTTCATGTACAACTCTTCTTTGAGAAATCCATTAAGGAATGCAGTTTTGACATCCATTTGCCAGATTTCATAAAATCCGGCAATTGCTAACATGATTCGGACAGGATTAAGGATCGCTACGGGTGAGAAGGTCTCATCGTAGTCAACTCCTTGAACTTGTCAAAAACCTTTCGCAACAAGTCGAGCTTTGTAGACGGTCACATTACCATCAGCGCCAGCCTTGTTCTTAAAGATGCATTTATTTTCTATGGCTTGCCAATGATCGCGCAAGTCAACCAAAGTCCACACTTCGTTCTCATACATGGATCCCATCTCAGATTTCATGGCTTCAAGCCATTTCGTGGAATCTGGGCTCATCATTGCTTCCTCATAGTTCATAGGTTCGTCATGGTCTAGTAACATGACTTCCAAAACTAGGTTACCGTACCACTCTGGCGCGGAACGTACTCTGGTTGACCTACGAGGTTCGGTAGTTTACTTGATCCAGAGTTTCATGATCATCATCATTAGCTTCCTTACTAATTGGTGTAGGCATCACATGAACAATTTTTTGCGATGAGCTATTCTCCAATTCTAGAGAAGGTACAATTACCTCATCAAGTTCTACCTTCCTCCCACTCACTTCTTTCGAGAGAAACCCCTTCTTTAGAAAGTGATAGAAGGTGTACCCAACAGTTTCTTTTGGGTATCTTATGAAGACGCATATCTCCGATTTGGGTTCGAGCTTATCAGGCTGAAGCTTTTTCACATAAGCATCGCAACCCTAAACTTTAAGAAACGACAACTTTGGTTTCTTGCCAAACCACAGTTCATACGGTGTCTTCTTAACGGATTTGGATGGTGCCCTATTTAACGTGAATGCAGCTGTCTCTAATGCATAACTCCAAAATGATAGTGGTGAATCAGTAAGAGACATCATAGATCACACCATATCTAATAAAGTACGGTTATGACGTTCGGACACACCATTACACTGTGGTGTTCCAGGTGGCATGAGTTGAGAAACTATTCCACATTGATTTAAATGACGACCAAACTCATAACTCAAATATTCGCTTCCGCGATCATATTGTAGAAACTTTATTTTCTTGTTATGATGATTCTCTACTTCACTCTGATTTTTTTTAAGTTTTCAAATGTTTCAGACTTGTGTTTCATCAAGTAGATATAATCATAGCTGCTCAAATAATCTATGAAGGGTAGAAAATAACGATACCCGCCGGGAGCCTCAACACTCATCGGACTGCATACATTTGTATGTATTATTTCCAGTAAGTCATTGGCTCACTCCATGGTTCCGGAGAACCGAGTTTTAGTCATATTGCCCATGAGGCATGGTTCGCAAGCATCAAATAATTCATAATCAAGTGATTCCAAAAGTCCATCAGCATGGAGTTTCTTCATGCGCTTTAAACCAATATGACTTAAATGGCAGTGCCAGAAGTATGTTGCACTATCATTATCAACTCTGCATCTTTTGGCTTCAGTATTATGAATATGTGTATCACTACGATCGAGATTCAATAAACCATTCACCTTGGGTGTATGACCATAGAAGGTTTTATTCTTGTAAACAGAATAACAAGTATTCTCTGACTTAAATGAATAATCGTATTGCAATAAACACGATCCGATCTTGTTCATGCTCAACGTAAACACCAAATAACATTTATTTAGGTTTAATACTAATCCCGAAAGTACAGGGAGTGTGCGATGATGATCATATCATTGTTGGAACTACTTCCAACACACATCGTCACCTCACCCTCAACTAGTATCGATTTTTTCTGGAACTCCTATTTCAAGTTACTAATCTTACCAGCCGAACAGCTATCAAATACCCAAAGGCTACTATGAGCTCTAGTGAGGTACACATCAATAACATGTATATCTAATATACATGTGTTCACTTCGCCATCCTTCTTATCTGCCAAATATTTGGGGAACTTCCGCTTCCAGTGACCATTTACTTTGCAGTAGAAGCATTCAGTTTCAGGCTTAGGTCCAGCTTTGGGCTTCTTCACGGGAGTGACAACTTGCATGGCATTATTCTTAAAGTTCCCCTTCTTCCCCTTGCCCTTTTCTTGAAACTAGTGCTCTTGTTTAACCATCAACACTTCATGCTCTTTCTTGATTTCTACCATCGCTGACTTCAGCATCACGAACAGCTCAGGAATCATTTTTGTCATCCCTTGCATATTATAGTTCATCACGAAGTTCTAGTAACTTGGTGATAGTAACTAGAGATCTCTCTCAATCACTATCTTATCTGGAAGATTAACTCCCACTTGATTCAAGTGATTGTAGTACTCAGACATTCTGAGCATATGCTCATTGGTTGAGCTATTCTCCTCCATCTTGTAGGCAAAGTACTTGTCAGAGGTCTCATACCTCTCACCACAGGCATGAGTCTGAAATATTATCTTCAACTCTTGGAACATCTCATATGCTCAGTGGCGTTCAAAAACGTTTTTTGAAGTCCGAGTTATAAGCCGTAAAGCATGGAGCACTAAACTATCAAGTAGTCATCATACCGAGCTTGTCAAACGTTCATAACGTTTGGATCTGCTCCTGCAATAGGTCTGTCACCTAGCGGTGCATCAAGGACATAATACTTATGTGCAGCAATGAGGATAATCCTCAGATCACGGACCTAGTCCGCATCATTTCTACTAACATCTTTCAACTTAGTTTTCTCTAGGAACATATCAAAAAACATAGGGGAGCTATAACGCAAGCTATTGATCTACAACATAATCTGCAAATACTACCAGGACTAATTTCATGATAAATTGAAGTTCAATTAATCATATTACTTAAGAACTCCCACTTAGATAGACATCCCTCAAATCATATAAATGATCACATGATCCATATCAACTAAACCATGTCCGATCATCACATGAGATGGAGTAGTTTTCAATGGTGAACATCTTATGTTGATCATATCTACTATATGATTCGTGCTCGACCTTTTGGTCTCCAGTGTTCCGAGGCCATGTCTGTACATGCTAGGCTCGTCAAGTTTAACCCGAGTATTCTGCATGTGCAAAACTGTATTACACCCGTTGTATTTGAACGTAGAGCTTATCACACCCG
Source organism: Secale cereale (assembly GCA_902687465.1). Lineage (NCBI taxonomy): Eukaryota > Viridiplantae > Streptophyta > Magnoliopsida > Poales > Poaceae > Secale > Secale cereale. The sequence goes on along the minus strand of LR738710.1, from coordinate 800,703,396 downwards.
ATCATCACGTGGTGTTTCGGCACGACGAACTATCACAACGGTGCATACTCGGGGAGAACACTTGTACCTTGAAATTTTTGTAAGGGATCATCTTATAATGCTACCGTCGTACTAAGCAAAATAAGAAGCATAATAAGATAAACATCACATGCAATCAAAATATGTGACATGATATGGCCATCATCATCTTGTGCTTTTGATCTCCATCTCCAAAGCATCGTCATGATCTCCATCGTCACTGGCTTGACACCATGATCTTCATCGTAGCGTTGTGGTCGTCTCGCCAACTATTGATACTACTACTATCGCTAACTCATACTGATAAAGTAAAGCAATTACATGGCTTTCGCAATTCATACAATAAAGAGATAACCATAAGGCTCCTGCCGGTTGCCGATAATTTACAAAATATGATCATCTCATACAACAACGTATAACTCATCACGTGTTGACCATATCACATCACAACATGCCCTGCAAAAACAAGTTAGACGTCCTCTACTTTGTTGTTGCAAGTTTTACGTGACTGCTACGGGCTTAGCAAGAACCGTTCTTACCTAGATATCAAAACCACAACGATTTTTCTTCAAGTGTGATGTTTTAACCTTCAACAAGGACCGGGTGTAGTCACACTCGATTCAACTAAAATTGGAGAAACTGACACCCGCCAGCCACCTATGTGCAAAGCACGTCGGTAGAACCAGTCTCATGAATGCGGTCATGTAATGTCGGTTCAGGCCGCTTCATCCAACTATACTGCCGAATCAAAGTATGACATGCTGGTAAGCGGTATGACTACTATAGCCCGCAACTCATTGTGTTCTTCTCGTGCATGTCATCTACGCATAGACCTGGCTCATGATGCCACTGTTGAGGAACAGAGTATTTAAAAAAAATCCTACGATCACGCAAGATCTATCTAGGAGAAGCATAGCAATGAGTGGGGAGAGTGTGTCCATGTACCCTCGTAGACCGAAAGCGGAAGCATTTAGTAACACGGTTGATGTAGTCGAACGTCTTCACGATCCAACCGATCCAAGTACCGAACGTATGGCACCTTCGTGTTCCGCACACATTCACCATGATGACGTCCCTCGAGCTCTTGATCCAGTTGAGGCCGAGGGAGAGTTTCCTCAGCATGACGGCGTGGTGACGGTGATGATGAAGTTACTGGCGCAAGGCTTCGCCTAAGCACTACGACGATATGACCGAGGTGTGTAATTGTGGAGGGGGGCAGCACACACAGCTAGGAACAATTGATGTGTGTTCTAGGGGTGCCCTCCCCACGTATATAAAGGAGGGAGAGGGAGGAGGCGGCCAGCATAGGGGGCGCGCCAAGCATAGGGAGTCCTACTAGGACTCCCAAGTCATAGTAGGATTCCCTTTCCTATTCGGAGCAGGAGAGAAGGAAAGAGAGGGAGAGGGAGAATGAAATTGGGGCCGCGCCCCCACCCCTTGTCCAATTTGGTTTGGGCAGTGATACGTCTCCAACGTATCTATAATTTTTGATTGTTCCATCCTATTATTTATGATGTTTTGGATGTTTAATGGGCTTTGTCATACACTTTTATATTATTTTTGGGACTAACCTACTAACCCAAAGGCCCAGTCCAGATTGTTGTTTATGCATGTTTCAGGGATTTACTGAAAAGGGATATCAAACGGAGTCCAAATGGAATGAAACCTTCGGGAGAGATATTTTTGGAGAAAATCATGCACGGGAGACTTGAGAACCACGGAGTAGGGTTTACGTGGTGCCCACAAGGGTGGGTGTGCCCCCCCTAGGGCGCGCCCCCTGCCTCGTGGGCCCCACGTATGGCCCCCGGTGCCCTCCTTCCTCCTAGATATACCTACGTAACCTGAAACCATCAGAACAATAGAGAAAACCCTAGTTCCACCGCCGTAACCTTCTGTTCTCGTGAGATCCCATCTTGGGGCCTGTTCCGGAGCTCCGCCGGAGGGCGGGTCTTCCACGGAGTGCTTCTACATCATCATCATCGCCTCACCATGAGTTGTGAGAAGTTTACCACAGACCTTCGGGTACATATCTAGTATCTAGATGGCTTCTTATCTCTCTTTGGATCTCAATACAAAGTTCTCCTCGGTCTTCGAGGAGATCTATTCGATGTAATCTCTTTTTGTGGTGTGTTTGTCGAGATCCGATGAATTGTGGGTTTATGATCACGATTATATATGAGAAATATTTGGTTCTTTTCTAAACTCTTTATGTATGATTATAATATCCTTGCAAGTCTCTTCGAATTATTGGTTTGGTTTGGCCTACTAGATCTATAGTTCTTGCAATGGGAGAAGTGCTTGGCTTTGGGTTCAATCTTGCGGTGTCCTTTCCCAGTGACAATAGGGGCAGCAAGGCACGTATTGTATTGTTTCCATCGAGGATAAAAAGATGGGTTTATATCATATTGCTAGAGTTTATCCCTCTGCATTATGTCATCTGCTTAAGGCGTTACTCTGTTCTTATGAACTCAATACACTAGATGCATGCTGGCTAGCGGTCGATGTGTGGAGTAATAGTAGTAGATGCAGAATCGTTTCGGTCTACTTGTCTCGGACGTGATGTCTATATATAATGATCATGCCTAGATAGTCTCATAATTATTTGCTTTTCTATCAATTGCTCGACAATAATTTGTTTACCCACCGTAGAATATCGCTATCATGAGAGAAGCCACTAGAGAACACTATGGCCCCCGTGTCTATTCTCAACATATCAATCTACACCTACTTTACTTTTTCCGGTTTTACTTTCTGTTCTTATAATCAAAAATACCAAAAATATCAAACTATCAACTCTATCAGATCTCATTTTCGTAAGTGACCATAAAGGGATTGATAACCCCTTATCGCGTTGGCTGCGAAGTTCTTATTTGTTTGTGCAGGTGCGAGGGCCTCACGCGTGGTCTCCTACTGGATTGATACCTTGGTTCTCAAAAACTGAGAGAAATACTTACGCTACTATGTTGCATCTCCATTTCCTCTTTGATGGAATACAACGCAAGCTCTAGAAGTAGCAAGAAGAATTTTTGGCGCCGTTGACGGGGAGGTTTACCAAGTACCTATCACAAACCCTTATCCTTTGTATTACATTTTGCCTCTCGTTTTCCTCTCCCCCACTTCACCCTTGCCGTTTTATTTTCCCTTCTTCTGCCGTGTGTTTTTCGTTAGCTTGCTTATTGTTTGTTTGTGTGTGTTGCTTGCTTGCTTGCCCTCATGTCTGAGATGGGGGACGATTTTATCGAGAAGGGTAGTAATGTCGAGGGCAACGTCTATGTTGACCCCCCGGATGAAACTACCACTTTACATATTAAGAAATTCCGGGTTGGTAGTGGTAATATCATTGGAAAAGGAGTTCTTCAAGACTTGTTTACTTGTGCCGGTGCTTTGCCCACTATGGCTGGCTCTATTCTTCATAGTACTAGTAGCCTTGCGGATGCTGTATCTATGCTTATAGTTGAAATTGAAAGGCAATTTATCCATATGCATCCGTGTATTTAGAGAATCTTTTTGGAGTTTTCCAATATTGAGCATCCTTCTGTTAAGCGTGCAGCTACTATCTTTTTGGCTCATGAATTTAGATTTTTCATGAAAGAGGCCAAAGAAATATTTGCTCATTATGGGGTAGATGCCAGCCGACCTCCCATAGAGGCTATCTTATTTAATCAAGAAGACATAATGCGGTTACTATCTCCTGATCATGTTGCTTTTAATGAAAACCTTAGAAAAAAGGTTCCTACCGATGTCTTGGTTGATAGAATTTGTGAGATGAATGATGAATTTTCTATTCAAAACAATGGGTTAGGCTTCTCCCTTCAACGAAGGCTTATGACCTTCTGCCAAAAGAACGCCTATAATGATGAATTGGTTGTTCACTACAAAGGGCCAAAAGAGGAACCTATTCCTCCATAGATTGATGTGGGGGACTTTTGTCCCATTAAATTTAGCCCTTTTGATTACTTTTGCTTGCCACAAAGGAAACTTGCCGCTGAACGTAGGGAATATGAGATGAGTTTTCGCGATATATCATATCATTAAGGTATTCCCTAGATCTATCATGTATCGTGCCTAGCTAGGGGCGTAAAACGATAGCGCTTGTTGGGAGGCAACCCAATTTTATATTTTTTGTTTTTGCTTCTGTTTAGGAATAAATATTGCATCTAGCTTATGTTTAGATGTGGTTTTGTGTTTTGTTTAGTGTTTGTGCCAAGTAGAACCATTGGGAATACTTGTGTGAAGTTTATATGATCTTGCTGTGAAAAACAGAATCGTTAGTGATCGCTAGAATGGTCATCAGATATTACTGGAGCATGCTATTTAGTTGATTCTTTTTGCAGATGATTAATAGAAAAATTCCTCACGTTTACCAATTTAGTTTGAAATTTTTGGAGTTACAGAAGTATGCGAAACCTGCAGATTACTACAGACTGTTCTGTTTTTGGCAGATTCTGTTTTTCGTGTGTTATTTGCTTATTTCAATGCATCTATGAGTAATATTGGGAAGTATGAACCATAGACAAGTTGGAATACAGTAGGTTTAACACCAATATAAACAAAGAATGAATTCATTGCAGTACCTTTGAGTAGTGGTTTGCTTTCTTATACTAATGGAGCTCACGAGATTTTTGTCTAAGTTTTGTGTTGTGAAGTTTTTAAGTTTTGAGTATTGCTTTGATGGATTATGGAACAAAGAGTAGCAAGGGCCTACGCTTGGGGATGCCCAAGGCACCCCAAGTAAAATTCAAGGACAACCAAAAGCCTAAGCTTGGGGATGCCCCGGGAAGGCATCCCCTCTTTCGTCTTCATCTATTGGTAACTATAGTCGGAGCTATATTTTTATTCACCACATGATATGTGTTTTACTTGGAGCGTCTTGTATAATTTGAGTCTTTGCTTGTTAGTTTGACACAATTACCCTTGCTGGACACACCTATTTGAGAGAGTTAAATATGGCCTAGGAATTGTTAGAACACTCTATGTGCTTCACTTATATCTTTTGAGTTGAATAGTTTTTGCTCTAGTGCTTCACATATATCTTTTAGAGCACTGTGGTGATAATATTTTGAAGAAATTGTTGAACTCTCATGATTCACTTATATCCTTTTGAGAGTCTATTAAAACAGCATGGTAATGTTCTTAGGATATAAAAATAGTCTTCACATGATAGACATCCAATATCAATGTAGTAAAACTTACACGCTAAGTGCATTGAATATGATGAGAAGTTGGATGCTTGATAAATTTTTTGAGATATGAGGATAGTGATATTAGAGTCATGCTAGTGGAGTTATTATGAAATTGAGAAATTCTTGTGTTAAGGTTAGTGATTCCCGTAGCATGCACATAGGGTGAACCGCTATGTGACGAAGTTAGATCATGAGGTATTTGTAAAGTGTCAACCATTGTGTGGAGGTCGGGGGCACGCGATGGTTAACTCCTACCAACCTCCCCCCTATGAGCATGCGTTGATTGCTTTGTTTTGATGACTCGTAAATTTTTGCAATAAGTGTATGAGTTCTTATGACTAATGTTGAGTCCATGGATTATACGCACTCTCACCCTTCCACCATTGCTAGCCTCTCTTGTATCGCGCAACTTTCGCTGGCACCTTGTACCCACTATATATCCTTCCTCAAAACAGCCACCATACCGACCTATCATGGCATTTCCATATCCATTCCGAGATATATTGCCATGCAACTTTCCACCATCCCGTTCATATGACACGCATCATATTGTCATATTGCCATGCATGATCATGTAGTTGACATCGTATTTGTTTCAAAGCCACCATGCATAATTTCTCATACATGTCACTCTTGATTCATTGCACATCCCGGTACACCGCCGGAGGGATTTATATAGAGTCATACTTGTTCTAGTATCGAGTTGTAATATCGAGTTGTAAATCAATAAAAGTGTGATGATCATCATTATTAGAACATTGTCCCATGTGAGGAAAGGCCAATAAAAAAAGGAGATGGCCCAAAAAATAAAATAGAGAGGGACTAATAAAAAAAGGAAGAAAGCCCCGCCAAAAAAATGAGAGAAAAGAGAGAAGGGACAATTGCTACTATCTTTTTCCACACTTGTGCTTCAAAGTAGGACCGTGTTCTTCATGATAGAGAGTCTCATGTTTAGTCATTTTCATATACTAGTGGGAATTTTCATTATAGAACTTGGCTTGTATATTCCAACGATGGGCTTCCTCAAATGCCCTAGGTCTTCATGAGCAAGCAAGTTGGATGCACACCCACTAGTTTCTTTTGTTGAGATTTCATACATTTTTAGCTCAAGTGCATCCGTTGCATGGCGATCCCTACTCACTGACATTGATATCTATTGATGGGCATCTCCATAGCCCGTTGATACGCCTAGTTGATGTGAGACTATCTCCCTCCCTTTTGTATTCTCCACAACCACCTCTCTATTCCACCCATAGTGCTATGTCCATGGCTCACGCTCATGTATTGCGTGAAAGTTGAAAGGTTTGAAAGAATAGAGTATGAAAACAAGTGCTTGGCTGAAATCGGGGTTGTGCATGATATGAATATTTTCTGTGATGAAGAGGGAGCATAGCCAGACTATATGATATTATAGGGATAACTTTCTTTAGCCATAGTATTTTGAGAAGACATGATTGCTTTATTAGTATGCTTGAAGTATTATTATTTCTTATGCCAATATAATCTTTTGTCTTGAATCTTTCAGATCTGAACATTCATGCCACAGTTAAGAGAATTACATTGAAAAACTATGTTGGTTAGCATTCCACATAAAAAAATTCTGTTTTTATCATTTACCTACTCGAGGACGAGCAGGAATTAAGCTTGGGGATGCTTGATACGTCTCCAACGTATCTATAATTTTTTATTGTTCCATGCTATTATTTATGATGTTTTGGATGTTTAATGGGCTTTGTTATACACTTTTATATTATTTTTGGGACTAACCTACTAACCCAAAGGCCCAGTCCAGATTGCTGTTATTGCCTGTTTCAGGGTATTACAGAAAAGGGATATCAAACGGAGTCCAAAAGGAATGAAACCTTCGGGAGAGATATTTTTGGAGAAAATCACGCACGGGAGACTTAAGAACCACATAGTAGGGTTTACGTGGTGCCCACGAGGGTGGGGGCGCGCCCCCCTAGATCATCTCTATCAGATCAAAAATACCAAAAATATCAAACTATCATTTCTATCAAATCTCACTTTCATAAGTGACCATAAAGGGATTGACAACCCCTTATCGCGTTGGCTGCGAAGTCCTTATTTGTTTGTGCAGATGCGAGGGACTCGCGCGTGGTCTCCTACTGGATTTATACCTTGGTTCTCAAAAATTGAGGGAAATACTTACGCTACTGTGCTGCATCTCCCTTTCCTTTTCGAGGGAATACAACGCAAGCTCGAGAAGTAGCAGGCAGGGGGGAGGCGCTCGCCATCTCTTGGCCCTTCTCCCCTCTCTCCACTAAGGCCCAATAAGGCCCATTACTTCTCCCGGTGAATCCCGTAACTCCCCGGTACTCCGAAAAATACCCGAATCACTTGGAACCTTTCTGATGTCCGAATATAGCCTTACAATATATGAATCTTTACCTCTTGACCATTTCGAGACTCCTCGTCATGTCCGTGATCTCATAAACAAACTTCGGTCATCAAATCACATAACTCATAATACAAATCGTCATCGAACATTAAGCGTGCAGACCCTACGCGTTCGAGATCTAAGTAGACATGACCGAGACACATCTCTGGTCAATAACCAATAGCAGAACTAGGATGCTCATATTGGCTCCTACAGATTCTACGAAGATCTTTATCGGTCAAACCGCATAACAACTTACGTTGTTCCCTTTGTCATCGGTATGTTACTGGCCCAAGATTCTATCGCCGGTATCATCATACCTAGTTAAATCTTGTTTCCGGCAAGTCTCTTTACTCGTTCCATAGTGTATCATCCCGCAACTAACTCATTAGTCACATTGCTTGCAAGGCTTATAGTGATGTGCGTTATCGAGAGGGCCCACAGATACACAGAGTGACAAATCCGAATCTTTATCTATGCCAACCCAGCAAACACCTTCGGAGACACCTATAGAGCATCTTTATAATCACCTAGTTATGTTGTGACTTTTGATAGCACACAAGGTGTTCCTCCGGTATTCGGGAGTTGCAGAATTTCATAGTCAGAGGAACATGTATAAGTCATGAAGAAATCAACAGCAATAAAACTAAACGATCATTATTCCAAGCTAATGGATGGGTCTTGTCCATCACATCATTCTCCTAATGTGTGATCCCGTTCATCAAATGACAACACATGTCTATGGTTAGGAAACTTAACCATCTTTGATTAACAAGCTAGTCTAGTAGAGGCGTACTAGGGACACTATTTAGTCTATGTATTCACACATTTATCAAGTTTCCGGTTAATACAATTCTAGCATGAATAAAAGACATTTATCATGATCTATAAGGAAATATAAATAACAAATTTATTATTGCCTCTAGGGCATATTTCCTTCATTGGGTTCCCTGGAGAATATTACCTATAAGCCGCTGAGCCGGCTTAATGTGTGAATACACCGGTGACCTCAAGGATCCCCAACGCCACTGTGAAATAGCACTGACTGATGAAAATGTTGCTATTTTTTACAAAAAACGTTGTTGAATAAAGACCTTGAAACATGTAGGAAAACAGGACTGGCTCCATTTTTCATCCACAATGAACGTCCTGCCGTAAGTACCTTTGAATAACTTCCGGTTTACTCATTAATCCATAAACCGCCTTTCTGTTTACCATTTTATTATTTTAGGCTGACTCTTCTTTCTGGACCAAGAAACTTGTGGAAAAGCCGGTGAAGAAAAACCGGACCAAGACTAAACCTCTCAAGAAAACGACTAATAAGAAGTCAAATGCTTCAGAGCTATTTGATTTGGATGATAATGAGTCGGAGGTAGAACTTGACTCCTTTGGCTCTCTTTTTTCATCTTAGTGACACAGATTATTATCAGGATGATGCGTAGGCCAGCCACACAGATGTTGAAGAGGTAATTGTCCTTTCCTCTAGCTCATAACCTTTGGGAGAGCAGAAAATCCGTCGAGTGTGCCGGAAAGTAAGATTTTCTCACCCCTTAACTTACTTAGATCCCAACTTTATTTTGAAGAAGCAGCAGCATGAAGCTCGCCTTATGACCCAGAATACTAGTGGCGGGGTCCTTTCTTCCGGCTTACCCAATACACCACCTCGCCGCAAGCGTCAAGCTGACGTTTCTCAGTGTTTCGACTTGAAATTCCCAAAAGCGGGACTTATTCGTCAGCCTCTTAACCTGTCTGATTCAAATTACCAGGTACTTCTCATTCTTCCTCTGGTGAATCCACTGGAACTCAGATTTCCTTATTCAAGACTGCTCCTGGGTGAAGACACTTTTGCCTATTTACTTTAATGCTTTCTGCTCAACTTACTTATCTCATCACATATTTTGTTTCCAGCGCCATGGCGAAGCCCAGTAAAAAACTGAAAGTGAATAAGCCGGTCGACGATCCAAAACCTACTAATCCATAAGAACCAACTATTTCTGAGCCCATGCCTCAACCCTCCGAAGCAGCAATGGATGATCCACCGCCAGAACATCATGTCACAATGGATTCCGTGGAGATTGATCCGGAGCACGCTAAACCGGCCAGTCCTGCTCAGCCGGCTCAAGGGGCTGAAGACGTGGCAATTACCGGGATGGCTTATACCACTCCTAACACTCCTATTGTCTTATCCAAACACAATGCTAAGGAAGAAATTCCAGCTGTTGATAAAGGCAAATGGAAGCTGGACCTGGAAGACTACGCTCAATTCAACATTCAAGAGTTGCATTCCAGCTATTTAAACTGCCATACTAGCCGTGATCTGGAAGCTAGATTGGTTAACCTTATGAAAGAACGCTTTGAGGTAAGCTGCACCATCCTCTTTATATCAATGTATTTATACCAGCCGCCAAGCCTACTGGATATGAGAATCTTGAATATGATGGAGATTTGTATGTATTCCCTCTGATCTTGATACTTATGACATGAAACTGTAGAATTATTGCCTGTAGTCCCCAAGGGCCTGCTTAAGCTGCTGAGCTAAGCCGTCACTTCATATATCATAATTTAATTTTGCACATGTAACTCCCAGGGGCCAGTTTAAACTGACAAGTTAAACCGGTACTCACCATTAGAATTATGGATGAAGTCGTATGTAGTTGGAACAACTGTAGGCTAGTCATTCACAAATTTTGTCTGTAATAGCGCAAATGTAGATTAGCCCCCATGAGTCTTCTATAGTTGGAACAATTGTAGGCTGCTCATTCAAGAATTTTGTCTGTAATAACACAAACGTACATTAGTCCCCAAGTGCTAAGTATAATACTGGCATTGTGATTGGGACTTCATAAATGATTATTGTAACCATATACTGGTGCATCATCTTTGTCATGCAGGCCGAATTGAGCATAAAAGAAACTCAATTGACAGATCTGAAGCAGAACCTTAAAACTCAGCAATCTGAAGTTACTAAGGCAAACTCCAAATTTAAATTTTCTTTGGATACCATTGAAAAACTAAGGCACATTTCAGCAGTGAAAGAGCTGGATGGGAAACTAAGAGAGCCGCTTTGCTGAAGAAAGCAGAAGATGCTGAGGCTTCTCTTAAGCCGGTGATTGATGAACTATCCTGTTTAAAACAACAAATCAATATGATGACAACTGCTATCTTTGGCAAACAATATATACTTACACCTATTTCATCATTGTCTTATAATCATGCATCAACTCATGAATATTGTTTGCAAATGTAGGCTCCAGAAGCTCCAAGTTGGGCGATGATATGCGCCTAAAGCTTAAGGCCATATACACTCTTGTAGAATAGCTATATACCAACGCCCAACGGGCTATCTCTGCTGCCCTCCGTAAGAAGAAACCTCCTTCCCTTATTATGGAAGTGTTGGAAAAATTATTTGTGCTGCCTCAAAGAGTGGATGAACTCAAGCGATCAGCTACCCAAGCCGGCGAAATTACTGCTTTAAGACGAGCAAAAGCATGGCACGCCGAGCTTGACCCGGTTGAACTAGCCACCGGATGTCCAAGTTTCAAACAAGATGGGTCTCCCTTCCTTGCTGCAGATCTCACTCAAATAGTAACGGAGATGCGTCCTTTGGCCAGCCAATTAGCTAAGGAATCTGACCTTTCCAAATACCATCCGGTTTCTGATGCTGATAATGTCCAAGTGAAGCCGCCGATTCATGAAGCCATAGACCTGATCCCACTGAAACGTAAGCATACCTTTGCTCCTGACATTGACCTATCGAATCTTATAGATGATGAGGCTGTTTTCAAAGCTTTGACTGGGATCAATTGGGCCACCTCTGACTTCTAGTCAATGGGTAAGAAGAAGTAGAAGAGCCGGTGGGAGATAACACGGAATCACCGTTACACCAAGGCCAGGACAATTGATCATCGAGCCGGCTTACCCCCTTCATCACTAGATAATATGTCAAAAACAATTATTCTTTTAGGCCAAATGTCGGGGGAAACTGTCCTCCCACGAGCACCTATGGGACTGGAGCCCCTTCTACGTTGCGGTAAGGGAGCGGAGGGAGCACGAAGAGCAGATCGAGGAGAACACGCGGGCAGTTTACCCAGGTTCGGGCCGCGCGGACGCGTAAAACCCTACTCCTGCCTTGGTTGTATTGAGCTCGGGAGCTTGAAGAGCTACAGTACTAGCTACACCGAGCGAGAGAGTTGCTTAGGATTCGAACCCTTTCTACGTTGTGCATGGGCCTCCTTTTATAGCTCAAGGGGTCACCGACAGGTGTCAACGTAGAGGAGGGCAAAAATGTAACTTTGGTGGTAGTTGTAACTGTGCGGGAATAGTGCGTGAACAGTGGATGAACAGTGGTCTTCACCTAACCTTGACAGTGGGGGACAAGGGCATTGAATGCCCGTCGCCGTCGACCCCAAAAGTGTCCGTCCATGCTTCTCCATTCGACACGGCGGTAGCCTCGTCACCGTGGATTGCCACCGTGCGCCCTAGGCTGCACAACCATCCGCCACGCGTCCCTGGAAGGGCCCCAGGGCGACGCATGGGCAGATGAGCTGGAGCGCGGGCACACAGCGTAAGTCTCCCCCGGCAAGCACCTTGCCGGGGCTATGATCTTGCCGGGCCCGGAAGCTTGTCGCTCCCCGGGCCCTGCCGGGGCGCATGATGCGCCGAGGCATCTCTTCAAGTACGTATTCCTTGGTCTTCCTGGCAAGCTCCTCTTGCCAGGGCCTTGTGCTGGAGTGATGGTCTCGAGCCTGGCACGGCCTTCCCGGCAAGCTCCTCTTGCCGGGGCCTTGATCTTCTGACTTGTATACTTTGTTCTTGAATGGTTTTATAGGGACCAGAAACGTTTCCGGCGAGCACGTGGTAAACCCTGCCGCGGGAAGCTGCTACTGCCCGTGCACAAGTTGGGGTACTAAGGTACCCCTACCTTAGTACACCGACAGGAGCCCCCGGGCCTGGGCCACACACGGTGCCGAGCGCTGTTGGGCCAGGCCCAAAACAATGCACGGGCACGCGCGGCCCACGGCAAGCCGTATCCCCTTCCGCATCCGCCGTGCCCCTCCCTAACGGCACGCATCGATTGCGGCGTCGTGGGAGAGATCGTGGCCTGTTGTTTAATGGGAAATGCGGAGCGTCCCCCACTTCCCCCTTAAAAGCAGAGGAAGCAGGGGCAGTTTCCCTCCTTCGTCTTCATTGCGTCTTAACTCTCCAGAAATCCCCGCTGCTCCTTGCCTCCACCCCTCCTCCACCGTCCTCCGCATCCGCGGCGCCGTCGAGCTCCTCGCTTCTTTCCTCGGCGCCGCCGCCATGGCTCCGAAGAGCGAGAAGGCGAAAGCGGACAAGGCCAAGAAGGAGAAATCCGAGCAGGCGGCGAAGCTGGCCGCCCTGCGGAAGAGGAATGTGGTCTTCGCGTCGAGGCTTGGCGCGAGGGAGCTGCGGAACAAGTACTATCTGTTCTGGTCCGGGGAGACCAAAGCCCATCCCCGCACCAGAGCCTTCCCCGCCGTCGCCAAAGACATGTTCCCCGGCGGGTATTTCTTCTTTGCTGCTTTCTTCCACTGTGGATTGTGCCCTCCGTACTCGGAGTTCTTTTGTGACATTATGAACACATATGGCCTCCACCTCCTAGACTTTACCCCCAACGCCATCCTTACAATGGCTGTTTTCGCACATCTGTGCGAAAACTATGTTGGGATCCATCCAAACGTAGCACTCTTTCGCCATTTCTTTATGCCTAGAGTAGAGGCTGGCGCTCCCCTCTCCGGCGGCATCTCCTGGATCTTCCGGTTGAACAAGAAGGATTCATACCTGAAGGGGGAACTCTGCGGCAAGTGGGAGGAATGGTGTGCAGATTGGTGTTGGGTAGTAGAGGATAAGCCGGAGCCCTTCACTGCGCCGCGCACAACAGCCATAGTGCGCGGCAGGAATTGGAGCAAATTGGCCTCGGAGGACAACAAGCTCAGTATTGCCCTTGTCAGGATTATCCGTCTCCGGGTAGCTAATCTGACCATCGGAGAGGTTGGGGCAGATTTCCTCCGCCGCCGCATCGCCCCTCTACAAGAAAGGAAGAGGGCCGCATGGGAATTCGGCAATGCAGCGGATATCATGAGGCTGCGCCCAGGATTGAACTTCAATTTCACTGCTCTGGAGCTGAAGGGAATGGTCCGAGAGCTCTTCAAGCACGACCCGGCGCATCCGGAGTGGTTCAGACTGGCCAAGGGAGTAGTGCCACTGTGCAACAGCACCGCCTGCGATTCCTTGCGCGCGATGATGCCGGAGTGCAACTCCCATGGTATCCTCCCCACTTGGATAGAGCCTCCGCCGGATACAGTGCTGAGCTTCTTCGACAACTTAGTTGAGACGCCCAAGAACTCCGAGGAGAACAGGGGCCTCACCCGGGCCACTACGGCTCGGGACATAGCTTATATTGCTTCCAGGATGGAAGAGGCCGCCGCAGCTGCGGCGGCAGGTGACATTGGATACACGATGGACGACGCAGAGGCTGCGGACGCGGCGTGCCAAGCAGAGGAGGCAGAAATCCGCAGGCTGCTCAAGCTTCCGCCCGAGGAGTTTAGCGGGGTGCCTTCCCTGAGGCATGCCGGGATACCCGGGGTTGCCGGGGTGAGCGAGGCCGCCGCAGGGAGCGAGGTTGCCGGAGGAAGCAGGGCCGCCGGAGGGAGCGGAACCGCCGGAGGGAGCGAGGCCGCCGGGCACGGTGCTGGGCCCAGCGAACCTGCCGGAGAGGAGGAGGAGGGCAACGAGGCCGATGAAGACACCGGCGGATCTCTGGGACTTGACGATGATGCCTCCTCGTCATCAGAGAACTCCCCGCCTCCGGCAAGTCCCACGCAACCACCGAGGAAGCGCCTCCGTAAGGCGGCGACGGCGACGAGGACGCAGGCGCCTAGGCAGCAGCCTGCGCGCCGGGCGACGCGCGCCACCAGGGCGAGCCAGGCCGCGACGGAGGAGGCGCCCTGCGTGCCAGCGCCAAGCGGAGGGGGATCCTCCCGGAGCGGAACGGTCGCTCCGCCTGCTCCCCGGGCCCCGGCGTCAACGGAGGCTGGGTCTTCGCAGCCCCCAGCCCCGGAGACCGCCAAGCGCCCGAGGGAGCCTTCTCCTCCTGCTCCTCGCGCGGGAGCATCTCAGGTGGAGTTTGACTTCTCCGCCCTCAGCTCCGACGACGACGAGGAAGAGGAGTAAGTACTTGCAACTTGTAACTTCTTCGATTTCGTCTTGATTTTCCTTGATGATTCTGATCTTGTTCCTGCTTTGCTTTCAGGACCCTGGCCCAGCGGATGGCGAAGCGGGCCAAGATCCCTGTGGTCGAGGTCGAAGACGACTCGCCCACCGCGGCGACCGGAGACGCGCCAGCGGCAGGCTTGCCGGATCAACCTGCTGCTCCGAGGAGCAGCCCCCAGCGTAAGTCTGATTTTTGTATTTCTGCTTGGCGGGCGCGCTTGAGGTTGTTGCTTGTACTGATATTTTGTTGTCTTGTTTGTCTTGTGCAGAAGTCGAGCCGCAGCCGCAGGAGCGCCCGGAGACTGCCCCCGACAAGCCACTTGCTCCACCCTCCCCGCCAAGGGCGAACTCCCCGGCGAGGGAGAACGCTCCGCCAAGGACGGGCACCCCGCCAAGGGCGGGCACCCCGCCAAGGGTGAGCAGCCCTTCAAGGGTGACCACCCCGCCAAGGGAGGGTGCGGGCGGCCCTCCGCCAGCAGGGGCCATCGCTCCACCGCCAAGGGAGGACTCCCCGGCGAGGGAGCCTGTCGTCGAAGAAGTCCGCGAAGGTGAGCCTTGTAGCTTCTTCTCCTTGGACTTATCTTTTTTGGATATTTGCTTGACTTCTTCTTTTCTTTTTCTTCTGCTAGATCCTCCTGCGCCGGAGCGGACGGAGACAGAGGCCGCCGTCGAGGAGAGCGCGCAAGGCGACGGCGGCAACGCCACTGCCGCTGAGGGCATGGCTGGAGCCGACGAGCCTGCCGCTGAGGAGACCGCCCCGACCGCAGACGCCGCGGCTGGGGAGGGGGACGGCGACCACACTGCTGGCCCGGAGGCAGCAGCAGCGTCAAGCGCTACACCGGCCGCCAACCCCTCCGCCACCACAGAGCAGCCAGGCATCTATCTTGAGGCCCCCAACGGAGTCTTCATACAAGTCCCGTGGGGGTCTTCGTCGCGAGCCCCCGTGGAGGGGTGGAGGGAGAGACCTACGACGGAGAGGTCCTCGCCTCCGCGGGGTTGAAGGTTGTCTAAGCACTTGGCGGTGGAGACGAGCCCGAAGAGGAGAAGCTTCTTTGCCGGCTCCTGGCCCTTTACCGGGCCAGGCAGGCGAAACTGGACTCCCCGGAAGCTCTTGCCGCCAAGGCTGGAGTTGACTTGGAGAAGCGCGCCGCGGAACTCCGCGCCGACAACCAGGCAGCCCTCCGCAACTTGGCGAAGGAGCGAGAAGGGCTTGCCGAGGAGCAGCAAGCCTTCCTCCTGGAGAAGGCGGAGGTAGAAGAGCGGCAGCGGCTTGCCGCCGAGGAGCTGTCTCGGCGGGAGGAGGCGCTCAATCAACGGAAGGTCGAGCTCGACGCCCATGACGACGAACTCACCGCCCGGGAGCAGACCCTTGGCGGGGCCCTGAAGGAGGCGAAGGAAGCCGCAGCCGCCGCGGAAACCGCCAAGAAGGACCTGGAGCTCAAGGTGGATCAGCTGGAGCGGTACCTGAAAGCAAGTGAGGACAGAGTCACCGCGCTCAACATGGAGCGGGAGAAGGATGCCCACACCAACTCCGACTTGCAGGTACGACTCTCCAAGAAGGGCGACGAGCTCACTGCCGCCAAAGATTCAATCGCTGACTTGGAGTTGAAGGTCTCCACTTTAACTGATTCGCTCGACGCCGCCCGGGACCGCGAGACGAAGCTGAAGGACGAGCTCCGCAAGGAACAAGGCCTGGTGGAGAGCATCGCCGTCTCAGCGAACAATTTCAGCCGGGCGGTGGAGCAATGGACTGACGACTTGGTCACCTCCGCTGCCAACATTGACAAGGACATGATGGCGCTGAGGGCGGAGCACCTCGTGTACTCTCCCGACGAGGACCTCCCCCACAGCGCCAAGCTAAGTCTCTTCTTTAGGGGAATCGCGCCGGCGCTTGCACGGCTGCGGGAGAAGCTCCCCGCGCAGCTGGCTGACGAGTCGCGCCAGCTCTGCGCGGGTACCTTGGAGCGCGTCTTGACGAAGATCGTCTACCGCAACCCTGGCATCAATCTTGTGAACGTCCTCCACAGCTTGCCGGATGATGCAGATCAGGAGGCGTTGAAGGCGCAGATCGCCCACATCGTCGCCAAGGTGAACAAGATCTCAAGGCGTGAAGGCGACCACGTAGATTAGGCTCCTTTCTTTCTGTTTCCCTTGCCGCTGCAAGGCACGTTATTGGACAAGAATCTATTAGTTATTGCAACAAGTTATCTCTGTAATATATTATCTTATTTCTGAGCAATCAACGCATTGTTATCTCCCTTGCTTTTGGTCCTTCACTTTGTATGCTTTCTACCCTACGCTTCTAGGGGACTTGCCGGTAAGGGGCCCTCGCCGCGAGCGCTGAGTGTTGGACTCTTAGCAGCCTGCTGGCAAAGGCTTTACCGGCAAGTAACCTTGCCGCAGCTAGTCGCAACGCACTTAGCTTGCTGAGCGAACTCGGAAACGAAACAAGGGCGCGACACTTGTCGCAGCTCACTTAAGTCGTTGAGCGTGCTCGAAAACAAAGTAAGGGTGCGGCTAGCCACGGGTAGGTTCCTCCGCTCACAGGTTTTCCATACAAAGTGTGGTTGTTCAAGGAAGATAACTAAAATTTAAAAATTTGAACTGCTCAAATTCTGGTAACTTAGCTTTCATATATTGCTTGTTCCCCGACAAGGCTTCTCTTTCTTGAACAGCACTTGGTTCATCCTCCACCTCCTTCCCCCCGGCAAACTTGTGCGCGAGGAATATTCCTTCTGCTTAAGAGGGAAAGAAAAAGAGGAGGGAAAACAAGTATATAGCCTCACGGCTTGCTGGTGCTTACCGGGGATGTGCATCGCACAAGGTGCCAAACAATGCATGCAAATAACCGAAGAAAAGCATGGAAATGGCAAATAGTGTGAAGCATAAAGAACTTTACTGATGCACGGGATCTGCGCCCGGCTTTGTACAAAGGTTTACATGCAACAGCGGCAAGACTTGTACAAAAGGTGGTTGCCTGAACGGATCATGGCAACCGCGCCTTATGGGTGAAACTTGCGAAGATGCTCTATGTTCCAGGAGTTGCTCACCGGTAAGCCTTCTTCGGTCTCAAGGCGGACAGCGCCGGGCCTTGTGACTTGTCTCACCCGATAAGGGCCTTCCCACTTCGGCGTCAACTTGTTGGAATTCTTGGCGGACTGAACACGCCGAAGAGCAAGGTCGCCTTCCTCGAGACTCCTGGCCTTGACCTTGCGGCTATGATAGCGACGCAAGGCTTGCTGGTATCGAGCAGCTCATACAGCAGCCTGGAGACGTTCCTCCTCAAGGAGCAATGCATCATCTTGACGCAGTTGCTCTTGCTCGAGCTCATCATAAGCGAGTACTCGAGGAGATCCGTATACGAGTTCCGTGGGGAGAACTGCCTCTGCTCCATAGACAAGAGCAAAGGGTGTCTGTCCGGTGGCTCGACTTGGTGTCGTCCTGATTGACCAAAGAGCCGCCGGTAGCTACTCTATCCAGTTTCTTCCGCACTTGCGCAGCCTGTCGAAGATTCTTGTCTTGAGTCCGCGCGGCACTTCAGCATTGGCCCTCTCCGCTTGACCATTGCTCCTCGGGTGAGCAACAGAAGCGAAACAGACCTTGGCGCCAAGGTCTTGGACGTACTGCATGAAGGTGCGACTAGTAAACTGTGTACCGTTGTCGGTGATGATCCTGTTAGGGATTCTGAAACGGCAAACAATTGACCTGAAGAACCTGACTGCTGACTGTGTTGTCACCTTTCTCACTGGTTCCACTTCTGGCCACTTTGTGAACTTGTCGATTGCAACGTACAAGTACTCAAAGCCCCCGACAGCACGGGGGAAAGGGCCGAGGATATCGAGCCCCCAGACCGAGAAGGGCCAGGACAAAGGAATCGTCTGGAGAGCTTGAGCTGGCTGATGAATTTGCTTGGCATAGAACTGGCACGCTTCACACTTGGTTACTTGTGCAGTTGCATCTTGGAGGGCTTCTGGCCAGAAGAACCCTTGCCGGAACGCCTTCCCGGCAAGTGCCCTTGCGCCAATGTGGTGGCCACATATGCCGCCGTGTATCTCTGCCAACAGCTTCTGTCCATCTTCCCTGGAAATGCACTTAACCTGACACCATTGAGCCTTCTTCTGTACAGTTCATTGTCAACGAACTGGTGCATACTTGACTGCCTGGTTATTTTCTCTATCTCTTCTGGGTCGTCGGGAAGTTCTCCAGTTTGCAGAAAACGGACGATTTGTTGTGCCCATGCTAGAGCCTGAGGCTCAACAACAAGAACTAAAGGCATGAGGGCTGCTGCGGGAACCTCAGCTTCTATGGCAAGAACATGCGGTTCTGTCGGAGCTGATGATCCCCCGGCAAGCCTGCCGGGGCAAGGCTTGTCGGGAACGCTTGCTTCAACTGTACAGACCCTCGGGTCTGCAGGAGCAAACTGTTCCTCAGCATCTTGGCTGTCGATCTTGGGGACCTTGGCGACGGCTTCGGGAAGATCCGCCGGCAAGTAGTCGCCGGAGACCAACTTTCTCTTCTTACTTTGCCCAACTGATGGTGTAACGGATGGCTGAGTTAGCTTGAGCAGGAAGGTCCCTGGTTCAACAGGTAACTTCATCGCAGCACACTTTGAAAGGCCATCTGCAATATCATTCTGAGCTCTTGGAACGTGCTCCATTTGCAGACCTTCAAAGTGTTCTTCAAGCTTCCTCACTTCATCAACATAAGCTTCCATCAAAGGGCTCTGATAACTCTTGTTCACTTGTCGGACCACCAACTGAGAATCTCCCCGCACAATCAACTTCTTGATCCCAAGTTCGGCCGCAATCCTGAGGCCGGCAAGCAAACCTTCATACTCAGCAGTATTGTTTGTCGCTTGCTCCTTGGGAAAGTGCATCTGGACAACATACTTGAGGTGCTCTCCGGTGGGCGCTATGAGTACCACGCCGGCACCGGCGCCTTGCAGCGAGAAGGCACCATCAAAGTACATTACCCATTCACTGCTCGCTTCTTGTACGGGGACGCTTGTCTCTGGAACTTTTTCATCTGGCGTTGGGGTCCATTCAGCTATGAATTCTGCCAAAGCTCTGCTCTGTATGGTTGAAGTACTCTCAAACTTGAGACCAAAGCTTGACAGCTCCAATGCCCACTGGACGATCCTGCCTGTTGCTTCTGGATTCTGCAATATCCTCTTCAACGAAAAGCGAGTGACCACTGTTATCTCGTGTGCTTGGAAGTAATGGCGCAGCTTTCTCGAGGCCATGAGGAGGCCGAAAAGCAACTTCTGCACCCCAGAGTATCTTGATCTAGCCCCCTGCAGAAGGGAACTCACAAAATACACTGGGCGCTGCACCATCTTCCTTCGCACTTCTCCTTGTTCTTGCGCACACTTGTCCTTGTCGGGGCCAGAGCTTGTCGGAGAAGCCCCCTGCTTGTCACTGGATTCGCTTGCCGGTGGTGTAGGCTCCTCATCGGCCTCCCTCTCCGCTACTAACGCAGCACTAACCACTTGATTGGTTGCTGCTAAGTATATCAGCAACTTTTCTTGTGGCCTAGGTGCGACAAGTATTGGAGTGGAGGATAGGTATCCTTTCAAGTCTTGCAGCGCTGCCTCCGCTTCCGGAGTCCATTTCATTGGACCTGCCTTCTTCAAGATTTTGAAGAAAGGCAGGGCGCGTTCTGCAGACTTTGAAATGAACCTACTGAGGGCAGCCACACAACCAGCAAGTCTCCTTACGTCCTTGACGCGCTTCGGGGCTTCAATCTGCTCGATGGCTTTGATCTTATCGGGATTGGCTTCAATCCCCCTCTGGGACACAAAGAACCCGAGAAGCTTGCCGGAGGGGACTCCAAAGACGCACTTCTCGGGATTCAAATTGAGCTGGATCTTGTGCAGATTTCCAAACGTCTCTTCCAAATCTTGGATCAGGGTATCTTTGCTCTTGCTCTTGACCACTATGTCGTCCATGTAAGCTTCCACATTTCTGTGGATCTGTGGCTCAAAAGCAGTGTGCACCACCCTTGCAAATGTCGAGCCTGCATTCTTCAATCCAAAGGGCATGCGTATGAAGCAGTATGTGCCGCATGGAGTAATGAATGCAGTCTTCTCTTCATCTTCCTTGGCCATGAAAATCTGGTGGTAGCCTGAGTATGCATCAAGGAAGGAAAGCAGCTCACATCCAGCGGTGGAGTCAACAATCTGGTCAATACGCGGCAAGGGAAATGGGTCCTTGGGACATGCTTTATTCACATCAGTGAAGTCTATACAGAGTCTCCACTTCCCGTTAGCCTTGCGTACGACAACTGGGTTGGCCAACCACGTAGGATGGATCACGCCTCTAACTAGGCCTGCTGCTTCCAACTTCTTTATCTCTTCGGCGATGAATTCTTGGCGCTCCACGGCTTGCTTCCTGACCTTCTGCTTGACGGGCCGCGCATGAGGACAAACAGCAAGCTTGTGCTCAATTACCTTCCTGGGAACACCGGGGATGTCAGATGGTTGCCATGCAAACACATCGACATTCGCCCGCAGGAAGGCAACGAGCGCGCTTTCCTATTTGTTGTCGAGCGTAGCACTGATGGTGAAGGTACCACCAGTGCCGTCCTCCTTGGCGGACACCTTCTTGGTTGCCGGTGGAGCGGCCATCCCCTTCTTGCACTTGCCGGTGGAGCTCGATGGTGCGTCCTCGACGGCAGCGCAGCACTCCGAAGAGGTGCGTTTGCCGGAGTGGGCCCCAGAGCACTTGCCGGACTTGGTCTTGGTCTTCTTCCCCCCGAGAGCTTCAGCGGCAAGTGTGTTGCTCTCCGCTGCGGCTGCTGCATCCCGGTATATCTTGTCGGCGCAGATAAGCGCGTCCTTCTTGTCGCCAGGGACAGAGATGACGCTTATCGGCCCCGGCATCTTGAGCACGTTGTAGGCATAGTGGGAAGCTGCCATGAACTTTGCGAGGGCAGGACGTCCAAGTATCCCATTGTATGGCAATGGGATATCGGCCACGTCGAAGGTTATCCTCTCCGTCCTGAAGTTGAGTTCCCCGCCAAAGGTCACTGGCAGTGTAATCTTGCCCTTCGGCTTGCTCCTTCCCGGGTTTATTCCTTGGAACGACCCGGTTTCTTCGAGCTCGCCGTCTGGGATCTGCAGTTTCTTGATCACAGCTGAGGAGATCAAGTTCAGGCCGGCCCCGCCGTCAACCAACATTTTGGTGACCTTGAGGTTGCGCATGGTTGGTGAGACCAACATCGGCAAGCACCCGACCGCAGTTGTGCGGTCTGGGTGATCCTCAAGATCAAAAATGATGGGCGTGCTGGACCACTTCAGCAGCCTGCGTGACTCAACGGGCGGCTCTGCTGCGTTTACTTCCCGCACCCACTGCTTGAGTTGGCGGTGGGAAGTATGCAGAGAGGCGCCTCCGTCAACACACAGAACTTCTGTGGCCTTCTGGAACTCCTGCTCGCTGTTATCTCCTTCCTCCATGTCGTCGTCGTCTTCTTCCTCATCCTTGTCGCGGCCCCAGGGAGGTCGATCACCTTGCCGCTGCTTGGCCTTGTCGCGGCGTCCTCCCCGGCCATTGAAAGGCCGCTTCTTGCTCGGCTCTCCCCGCCACCTTGGGCCTTCTCCTTGTCGCTACGCTCGTATTCAGCCTTCTGCTATTCTACGAGGTACTCGACTCGTTTGCAGTTCGAAAGGTCGTGGCCCTTGGTTCGGTGGATCTTGCAGTATTGCTTGTCGGAGCCGTCCTGCTTGTCGGCTACCGCTACAGGGGCAGGCTCCTTGCCGGAGCCGCCAGCCTGTGCCTTCTTGGCGGGAGCCTCCTTGCCGGACTGCTCGACGACCAACACTTCCTTGCTCTTCTTTCTTCTGTTGTTCCGCCGCCGGCTCTTCTTTGCCGGGGCGGCGTCCTCACTGTCGCTTCCTCCTGCGCCAGTATCCTCTCCGGGGAGTTTCCTCCCCTCTTCGGCGCGCGCGCACTTGTCAGCCAGAGCGTAGAACTCGCTGACATCCCGAATCTTGGTCATGGCCATCTCTTCCCTCATGCGGCGGTTACGTACGTTCTGGTGGAACGCGCTAATAACCGCGGCAGGGTGGACGTCGGGAATGTTGTACTGCACGCGGCTGAACCTCTGGATGTACTTACGCAGGGATTCTCCTTCCTTCTGGGCCAAGATGTGGAGATCGCTCTCCTGGCCATGGGGTTTGTGGCCGCCCGTGAAGGCGCCAACAAATTGGTGGCACAGATCTGCCCACGAAGAAATGGAGCCTTCCGGCAAGTGCATAAGCCAAGAACGGACGTTCGGCTTAAGCACTAGCGGGAAGTAGTTAGCTAGTATCTTCTCGTCGCGTCCCCCGGCAGCCTGCACCGCGATGGTGTAGATGCTGAGGAACTCCGAGGGGTGCGTCTTGCCGTCGTACTTCTCGGGTACGTCGGGCTTGAAGTTTTTCATGCTGGGCCACTGGATTCGCCGCAGCTCACGGGTGAACGCAGGGCAACCTGCCGCGTACGGCAAGTCGCCTGGTTCACCGGGCGCGTACGTGTCGACAGCGGTCCCAGCGCGCTGGTCCGATTGTCGCCGGGTTTCTCGTCGGCGCTCGATGCGCGTCCGAGCGTCTTCTTGCCGCCGGTCGTCGAGGACTTGGCGCTGGTCCCGACGAGCCCGCGGATCCGACGACGCCGTGGAGTCGTCGTCGATGTTAATCTGGCGGGGTGGCGTCTTCTGCTTCCGCGGCGGGGAGTGCACGGTAGTTGCACCCCCGGCGGTCTTGTCGCCATCGGCCTTCGCCTGGTCGACTTGCTGTGGCCGCGATGTCACCGGCTGCTGCGGCGTGTCGTTTTGGCGAAGGCGATGAGACTCTGAATCGTCGCCCTCCAGTCTTCGGCCTTGTCTGCCGCTGGAGGGAAGTCGAGAAGCAGTTGTGCTCTTGCTAGAGCTTCTGCTGGAGAGGAGGGGAGCGGCGGCGAGCGGTGCGAGGAGCGAGATATGCCCGGACTTCTAACAAGGTTAGAAGGAGCAGTCTCTCGCCCCGGCGACCGCGCCTTGCTCGTGCCAGGACGATGGCCTTGAGCGTCCCGCGATCCTCCGGTTTGTCCTTGGCCCAGCAAGCGTATGGTACCTCCTGTACCACGGCGCTGCTGGCCTGTCGTCTGCTGAGAAGGACGTGGTGCGTCTACGGACACCGAGGCTTTGGAGTTCGCCCGGTCGTCCGTCTTGTCCTTAGATTTGGTGGCGCCGTGAGTTTCCTCGCCGGCGACCACCCTTCCGCCGGCGTCTCCTCCACCAACCGTTGGTTCTGGTGGCGGTGGGATCGACGCAGACGGGCCTGCGACCTCCGAAGCTTTCTTCTTCGGAGCCATGGTGGTGTTGCCGATGAAGTTGATGAAGAGTGCGCCCGCGTGAGCGCCGGATCAGGTTCGCACAACCTCGACGCCCCCTACCTGGCGCGCCAAAGATGTCGGGGGAAACTGTCCTCCCACGAGCACCTATGGGACTGGAGCCCCTTCTACGTTGCGGTAAGGGAGCGGAGGGAGCACGAAGAGCAGATCGAGGAGAACACGCGGGCAGTTTACCCAAGTTCGGGCCGCGCGGACGCGTAAAACCCTACTCCTGCCTTGGTTGTATTTAGCTCGGGAGCTTGAAGAGCTACAGTAATAGCTACACCGAGCGAGAGAGTTGCTTAGGATTCGAACCCTTTCTACGTTGTGCATGGGTCTCCTTTTATAGCTCAAGGGGTCACCGACAGGTGTCAACGTAGAGGAGGGCAAAAATGTAACTTTGGTGGTAGTTGTAACAGTGCGGGAATAGTGCGTGAACAGTGGATGAACAGTGGTCTTCACCTAACCTTGACAGTGGGGGACAAGGGCATTGAATGCCCGTCACCGTCGACCCCAAAAGTGTCCGTCCATGCTTCTCTATTCGACACGGCGGTAGCCTCGTCACCGTGGATTGCCACCGTGCGCCCCAGGCTGCACAACCATCCGCCACGCGTCCCTGGAAGGGCCCCAGGGCGACGCGTGGGC
Source organism: Secale cereale (assembly GCA_902687465.1). Classification (NCBI taxonomy): domain Eukaryota; kingdom Viridiplantae; phylum Streptophyta; class Magnoliopsida; order Poales; family Poaceae; genus Secale; species Secale cereale. The sequence goes on along the minus strand of LR738710.1, from coordinate 800,678,572 downwards.
AGATGAGCTGGAGCGCGGGCACACAGCGTAAGTCTCCCCCGGCAAGCACCTTGCCGTGGCTATGATCTTGCCGGGCCCGGAAGCTTGTCGCTCCCCGGGCCTTGCCAGGGCGCATGATGCGCCGAGGCATCTCTTCAAGTACGTATTCCTTGGTCTTCCTGGCAAGCTCCTCTTGCCAGGGCCTTGTGCTGGAGTGATGGTCTCGAGCCTGGCACGGCCTTCCCGGCAAGCTCCTCTTGCCGGGGCCTTGATCTTCTGACTTGTATACTTTGTTCTTGAATGGTTTTATAGGGACCAGAAAGGTTTCCGGCGAGCACGTGGTAAACCCTGCCGCGGGAAGCTGCTACTGCCCGTGCACAAGTTGGGGTACTAAGGTACCCCTACCTTTGTACACCGACACCAAATGTCGCCTTGTAATAGGCTAGTTGGAAACAATGTCCTGCCATGCCATCGTGCATGTTTGTTTTGCACTTTGAACCGTCGATCTGTCATAAAAGATCTACTGTGCACTGTTTTAGATTTCATCTTGCATCAACAACATCCCTCAAAATTCCTGCGCATAAACATTTAATGTTCGCCCTGGCGGCTTACCCCAGGGCGAGTCATAATATCCCATACATAAATTGCTGGTGACTATAGTTCATAGCCTGACTGTTTTACCGAAACCTTATAACAAAAGTCATACATGTGACATTTTGTTTCGGCTGTCGGGTTAATGAACCATGTTCAACAGATAAGGGCAATAACTCCCAAAAGGCCTCAGAGGATAATCTTGAAGTGCTTAATTAGATCATACTCACGACTTGTTATCTTAAACCGGGCTGGGTTATTGAACTCTGATTATGTCCAAATGTGAATCATAATGATACAGGCTGCATGGCCCGAATCGTTTTCAGACCATATTTGATATAAATTTATGAGCCCAAGAAAAAATGCTCAGAGAAAAATAACAAATCAGAAAAACAAGGCTTTCGTAGGCCGCCAAGACTAAATCTTCGAGAGGTTTCGTGGGCCGCCAAGCCGCATAGCTAACCTTTGACACTTTGTAAGCCGGGCCTCACATGTCCAATCGTTGTTTGAACTTTTGACAAGTTCAAGGTCTGTATAAGACTGACTGTCAAAAGTACGGCGGGTCATTCCAGGATGACCTGGGCGGAGTGGCAGACTGTACAAAGCAGGATAACCCGGAAATTTCTGGTGAAGACACCTGGCATTACACGCCAATTAAGGGTTATGTCCTCTTTGGTGAAGACACCTATGTTAGAACTAGAAAACGTGGAAATTTCTGGTGAAGACACCTCGCATTCCTCGCCAATTAAGGGTTATGTCCTCTTTGGTGAAGACACCTAGTTTGAACAAGATAACCCGGAAACATTGGTGAAGATATGGAGAGCCGATGATCGTGCCGGAGTGGCAGCACCAGTCGTCGCCGCAGCCATTGAACCATAGGTCATAGCCGTGGCGGTAGTCGAGTCGAGCGCTGATTGTGTTCCGGCCATGAAGATCGTGAATCGACTCGGCGGCTCATAGGAGTCCGAAATACTGTCACCATCAGAATAGCCCCCAAGCCAGCCGTTTTGCAGCTGATAAACTGAATTGGTCTCACCAGTTGAAGATTCATCATCGGAGTAGATTTCTGTCTCTCCCTCAGACACAGATGTTTCGCCATCATCCGATCCATGAATGGAACCAACCAAAACATGGTTGTCAGGCACTCGAGCCTTGGCGGGTCGTGCACGCTGAGCCATCTCGATGAAGTCAGTGCAGATGTCCGGCTCAGGGCCTGACTCGCCGATCTTGCCGATGAAAACATGCATTCCACCAAAGGAGACCTAGTAGCCATACTCGATTGAGCCGGCCTCGGGACCCCAGCTTGAATCGTCGACGTAGAGCTTGCCGCGGTGATTCTTAGTCAACCGGCACGCGATGTATCCCTTGAGCCCTGCGGAGTTGCCCTTCAAGAACTCGAAACTACCGTGCGCTGGCCCCATGGTGGGCGCCAATTGTCATGGATTTGTCACAGCAGATGTCCTAGGGTTAGGACTTAGGTGTGGAGCCATCGCGTTTAGGTTAGCTTGAAGGGGTTAAACGGGACAAGAGACACAGAGAGTTTTTTTATCCTAGTTCAGCCCCTCGATGAGGTAAAAGCTTAATCCAGCTAGGGTTTGTATTGCTCGAGACTCAATGACCAGGAAATGAATACACTTAACCTAGTTCTCGAGTGATTGTTTCTTGGGTTAACTAGCTGCCCGGTCACCCCTTTATATATGCAGGTTGATGCACGGCGGCTTATAGAGTCCCGACGGGCTCATATACAACGTGTCCGGCTCGGTACAAACTAAAACCTGCCTTACAGTACAAGTTTAGACATAGGGCGGTTAACACCCATAGGCTTCAAATCACCTTCGGGTCTTGGGCCTTCGATCGGCTACTACGTAAACCGCCATCTTCGTATCTTCCTGGGCCTCAGCAGGCCTCTTTTATCCTTAAGCTGCCAGTGGTATAACCCGGCCCCTCCTGGGCGGGTCATACCCAGTAGTTATATCCCCAACAGAGAGTGTAGAACACTCTCAGGGAGTCTCAAATTACTAATAAGGTACTATGAATTATTTCCTAAGGATTAGTACAGAAACACATTTCGATTGAGGGAAAACAACTAAAAAGTGACGACTTTCCCCCTAATATGTGTGTTAATTTGAGCTCATGGCACTCAAGATACTGACCATTTTTAAACAAGTCTCATAATGTAAACTTACAGTGTTTTGCATTAGACTAAAAACTCAAACCATTTGGTTGAGTGGTGCTCATTTATCATCATCACGTCACAATGCTAAGGATCAGCTTACGGATGAGGTGCACCAAGACAAAAATCCCTCAGAGAAACTAAAATAGAAAATTAAATTATTTTATCCACCTTCAGAAACAACATAGTAACTGGAGCAGTACATGACTGAGCTAAAATCGAAGTTCTTCAATTCAACAGGTTGAAGTAAAGGAAATATTTGACAAACAGCTACCTAACCTATCCAATCCAACCCAAATGTGATAATGCAATCGAAGGGGACTCCCCACATGTTGCCTTGATAGTTGATGATGTATGTCATCTGACCTGCACCTTCTCTGCCCCTTGTGGCCCTGATCCCTTTAGCAAGTGACTTACCAAAGGCAGGCGGTGGCACAACACCTGCGTCGGGTGGACCGGGGAGGGGATGCTGCAGTTATATGCTTTGGTGCCATGCAGTGAGGAATGGATCCTACTCGGATCAGACGCATCATGGACGGGGGAGCGGCGGTAGGAGGATTCGTGGCCGGGACCTGACTGAAGTGGTGATGGATTTAGGGAACAAACTTTGTTGGGAAGAGAGAGGAGGAGGACCTGGCGGTGATGTATTTCTCTTGTTTGGGTTGTGTACTGGGTAGCCGAACGACGGGGTTGAGGCGGGCGGCGGCGCACTCGATTTGTTCGAGGGGCGTCTAGAGAGAAGAGGATGAAGATCGATTAGCGATGCATCGAACGCAACTTGATTTAGATTGAACCGACCCTCCCATGAGGACTGAGCGGGTCCATCATCACTTTGGCCCACCACTTAAACGTGGGGCCCACATGCACACCCCAACTAGGATGCATCAGGAGGCTCTCCATGGAGGGAGCTTAGAGTTTTAGGTGATAAATGCACCCAGACTTCCATTTAATACTTCATATCAGATGTATTCTCCAGTGGCTTCTTGTAATCCATGTCCTGTTGTGCCGAGAGCTATACTGCACACCACTCCTCCTTCTCATGCGCCGCTTTAGAGAAAGTACAATAGGGTGATGTAGGCGGGATATAAGAGATGGCATGTGAGATTTATGTTTTGGTGCGGGAGAGAGGAAAGGAGAGGAGAGAGAAGAGAAGCGGGCTACAAACTTACAACCGGCTCTAGCACGAGTTCCGATACCCATTGTGAGAGGGAAGAGTGGGCCATGTATTAATTGTATGGTATACTAGTATGTGTAACTATTGTATGAGTAAGCTATTAGGTTGGTTACAAATGACATGTCAGCTTCATATTTAATCGCGGTAATGTATTGTTGAGGTTCTTGTTACACATATTTTTGAAATCACCAACAAATCATTAGATCTGGCCATTATCACACACCGTAAGGGGGAGGGAAGTACCATCTCATTGTAAACATGGCAGATTGTGATGTAGGATAATTTGTTCTTACAACATGTTTGCATATATTTAATTACTTTTCGAGTGTACAACATCTTTATGTACATGCAATGATGTCAGCCTGTTATGTCGTACATCTAACTTGAAATCAGAAAATACCCTAAAAAACTTTAAACCAGAAAAAGAAAAGCAGTAAGACCATGACCATCAAAGTCGACAAAAATGTACTGTATAATCTACATAGGAAAAATGATAGTAAAACCTGTTTGTTCACTTCACTGCATGAAACAAATATACAAATTGATAGTTACATATTTCTAAAAGAACAAATGAAATTTTCTAGTGCCTACCCATGTAGGTGTTTCAGAAAACTATACATAACTGGAAGCAATGGCTCTCCTCTCCCCCTCTTTCCTTCCCCTCCCAGGCGGCGGCGGCAGCGACGAGCTCATCTCCCTCTCCCTGACTACGGCGTCCCCGTGCTGCCTCCACGCGGTCTCCTCCCTAATCTCATCCCCGCTAACCACTCCTCGCTCTGTTCTCTGAGCTCCTGCCCCCGCCAACAAATTTTGGGCCCTTGGATCCGAGGCCTCGTACTCCAACTCTAACTCTCCTCCTTCCCCTCCCCGTCCCGCTCCTCCGTGCGGCAGGCCCGTTGGCTCTGCTCCGACGCGGTGACGTAAGGTCATGCCTGGTGGGCGCGGTTGCCCTGCTTCCGCTACATTGGCCGTGGATGGTTGGATCCGCGTTTCGCGCAGGCGCCGTAGGGCCCCCCCGCTGTCTCCTGTCAGTGGCATCCTTGGGCCTGGGCGGTGTTTTATGCCGTTGTCAGACCTGCTTTCCCTTCCCCCTCTCTGGCAGCCTCCTCCGTATGTGCTCCGTCCTCTGGCTCGCTGGTGGCCTCGTCAGCGGCGGCTGGGGCGCTGGAAACCCTAGATCTAGTGGTGTCCTCCGTGACGGTGCCAGCTCTTAGGGTGCGGGCCTCCGCGCCTCCTCGTGGGCTTGGTGGGCCTGGGATCCCCCCTCCTTTTTCCAGTGTATCGGATTGCCCCTTCCTTCCGTGGCTCCTGGGCCTCGGGTGGCCCAGGCTCACCCCCGTTCCCCATCTAGCCCAACCCATCGGCCCCGGCCTGGCGCGGTCGGGGTATATATGGGTGCGGAGGGGTTCGCTCCCCCCATTTCTAGGGTTTCCAGCTTCCCTCTCTGATCTCCGTTGCCACCGCCAACGCATTCATGTTTTCTCCAGATCTACTCCTCCTCCACCTCTCTCTCTCTCTCGTTTGCGTCGGTTGTCTCGATGGACCACTCGCACTGGTCCTCCAACGAGGCCTTGTCTGGCCAACAGCGGGGCGGGAGGGCTCGGCTGAGGGGGAGGTAGATTTGGAGTATGAAGCCGCCCTCCCTTCCAAGCTCTAGGCGGATCGTGCTCGTGCGGAGGGAGCTGCGGCGGCGCCTGGCGGCCCCCTTCCCTTGGATCTGGATCGGTGGCAGCCGGTCGCTCTGCTCCTCTAGGTGGTTCTTTGTCGCGCGCTTCGGTCCCTTGGGAGGTGGTGGCCGCGGCGACTAGGGCTGGATCTGCTGGCTCGACCTCACGGCCCCCTCCTCCTCGCGGCACCGCGGCCCCGGCACGGGCTCCGGTCCGTACCCCGGTGGCCCCTGGGTGTGGGCCTGGTCGATTCGTGCCCCGCAACTCCCATGGGGCGCCCGACCGCCGCCGACCCTCTGGCGGCATGGGACTTGCCTCTGCTTCTAGATCATTCGACGATGGTATTCTTCCTATGCCTCCCCTAGCTCCAGCGCGCGTCCCTCCTCCTACCCAAGTGGACAATCCCACCCTCACTGGCTTTTTATGCCATCGTCCTTGACACTTTTAGTAGCGCTGTCAAAACCCACCCTTTTGTCTAATTTGCAGAGAAGACGGCCATCTTACGGTCGATTAACAAAACCGCCTCAAACCACCTGCATTTGTGCATTATGGCCTCGGACTCCCTGGATGTGCTTTTTTCGCTATCGATCGCAAGGTCCCTCAAGTTGTTCCCAATCCAGCTCTCTCTAATGCCAGCATCATTACTATCAAGGACAAGATAATCTCCCCCCAGGTTCTCCTCAATGAACTCAACTTATGGGATGATTGTGGTTGGGATTGGCAGATCTGCCAACTATCTGAGTTTGAGTTCGCTGCTATTTTCCCATCCAAAGAAAGCTTGCGGATGATATCTTCATGCCCCAGTTTCACTCTTCCCCTCAACCAATTGGTCATTTCGGTCAAGGCCGCCTCCAATGGATCGAAAGTTATCTCCTCATTGTCCGATGTCTGGGTCCTAGTCGACGACGTCCCTCCTGCGCTTCGCTCTACTGCCTTTCTTATGGCATTCAGTGTTCTCATTGGCAAACCTATCGAGGTCGATCCGGAGTCTCTGTTTGTCTTTTCTTTTGCCCTGTGCGGCTGCGGGTGTCGTGCGTCGATCCTCTTTGCGTTCTCGGCGTCGTTGATGTCTTCCCCTCTACTCGTGGCTTCCGTCTTAGGGTCCGGGTCAAGGGTGATGCGGCTCTGGCGTCGCCCCCGCCCCCACCCCCTCGGCACGCCCCGGGCAAGGACGACAACGATGACAAGGATGGAGATGGTTTTCCGGAGGACTCGAATCCTGGTAATGAGCACCATTTTACCCAGTCGGAATGGGATGGGCTAACATTTGAAGACCATGACTTACTCAAGGAGAACGCCCCTGTGGGGGGGTGGGGGGAACAAGGATTCCTTGGATGGCGCCAGTGGGGGGTTGTGGCTGCTGGTGGTGTGCGGGGCACTCCTTTCTCTGGTGTGTGCTCCAACATTCCTGCCAGCCCCACTTCCCCTTCCCTTTCCGGCATAGAAGAGCTACCCCCATCCGGCCCCATGACCAAGAGAAAGAAGAAGAAATCGCCCATCAAGAAATTCTCCGCACGCAACAGGGCTTCTGGTGACTCCAAGCAGTCTGCGGCAGGGCTTTGCCACAGGCTGGATGTTGATTTGGGGACGGCCTCGGGTCCTTCGTGTACGGCGGCTTCACCGTGTCGTTCTCGCCCCGTGCCGGTGCGCTCTCCCACTTCCATCGCCCGCAAGAGCGACTGCATCTCCAACAGCGGCGAGCGGGTGGCTGATCGGGCGGCATGGCGCGCTGCTGCCAGAAATCTTCCCCCTTCAGGTACCCCCCATGTTCCCTATCTCCTTCTATCCCCGTATCTTTTCCTGTTCGGCTAGTTCTTCCGTCACAGTCCAGTGATCATCTTATGCGTATCTTAGAGAATGTAGGCATTTCTTGTAATCCTAGTTTTGGCTCTCCATCTTCTCTGTTGGGTATTGTTCGGGCAAATGAAGTGGCTCAGGAGGATATTGGTAGGGCCAAGGAGGCTGTGTCTAGGGCTGACGCCCCATTGGTTGTGGCCGGTGGGATGGAGGTGGCGCCTGAAAGGGATCAGGTGTTCACCGCTGCGCCTCGACGCGGGGCTGATAAACGTTCTAATCCTGCACTGCCCCAAGCAGGTCGAGTCTTCGCATAAAAAACATTTCAGATCGATGAAGGCCTTATCCTGGAATATTAGAGGTTTCAGCGCTAGGGGCCGCAGGGACCAGATTAAAGATCTTGTCCATTCTGAGAATATAGACATCATCGGCCTTGTTGAAACACTTAAATCTTCCTTCTCCCCAAATGAACTATCTGCCGTTGCTAGGATTGATAGGTTTGACTGGAATCGTGTGCCTTCTTCTGGCCATTTGGGTGGTATACTTATTGGTACCAAGGGAGACATGTCTGCTTTTGTGGCTTTCAACCATGGCATTTTTTGGGCTAGTACAGTAGTTTCTCATTGCTCCCTCAATATGCTTTTGGAAATTATGGTTGTTTACGGCCCGACTGATCACTCACTCTCTTACATCTTCTTGGACGAAATTTTGAATAAGATCGAATCTTGTGACCTTCCTATGCTTATTCAGCGGCGACTTCAACCTGTTGCGCTCTCCTCTGGATAAAAACTCATATAATTTCTCTTGGTCGCTTCCTGATGCCTTTACCGCTTTTATTCGGGACTCCGCCATCCATGAAATTCCTAGGGTCGGTGCCCGTTTCACTTGGACGAACCATCAAGCGGCTCCCATTCGATCTGTTCTTGATTGCGTTTTCATCTGCCCCAGGTGGGATTCCTTGCTTCCTCGGGCCTCCCTTCGTGCTCTGCCCATCATGGGATCTGACCATGCGCTCCTGGTTCTTAATGATGGGATAAATTCCGTCTCTTCTCCGTGTTTCCAGTTCGACGCTTCTTGGCTCTTGGTTGATGGTTTTGTTCACATGATAGCGCATAAGATTTCCTCTTTCCGACCTTCTATTCGATGCTCTTTTGGTCCGATGGATGACTGGCACCAATGCTCATATTTCCTCCGTAAATTTCTCTGCGATTGGGCTAAGAACCACGCGGCTGAGTCAAGGCATGACAAGGCTCAGATTGCGGCCCAAATTGGTTCCTTTGAAGCGGATGGCCCTGGCCTCTCCCCCCATTAATGGCAGGCTCGATATGATTTAGAAGAGGCCCTTTTGGCCCTTCACCGTCAAGAGGAAATTTATTGGAGGCAAAGGGGCACCATTAATTGGACTTTGAAAGGCGAATCACCTACTGCGTATTTCTTTGCCATTGCTAACGGTAGGTGTCGCCGCTGCATGATTGATAGCTTGCTCATCAACAATGTCAGAGTTTCTGATAAATCCGAGATTATGGCTCATGTGGTCAACTTCTTTGCCTCTCTCCTTTACGCTAAGCCTCAGAATGAAGCCTTGCTGATCCCCCTCTCTAATGAGGAGATTTTCGACACGATTCGCTCAACTAATACCAATGCGGCCCCGGGTCCAGACGGTTTCTCCATACCCTTCTTTAGGCAGTTCTGGCCCTAGTTGCGGGGCCTCGTCCAAGCTATCATCAAAGGCGCTTCTGGTTGGGAACCGTTGATATATCACGGCTAAACTATGTTGTGCTGACTCTTATCCATAAAGTCAAAGGGGCAGAGCTGATCTCACAATTTAGACCTATAGCCTTTATCAATAATTTCGCGAAGTTTCTGGCTAAAGGCTTTGCTACTAGGCTCTCCCCAATTGCTCACCGCACTCTTATCGGTTATCAGTCAGCTTTCATAAAGGGCAGGTTTATACTGGACGATATTCTCTGTCTCCGTGAGATTGTGCATGACCTGCGAGTCCGGAGCTCCAAAGCGGTGATCCTTAAACTTCACGTTGAAAAAAGTATACGACTCGGTTAGTTGGAAGTTCCCACGACAAGTGCTTTTAGCCAAGGGGTTTGATGGTGCGGTAGTTCACAGGCTTATGCAGTTGGTCACGGGTGGCCACACTACAGTTTCGCTCAACGGGACCACTAGTCACTTCTTCGCCAACGACAGGGGCCTGAGGCAGGGTGACCCGGCCTCTCCCCTCCTCTTCAACTTTGTCGCTGACTCTCTTTCCCATATTCTGACTCGGGCTGTCGCAGCTGGCCACGTCACTCCTGTGAGCTCTCACCTTGTCCCTAATGACATTTCTCACTTACAATATGCAGATAATACTATCATTACTGTCGAACTAAATGAGGCTAGCATAGTCCACCTGAAATTCCTGCTCCTTTGCTTCGAAGCCCTCTCTGGTCTTAAAATAAATTTTTCTTAGAGTGAAGTCATTGTTACTGGGGTATCGGCTGATGAGGCCCAAAGAGTTGCTCACCTCCTTAACTGCTCCATAGGCTCCTTTCCTTTCAAATATCTCGGCCTCCCAATCTCTCCTTACAAGTTGTTGGCTAAAGATTTTTCTTCGGCTGTCACTAAGGTGGGCAATCGGGTCCTGCCGTGGAGAGGCCTATATAATACCTAGGTGGGCAAGGTTGCTCTTACCAACGCGTGCTTATATTTCCTCCCCATGTTCTTGATGGGTTTTTACCTCCTCTCTGGAGGGACGCATGCTGGCTTTGATAAGCATAGGGGTGCCTTATACAGGAATTTGGCTGACAATAAACGCAAATATTGGATGGTGAAATGGAAATACATTTGTCGACCCAAAAACCTCGGTGGGTTAGGGATCATCAACGCGCCTGTCATGGATAAGTATCACATTTTATAGTGGCAGTGGAAGATCATGTCTTCCGTGGAGCACCCCCTGTGGCGCACCATTCTCAAGGCTAAGTACTTCACGGCATCTAGCCCCATGTTTGCTTTGTCCGATGGTCGCTCTCAGTTTTGCCATCAGCTCGTTAAAGTTCGTCCGATCTTTCAATCCTTGGTCAAGTTTATAGTCAGGAATGGTAAATCTACTCGTTTTTTGTTAGATTGGTGGTGCGGGGAAACCACCTTCGCGGTGTCATTCGCTATCTTACTTTCTTACTCTTCTATCCCTGACATCTCTATCTTCGAGCTCTATATAAATAACTTGGATCTAGGCCGCCATAGGATGCTCTCTCGTGTAGAGTTGGAATATTGGCATAGCCTTATTGCTTGCTTCCCGTTGCTCCCGGAGGAAGAGGACTCGGTTGTTGTCGGTATACTAGAGTAGGGGTACCCTAGTATCCCGAACTTGTGCACGGGCAGTCGCAGCATCCCGCGGCAAGGCTTGCCGGGTGACTGCCAAGGTCCTCCGTGGTTCCTTTGGAGCCATTCAAGAACAAAGTATTCAAGCCAAGGAGACAAGGCCCCGGCAAGAGGAGCTTGCCGGGAAGGCCACTCAAGGCACAAGACCCCGACAAGAGGAGCTTGCCGGGAAGGCCAACCATGGCATCTCAAGGAACTTGCCGCGACGCGCCACGCGTCCCGGCAAAGCCCGGTGAGCGACGAGCTCCCGGGCGCGATAAGACGACGACCGCGGCAAGGCGCTTGCCGTGGCAAGCTACCACTCTGTACCTGCGCTCCAGCAAACCCACCAACGTGTCGCCCTAGGACCCTTCCAGGCGTACGTGGCGGGAGGCTGTGCAGCCAGCGGTGCGCGGTGGCAAGCGGTGCTGACAAGATTGCCATCGTGGCGAGCGGTGGCATCCCTGACGGTCCCTTTTGCACTGTTTGGGCAACGCAGACGGGCATTTAATGCCCTTGTCCCCTGCCGTCAGAGTTAGGTATGATACACTGTATCAGGTAGTTGTACCAACTGCAACACCTTTCCACTTTTACCCTTGTCTACGTTGCCACCTGTCGGTGACCCCTTTAGCATATAAAAGGAGGCCCATGCGCAACGTAGGGAGGAAGGGAACACTCACGCTCGGTCTCGTTAGTTGCTGGGGTGTAGTATAGCACTCAGCGCTCCCAAGCAAGAACACAATACAAACCACAAAGCAGGAGTAGGGTTTTACGCATCCGTGCGGCCCGAACCTGGGTAAACTGCTCGTGTGTTTCGCCTCGATCCGCTCTTCGTGCGATCTTCGCCCCTGCCAAACCGAAAGGGGCTCGGTCCGCCGGTCCCATAGGTGCTCGTGGATTCGTTCCCCGACATCCTGCTCGTGTGTTTCCAAAGATGTCGGGGAACGAATCCACGAGCACCTATGGGACCGGCGGACCGAGCCCCTTTCGGTTCGGCAGGGGCGAAGATCGCACGAAGAGCGGATCGAGGCGAAACACACGAGCAGTTTACCCAGGTTCGGGCCGCATGGATGCGTAAAACCCTACTCCTGCTTTGTGGTTTGTATTGAGTTCTTGCTCGGGAGCGCTGAGTGCTACAGTACACCCCAGCAGCTGGTACAGAGTGGTAGCTTGCCGCGGCAAGCGCCTTGCCGCGGTTGTCGTCTTATCGCGCCCGGGAGCTCGTCCGTTGATGGAAGCCTACGTTGATGAAGTGAGAAAGCTAGAAGAGCACTTTGACGGCCTACAAATGGAGCATGTTCCAAGAGCTCAGAACGACATTGCCGATGGCCTGTCGAAGTGCGCCGCACTTAAGTTACCTGTGGAACCAGGGATCTTTGTGCTCAAGCTGACTCAACCGTCTGTAACGCCATCAACTGGACAGAGTAAGAAGAGGAAGTTGATTTCTGGTGACTATTTTCCGGCAGAGCTTCCCGAAGCCGCCGCCAAGAAGGTCCCCAAGATCAACACCAAGAGTGCTGAGGAGCAGTCTGCTCCGGCAAGCCCTATGGTTTGTTCCGTTGAAGCAGAGGTTCCCGACAAGTTTTGCTCCGGCAAGCTTGCCGGGGAACGTCAAGCTCCGGCTGAGCCGCCGGTTCTCGCCGTAGAAGCGGATGTTCTCGCAGCAGCAGATGTGCCTTTAGTCCTTGTTGTCGAGCCACAAGCTCCAGCATGGGCACAACATATTGTCCGTTTCCTTCAGACAGGAGAACTTCCCGAAGAGCAAGAAGAAGCGGAAAGAGTACCCCGGCAGTCAAGTATGTACCAGTTTGTCGACAACACACTGTACAGAAGAAGACTCAACGGTGTGAAATTGAAGTGTATTCACCGGGAAGGCGGACAAAAGGTGTTGGCAGAGATACATGGAGGCATATGTGGTCACCACATTGGCACAAGAGCACTTGCCAGCAAGGCGTTCAGGCAAGGTTTCGTTTGGCCGACAGCCCTCCAGGATGCAACTGCACAAGTAACCAAGTGTGAAGCGTGCCAGTTCCATTCCAAGCAGATACACCAGCCAGCTCAAGCTCTCTAGACGATCCCTTTATCCTGGCCATTTTCAGTCTGAGGGCTCGACATCCTCGGCCCCTTTCCCCAAGCAGTCGGGGGCTTTGAGTACTTGTACGTTGCAATCGACAATTTCACAAAGTGGCCGGAAGTGGAAGGAGTGAGGAAGGTGACAGCACAGTCAGCAGTCAAGTTCTTCAGGTCGATTGTTTGCCGCTTCGGGATCCCTAAGAGGATCATTACCGACAACGGTACGCAATTCACGAGCCGCACCTTCATGCAGTACGTCCAAGACCTTGGCGCCAAGGTCTGCTTCGCTTCTGTTGCTCACCCGAGAAGCAACGGTCAAGCGGAGAGGGCAAATGCTGAAGTGCTGCGTGGGCTCAAGACCAGAACTTTCGACAGGCTGCGCAAGTGCGTAAGAAACTGGATTGAGGAGCTGCCGGTGGTTCTTTGGTCGATCAGGACGACGCCAAATCGAGCCACTGGCCAGACACCTTTCGCTCTAGTCTATGGAGCAGAGGCAGTTCTCCCCAGGGAACTCGTATACGGGTCACCTCGAGTGCTCGCTTATGATGAGCTTAAGCAAGAGCAGCTGCGACAAGATGACGCACTGCTCCTTGAGGAAGACCGTCTTCATGCTGCTGTACGAGCTGCTCGCTACCAGCAAGCTTTGCGCCGCTACCATAGCCGCAAAGTTAACGCCAGAAGTCTCGAGGAAGGCGACCTTGTTCTTCGGCGCGTTCAGTCCGCCAAGAATTCCAACAAGTTGACGCCGAAGTGGGAAGGCCCTTACCGGGTGAAACGAGTCACTAGGCCTGGCGCTGTCCGCCTTGAGACCGAAGATGGCATTCCGGTGAGCAACTCCTGGAACATTGAGCATCTTCGTAAGTTTTACCCGTAAGGCGCGGTTGCCGGAACCTGTTCCGGCAACCACCTTTTGTACAAGTCTTGCCGCTGTTGCATGTAATCCTTTGTACAAAGCTGGGCGCAGACCCCGTGTGTAGATAAAGCTCATGTGCTCCGCACATCTTGACAGTTTCATGCTTTCTATTTTTTGCATATGCTATCTGACACTTTGTGCAGCACCTACCCCCGGTAAGCAATAACGAGCCGTAAGGCCCCATATATTTATTTTCTCTTCTTTTTTTTCTCAAGGAAAGGAAGGTTCCCTCGCCCACAAGTTTGCCGGGGGGGAAAGGAGAAGATAATGGTATGGACCAGGCGTCGTTCAAGAAAGTTTCGCCTTACTGGGAAGCAAACAACAGAAAAGCTAAGTTGCCAAAGTTTGAGCAATCAGATTTTTTTAAATTCTTAAGTTATCTTCCTTGAACGACCGTGCTTTGTATGGAAAACCTGTGCGCGGAGGAACCAACTCGTAGCTAGTTGCGCCCTTACTTTGTTTCGAGTCCGCTCAGCAACTTAAGTGTGCTGCGACTAGTTGCGACAAGGTTTCTTGTCGGTAACGGCATCGCCAGCAGGCTGCTGACGTCCCGCACTCAGCGCTCGCGGCTAAGGTGTCTGCGCCGGCAAGTTCCCTAAAAGCATAGGGCAAAAACATACAAAGGAAGGAATCAAGTAAAGGAAATAACATTAAAATCATTACCCAAAATAGAGTTGTATTACAAGGTAGCTTGTCGCGGCTCTAACAGATTGTTCTCATAACATGACCATCAGCGACAAGAAAAGAAGAAAACGGGCGGCCTAGTCTACGCGATCGCCCTCAATCCTCTTGATCCCGCTCACCTTGTCCACAATGGGTGCGACAAAGGTCTTGAGCGCTTCCAGATCAGCATCCGGCAGCAGGGTCTTGAGGACGTTGGTGAGGTTGAGGCTCGGGTTGCGGAAGGCCACCTTCACCAACACCTTTTGAAGAGCTCCCGCGCAGATCTTGCGCGACTCGTCGGCCAGCCACTTTGGAATCGTCTCCCGGAGTCGCTGGAGGGCCGTCGCCACGCCTTTGAAGAACAAGGTGAGCTTGGCGCTGGGTTGGAGGTTCTCGTCGGAGGGATGATGGGACTCGAACCCCTCGTTGGTTACCCCAAGTGGAAGGTGTAAGATGCAGTAAGTAGAAGTGTTTTCCCCTAGCAAAGATGCCAAGGATCGATTCCCTAGAGACTCCTAGGTTCAACAAGTAGGTGTCAATCGCTACGGCGCCAGATTAGTAGCAACCAACGTGGACCTGCACACAGATACAAATAACTTTGCTCCCAACGAGTACAGAGAGGTTGTCAATCTCTCCGGCCTTGTAGTTCACAAAGGATTAAAAGCAATGATAGTAGTGATAGATAGTTTTTGCAATAGTAAATAATAACGGAAAATAAATAGTGGATGTGATCAATGATGGTAATATGGATCGGAGTCTCATGATGTTCACTAGTGATGTCTCTCTCCCAAAAGACGATAAAACAGCTATGTGAGGTAACAAATTACAGCTGGGCAATTGACAGGACCACGAACGCAAACCAATGCTGACTACATTGCAAGAAAGGTTGAGGTTCAAAGCATGTGCGGTACGCCAAAGTAAGTAGACCGAAATCCATCAATATCTACTACTAATCATCCACCTTGAGATATCTATCCAGAACATCTCGCTGGTATTAAGTTGCGAGTCCCACCCATAGTGTAAAGTCAATGCAACAGACAACTGCATTAAAAGAACTTTGCGTAAAGTAAACAATCCTTGCACCCCGCGGGCACAAGCACCGTTGTTTTCCCCCTTGTGGCAACAGCACATCCCCTAGACTCTTGTTTCTGTCACTCAAGCTAGTCATCGAGGGGCATGAACCCACAATCGAGCATAACGTTCCCTCTTGGAGTCACTACCTATTACTCGGCCAAAGCAATAAATAACAACAGAGAACATGCAAGAATTACTTATGAACTAAAATATAAAAGAGGTGAATCAAATATATTACTCAAGATCAATCTGAACATAATCTCATAATCCATCGGATCCCAGCAAACTCAACATAGCAACAGTATAAGGATTACATAGGTGCCTCGATCATGTAGGGCAGCTCACGAGGACTAATTAGTGAAGCACAAGAACGGGAGGAGAACATCACATAGCTACTGGTCATGGACTCATGGTCCAAGGGAGACTACTCACGAGTCATCAGGGAGGCGTCCATGGTGGTGGAGAAGCTCCTGGTGGTGATCCTCCCCTTCGGCAGGGTGCCGGGAAGAGTTCTCCTGGTGCTCCCGATCTTGGAAGCGGCGGCGGCGGCGGCGGAACAGAGATGGGATCGCGAAAAGAGTTCCTCCTCTGAGGGTTTCGTAGGGTCCTTTAAATATATGCCAAAGTAGGGCATCGGGGGAGCCTCGAGGGGCCCAGGCGCCCCCCGGCGCGGCCCAGGGGGGGCGCGCCCACAGGGCGCCTGGAGCCCCTGTGGCCCCCCCAGGCTGCCCTTCGGACGCAGTGTTGTTTCCGGATCGCTGATTTTTTATATAATTTTTCTGGATTTTTCTGGGCAGTTCTCGAAACGTGAAAACCTGAAATACAAAAACTGCAAAAAACAGAAAACTGGCACTGGGGTGCACTGGATTAGTAAGTTAGTCCAAATATGATCAAAAGTGTATGGAAGTGTATGAATATCATAGCAATATCACCCAAAAGTGGCATGGAGCAAGCAGAAATTATAGATACGTTTTGGACGTATCAACATCCCCAAGCTTAATTCCTGCTCGTCCTCGAGTAGGTAAATGATAACAAGAATAATTTCTGTGGTGACATGCTATTAACCATATAGGACTTTCTCATAGTCATATGACAAAAGCTTACTGAGACAATGATTCTAAAGTAATTAAGTTGCCTCAAGAGAAAATCACAAATGACTGAAAGTTTTACAACATGAAACTGAAACATCAAAAAGATTTGCAATGAACATGATGTGCAAATATGATAAAGTGATATCTAGCTTGCCCCCTTTAGTGATGCAAAACATAAATGCAAAGGCACCTTCAAGGGTTAAGTGTTGACTAGATACAATCATTTCAGAATAAACGATATCACAATCATGCAAAAGACAATGCTACTTTGGGACAATGCACATTACACTCAGAATGACAATCATGCTCTCAGTAGTTGGTGCTTCAACATAAAGGTAAAAGAAAGGTTAAGTGCTAAAGCTTTTTATTTTGAAAACATGGAAGCAACTGTGTCAACGGTAGTTGTACTTCATATGTGTCATGCATAAAACATCCTATAAGTTGCAAGCCTCATGCATCGAATACTAATAGTGCTCGCTCCTTGTCCTAATTAGCTCGGATTCCCATGGGTTATCATTGCATTACATATGTTTCAACCAAGTGTCACAAAGGGGTACCTCTATGCCACCTGTACAAAGGTCCAAGGAGATAGATCGCATTTGATTTCTCGTTTTTGATAGATCTCAACTTGAGGACATCCATACCGGGACAACATAGAAAATAGATGATGGACTCCTCTTTAATGCATAAGCATATTCTCATGAGAGATTGAGGATTAAGGTCCAAGCTAAAACTTCCACCATGATGCATGGCTTTGGTTGGCGGCCCAATGTTCTTCTCTAAAAATATGCATATTAATTTAACCCACGGTAAATCACCCTTACTTCAGACAAGACGAACATGCATAGCAACTCACATGATATTCAACAAAAGTGTGACAGTTGATGGCGTCCCCAGAAACATGGTTACCGCTCAGCAAGCAACTTATAAGAAATAAGACACATAAGCAACATATTCTTTACCACAATAGTTTTTAGGCTACTTTCCCATGAGCTATGTATTGCATGGTTAGTTTGCTTAGTGCAGGTGGAGGTTAGCAAAAGACTGGGAGCGACCAACTAAGAGAGCAATGACGGTCATAATCATGCAGAGCGACAAAGCAATATTGAATCAGGCATGGTAGTTATATCACTACTCAGAAATAAAAGATCAGCAAGGCTTGATAGACTTTCTTTACAGTCTTGAATATGCGTGATCATACGCCAAGTCAATCAAAATAAATTCTCGAAGGAAGATATTACTAAACCATACCACATCATAGGCAAACAAACCAAGTTGGTACTCCAATAACACATTGGGAACCCCCCAGCTATTTGAGATTAACCAAAAGAAAACCTAAACTACTAAGCACCATCATGAAAGTAGCATCTTTATCATAGACACATTAACCAATGCAACGGAAGCAAACTCTCTTAATATGGTGAGCATGGTAATTAAAGAGAGTTCAAGCAACCAACTAAATAAAAGCTCTTGAAAAGATAAGCATGAATACTAAGAGCAGAGCACGATAGTAGCTATTAAAAGACAAAGAACACACACAGCATAGATAGACATGAAAATTCTATGTAATATTCTAGGTAGAGGTGGAGCGTGTTTCTCTCCCACATAAAGGAATACTGGGTTCCGAATCGTTATGAAAAACTAAAAACAAAACTAAAAGCAAGACGCTCCAAGCATAGCACATAACACATGAAGTGATAAAAATATAGCGAAACGAAAGACGAACTGATAGTGTTGATGGAGAAGGGGATGCACGGGGGCAACCCCAAGCTTAGATGCTTGAGTCTCCTTGAATATTTCTTGGGGGTGCACGGGGGCATCCCCAAGCTTGAGCGCTTGACACTCCTGAATCTTTTTATCATCTTCCCTCGCACACTTGAAAACTCCCTTCATACACAACTCATCATAATCTGATTAGCGAGGTTAGTACCCTTAATAAAATAATTATACCTTGCTGGAAATTAGGATATTCTTGAAGTTCTACTGTTTCTCAAGATTGCCAAAAGGTTTTTGCAAAGAAAAAGCAAGTTCTTAATTTGCAAAGTGAAGGTAAGGCAAAACAGGACAGAATCTGTGAAAAACAGAACAGCAGACAGTAATTGATCTGTTCGGGATACTTCTGCAACTCAAATCAAAAAACTCAGAACGGAAGCACGAAAGACAATTATATAGAGAACGCTGTCGAAAAAATTCAGACCAAAAAGATGATATGGTGATTTTATACGATTTTTTCTATCCAAGGACAGAATCTGTTTCCTGGACAGCACCTCATAACTTTTGAATTTCTAGCAATCGGAGGCTATACTTGGCACAAATATGAAAAGCAAAGATACAATGATGATGCTACAGCAGTAAACAACATCAAGACACAACAAAAGCAAAAAATTTATTCATGTGGGCTGCCTCCCAAAAGCGCTTTCTTTTATGCCTTTAAGCTAGGCATAATGCATACAGGAATCAATAATCATCATAATAATCGGAGTTATAAATTGTTTCAAATGGTTCCTCAATAAGTTCATTCTTGTTCCTTCTAGGAAAGGGGTACACACCTTTTGCCTTCCCGCGTAAGCGGATTTGTCCCTTACCTATATCGATGAAGCCTTTAACTGCTCGGAGGAAGTCCCTCCCAAGCACTATATTTCCTTGGTTTGGCTCCACGATGAAGAAATCAATCATTGTAATCCCTTTAAGGAATTTAACCGGTACGTCTTTTATTTTTCCCTGGATTTCAGAAATATCTCCATTAGTGTGTTCATGATAAGATGGTAATCTATCCATGTTAAATTTTAAAGAATCATGAACAATTTTTGGCATAGTAGAAACCATAGATCCAATATCACAATAAGCAAGGAAGTCTTGATTAGAGATGCTAATCCTAACAAGAGGTTCCCAGTCATTATCTATTTCCAAAATATCTCTCTCATTGGGTTTGGGTTTCTCTACCTTCATTAAGTCTAGAGCATCCATTCTTTTCTCAATAGTAGCAAGTCTATCTATGATAGTATCAAAGTTATGATCATAAACAAAGTAACTAGATAGATTATGTATAATCTCAAGAGCTCTAGCTTCATCACATTCTAAGAAATCTCCCTCAGCTATAATGTCAACGGAGTGTTTACACCTTTTAAAAAGACCATGGTAAAAATTCCTAAGCACAATTTTTATAGGTATCCAAGGCATAATTCTCCTATGTGTATCAGAAATTCTGTCCCATGCCTTCTTCATATTTTCTCCATCCCTTTGATGGAAATCTAAAACTTCTGATTCCCTCAAAGCACCAAAGCCTAACATGTTTGACTAAACAGAAAGGACTACTAACAAAAAGACAAATAATTTTTTTTTGTGATTTTCGATAAAAGGAACTAAAGCAAAAATGAAAGGTAAACTAACAAGACTAAAAAGCAAAGGTTAAAGATAGCATGCAACTCCCCTATCCTGAAGAGTGGAGTCCCCGGCAACGGCGCCAGAAAATACTCCTTGATGGGCCTCGAACCCCTCGTTGGTTACCCCAAGTGGAAGGTGTAAGATGCAGTAAGTAGAAGTGTTTTCCCCTAGCAAAGATGCCAAGGATCGATTCCCAAGAGACTCCTAGGTTCAACAAGTAGGTGTCAATTGCTACGGCGCCAGATTAGTATCAACCAACGTGGACCTGCACACAGATACAAATAACTTTGCTCCCAACGAGTACAGAGAGGTTGTCAATCTCTCCGGCCTTGTAGTTCACAAAGGATTAAAAGCAATGATAGTAGTGATAGATAGTTTTTGCAATAGTAAATAATAACGGAAAGAAAATAGTGGATGTGATCAATGATGGTAATATGGACCGGAGTCTCATGATGTTCACTAGTGATGTCTCTCTCCCAAAAGACGATAAAACAGCTATGTGAGGTAACAAATTACAGCTGGGCAATTGACAGGACCACAAACGCAAACCAATGCTGACTACATTGCAAGAAAGGTTGAGGTTCAAAGCATGGGCGGTACGCCAAAGTAAGTAGACCGAAATCCATCAATATCTACTACTAATCATCCACCTTGAGATATCTATCCAGAACATCTCGCTGGTATTAAGTTGCGAGTCCCACCCATAGTGTAAACTCAATGCAACAGACAACTGCATTAAAAGAACTTTGCGTAAAGTAAACAATCCTTGCACCCCGCGGGCACAAGCACCGTTGTTTTCCCCCTTGTGGCAACAGCACATCCCCTAGACTCTTGTTTCTGTCACTCAAGCTAGTCATCGAGGGGCATGAACCCACAATCGAGCATAACGTTCCCTCTTGGAGTCACTACCTATTACTCGGCCAAAGCAATAAATAACAACAGAGAACATGCAAGAATTACTTATGAACTAAAATATAAAAGAGGTGAATCAAATATATTACTCAAGATCAATGTGAACATAATCTCATAATCCATCGGATCCCAGCAAACTCAACACAGCAACAGTATAAGGATTACATAGGTGCCTCGATCATGTAGGGCAGCTCACGAGGACTAATTAGTGAAGCACAAGAACGGGAGGAGAACATCACATAGCTACTGGTCATGGACTCATGGTCCAAGGGAGACTACTCACGAGTCATCAGGGAGGCGTCCATGGTGGTGGAGAAGCTCCCGGTGGTGATCCTCCCCTCCGGTAGGGTGCCGGGAAGAGTTCTCCTGGTGCTCCCGATCTTGGAAGCGGCGGCGGCGGCGGAACAGAGATGGGATCGCGAAAAGAGTTCCTCCTTTGAGGGTTTCGTAGGGTCCTTTAAATATATGCCAAAGTAGGGCATCGGGGGAGCCTCGGGGGGCCCAGGCGCCCCCCGGCGCGGCCCAGGGGGGCGCGCCCACAGGGCGCCTGGAGCCCCTGTGGCCCCCCAGGCTGCCCTTCGGACACAGTGTTGTTTCCGGATCGCTGATTTTTTATATAATTTTTCTGGATTTTTCTGGGCAGTTCTCGAAACGTGAAAACCTGAAATACAAAAACAGCCGAAAACAGAAAACTGGCACTGGGGTGCACTGGATTAGTAAGTTAGTCCAAATATGATCAAAAGTGTATGGAAGTGTATGAATATCATAGCAATATCACCCAAAAGTGGCATGGAGCAAGCAGAAATTATAGATACGTTCTGGACGTATCAAGGGATACCCGAGATCCTCCATCCCCAGTTGCGCCAGCTCCCTGTCAATGTCTGCGGCAGCATTCACGAGACCCTCCGTCCAGTGCTCCACATTCTCCCTAAAAGCGTTATGGGCGGCGGCAGCACTCGCCAGCAGCGCCTTATCGGCCTTGATCTCCTCCTTCAAGGCCACCTCCTGCTCCCTGGCGCCGTTCAGCGTCTTGGTCAAAGTAGTCAGCTTCAACTCAAGATCTGCGTTGGAGTCCTTGGCGGCGCCAAGTTCCTTGCCCTTCTCGGTGAGACGAACTTGCAGCTCTCCAAAGCTGTAGGCCTCCTTCTCCCGCTCACGCTTGAGCTCGGCAAGCTCTTCACCGCTCGCCTTGAGATCGGCCTCCAGCCGCGCCACCTTTGTCTCCAGCTCCTTCTTGGCGGCCTCGGCAGCTGCGGCAGCATCCTCTGCTTGCTTGAGGGCTTCGACGAATGTTTGCTCGCGCGCAGTAAGCTCCTCCTCGTGGCTATCAAGGGTAACCTTCCGCTGCGCCAGCTCGCCCTCCTGTGCAGACAGCTTCTCAGCGGCTAGCCACTGTTGTTCTTCGGCTTCAGCCTTCTCGAGGACGAAGGCCTTCTGCTCCTCGGCGAGTTGCTCCCGCTCCTCTGCCAGGGACCGGAGAGCTTCCTGGTTAAGACCCCGGAGCTCCTCCGCGTGCTTCTCGATGTTCGCTCCCGCCTTCACGACAAGCGCCTCTCGGGATTCCAGCTTGGCCTGCTGAGCACGGTAGAGCGACACCAGCTTCCGCAGCAGCCGCTCCTCCTCAGGCTCGCCGCTGCTGCTGCTCGGCGCATCAACCAGCGTCAGCCCATCGGAGGCGAGCACCTCTCCATCGAAGCTTTCTCCTTCGACCGGCGCCCTGGAGCTTGACGCCCAGGGGAGGTTGATGAAGACATTTTCGCCGGCCTTCAAGTAGACGCCTGGCTGGGGCCCTTCGGAGCCTGGCGCTACGGCAGCGGCGGAGGGATCGACGGTCGGCGTAGTGCCTGGCGCTCCTGCAGCCTCATGGCCGTCAGTACGATCGCCAGACCCCTCGCCAGCTTTTGCGGCGGCAGCTTTGGCGGCCTCTTCGCCGGCGGGATCATCAGCGCCGCCTGCTTCTTCGGTGGCAGCGGCGTCGTCGGTATTGCCGCACGTGTTCTCCTCGCCGGCAACCTCGCTCTCCATTGGCTCCGTAGAAGATGGGTCTGACGGCCGGAAAAGGGAGAAAAGTCAAGCAAATATCCAAAAAGAAGATCAATAGAAGAAGAACCCAAAGGAAGTTTTGAAGCGAGAAGATTACCCGTACCGGGTTCTGCAGTCGTAGTCTTCGCCGCCGGGGCTTTTTGTGAGAGGCCTTTAGGCTCTAGGCTTTTTGTGAGCTGCCTTTAGGCTCTTGGCTTTTTGCGAGCTGCCACGCTCCAGGCTTTTTGTGAGCGGCCTTTAGGCTCTAGGCTTTTTATGAGCTGCCTTTAGGCTCTATATTTGACATTTTCATAGATACTACCAATGTTTCAAGACCTCTGAGGGATCTTGTCTTTAGGTGATCGACTCGATGATTGTCAATGGCTTTTTGTGTGCTGCCAGGCTCCATATTGACGTTTTCATTGATACTACCCAATGTTTCAAGACCTCGGAGGGATCTTGTCTTTAGGTGATCGACTCGATGATTGTCAATGGCTTGTCCCTTGATGTATCAAAGGTGCCGGTTTAGGGGGCCGGGTACCTATGTTTGAGTTGCGCTGCGCGACAAACCCTCTTTGGTCCCTTAAATAATTGTCCTGCATATCAGATCAAAGCAATTGTTTACTTCATGAAAATGATATATATCAAGAAAAATAGACTTTAGATGGATATCACCTGAACAAACTCCCATATGATACTCTTTTCGAAGAAGATGGCTGATTCCCCGGTTTACTGGGGGCGCCGGTTTATTAATCATAATATATACATGATACATAAAGCGGAGCCAATGGCTCAAGTGTAGTAAGGTCGCAGAAGAGCGATGTTCCATGGCCGCTTCGTCTCTTCCTCTGCTGTACGTGAGTCTTTATGCTCTCGAACGTCGATCAGGTAGTATGAACCGTTATGCAGTTTTTGCTGACCACAAAGGGTCCTTCCCAAGGTGGGGATAACTTGTGCATGTCTGTCTGGTCTTGGAAGAGACGGAGCACCAGATCCCCCTCCTGGAATGTCCTAGTCTTAACCCGGTGGCTGTGATATCGGCGCAGGTCTTGTTGATAAATTGCTGATCGTGCTGCTGCTGTGTCCCGTTCCTCATATAGCCGGTCTAAGCTGTCTTGTCTTGCTTGCTCATTATCCGCTTCAACATAAGCTGCCACCCGAGGTGAGTCAGGCCGGATGTCACTAGGGAGAACCGCTTCAGCCCCATATACCATGAAGAAGGGCGTATAACCTGTAGACCTGTTAGGTGTAGTGTTGATGCTCTAGAGGACAGAAGGTAACTCCTCTACCCAGCAACCTGGTGTTCTTTGCAAAGGAACCATAAGCCGGGGCTTGATGCCTCTCAAGATCTCTTGGTTGGCCCTCTCAGCTTGGCCATTGGACTGAAGGTGAGCTACTGAAGATACATCCAGGCGAATATGTTCCCTTTGGCAAAATTCTTCCATCTCTCCTTTAGATAGGTTGGCGCCATTATCTGTAATGATGCTGTGCAGAAAGCCAAACCGGAAAATTACCTTTTTGATGAATTTAACCGCGGTTGCCGCATCACACTTACTGACAGGCTTTGCCTCAATCCACTTTGTAAACTTGTCCACTGCTACCAACAGGTGGGTTTTCTAGTCTTGGGATCTTTTAATGGGTCCAACCATATCAAGCCCCCAAGTTGCAAACGGCCAAGTAATTGGAATCATCCGCAGCTCCTGTGCCGGAACATGAGCACGCCGTGAAAATTTCTGGCAAGCATCACATTTTCTGACTAGGTCCTCTGCACCAGCATGCGCCGTTAACCAGTAGAACCCATGGCGAAAAGCTTTAGCTACCAATGACTTTGAACCGGCGTGATGACCACAATCTCCTTCGTGTATCTCTCGAAGAATATCAGAGCCTTCTTCCGATGATACACATCGCTGAAATGCCCCAGAGACGCTGCGGTGATGAAGTTCTCCGTTGACGATGGTCATAGATTTGGATCGCCGGATTATCTGCCTAGCCTCAACCTCATCCTTTGGCAACTCACCTCGGCTCAGGTATGCCAAGTAAGGGAGTGTCCAATCTGGAATAAAGTGAAGTGCTGCAACTAGCTGTGCTTCCGGATCAGGAACAGCTAAATCCTCCTCCGATGGTATCTGTACCGACGGACTGTGCAATTCATCCAATAAGGTATTTGGTGGAACCGGTTTACGCTGAGAGCCCAGCCGGCTTAATGCATCGACCGCTTTGTTTTTCCGCCGGTCTATATGGTCCATCTGATATCCCTTGAAGTATCCTGCAACCGCTTCAACTTCTCGCCGGTAAGCTGCCATGAGCGGATCTTTAGAGTCCCACTTGCCAGACACCTGTTGTGCCACCAGATCTGAGTCACCAAAGCACTTGACCCGGCTCAAGTTCATCTCCTTAGCCATCCGTAAGCCGTGAAGGAGAGCTTCATATTCAGCAGCATTGTTAGTGCAAGGGAACATTAATCGAAGGACATAACAGAACTTGTCACCTCGTGGGGAAGTTAACACGACTCCAGCCCCCGAGCCCTCTAATTGTCTTGAACCGTCAAAGTGAATAGTCCAATATGTATGATCCGGCTTCTCCTCTGGTGCTTGCAGTTATGTCCAATCATTGATGAAATCTACCAGTGCTTGGTCTTTTATAGAAGTATGGGGTACATACTTCAATCCGTGTGGGCTAAGCTCGATGGCGCACTTTGCCACTCTGCCAGTGGCTTCTCTGTTTTGGATTATATCCCCCAATGGAGCTGAGCTGACAACAGTTATTGGGTGGCCCTGGAAATAGTGCTTCAGCTTCCGGTTTGCCATGAACACGCCGTATACCAACTTCTGCCAGTGCGGATACCTTTGCTTTGACTCAATAAGGACCTCACTGATGTAGTAAACCGGGCGCTGAATCGGATATTCCTTGCCTGCTTCCTTGCGCTCCACCACAATTGCCACGCTAACTACACGGGCATTGGCGGCCACGTGTAACAGCAGCGGTTCGTTGTCAACAGGGGCAGCAAGAACTGGCGGTTCTACTAATTGCCGCTTCAAATCCTCGAACGCAGTGTTTGCAGCATCGCTCCATACAAACCGGTCCGTTTTTTTCAACATCTGATAAAGCGGGATCGCCTTCTCTCCCAAACGGCTAATGAAACGGCTCAATGCTGCAATACGACCTGCTACGCGCTGGACATCATTGATACAAGCCGGTTTAGCCAAGGATGTGATCGCCTTGATCTTCTCCGGATTAGCCTCAATCCCTCTGTTTGATACTAAGAATCCGAGGAGTTTGCCCGCTGGAACACCGAAAACACACTTCTCCGGATTAAGCATCATTTTGTAAACTCGGAGGTTGTCAAAGGTTTCTTTCAAATCTTCTATCAGCGTCTCCTCCTTCCTGGATTTCACCACAATGTCATCGATATAAGCATGGACATTTTTTCCGATTTGTCCTTTGAAACAGTTCTGCACGCAACGCTGATAAGTTGCTTGGGCACTCTTGAGCCGAAAAGGCATGGATACATAATAGAAGGCTCCAAAAGGAGTTATGAAAGTTGTCTTCTCCTGGTCCTTAACTGCCATCTTGATCTGATGATAACCTGAATATGCATCCAAAAAACTTAGCCGCTCACATCCTGCCGTAGCATCGATAATCTGATCAATACGGGGGAGAGCAAAAGGGTCAGTTGGGCAAGCCTTGTTTAAATCTGTGTAATCAACACACATCCTCCAAGTTCCATTTTTCTTTAGCACCAGCACCGGATTAGCCAACCACTCAGGATGAAACACCTCAACTATGAACCCTACGGCCAAATGCCTGGGCACTTCTTCACCTATAGCTTTGCGCCTCTCCACATTGAAGCGGCGCAAATACTGCTTAACCGGTTTGAACTTCGGATCAATATTTAGACTGTGCTCAGCGAGTTCCCTCGGTATACCTGGCATGTCAGAAGGCTTCCATGCAAATATATCCCGGTTCGCACGGATGAACTCGATAAGCGCGCTTTCCTATTTGGGGTCTAGGTTAGCGCTGATAGTGAACTGCTTGGACGAATCGCTTGGAACAAAGTCAACCTGCTTGGTCTCCTCCGCCGATTTAAACTTCAACGCCGGATCATGCTTTGTAGTTGACTTCTTTAACTGGGACATATCCTCCGGATCAACATTGTCTTTGTAGAATTTCAACTCCTCCATGGCACACACTGCCTCCGCATATGCTGCATCTCCTTCCTCGCATTCCAATGCGATCTTGCGGCTTCCGTGAACCGTGATGGTTCCCTTGTGACCCGGCATCTTCAGCTGCAGATAAACATAGCACGGTCTAGCCATGAACTTGGCGTAAACCGGCCTCCCAACAGAGCATGATACGGGCTTTTGATTTTTACAACCTCAAAGGTCACTGTCTCTAATCTAGAATCCTGCTCATCCCCAAAGGTGACTTCTAGATCAATTTTTTCAACTGGGTAAGCCGATTTACCTGGCACGACTCCATGGAATACTGTGTTGGACAGCCGAAGCTTCTTATCTGTCAACCCCATACGTCGGAAAGTCTCATAATACAAGATGTTGATGCTACTGCCGCCGTCCATAAGTACCTTTGTGAACTTGTAGCCACCCACTTGTGGTGCCACCACTAACGCCAACTGGCCCGGATTATCAACCCGTGGCAGGTGATCCTCTCTACTCCACACAATGGGTTGCTCCGACCAACGTAAGAAACGTGGTACCGCCGGTTCAACTGTGTGTACTGCCCGTTTCAGCACCTTCTGATCACGCTTTCACAAACTTGTGGTGAAAACATGATACTGCCCACTTCTCAGCTCCTTCGGATTACTCTGATATCCGGATTGCTGCTGCTGTCGCTGTTGATTGCCTTGGTTGTTATAACCACCCTGGCCATGCTGATGATTATGCTAATGCTGATTGTTGCCATTATGATTATTATTACCGCTGTGATACCCTGATCCGGATCCGTTACCTTGGTAACCCGGACCCTGAAAACGGGAACTTGATCCGCCACCGGGGGGCTCATGGTTATATCTGGCCTGTTTCATGGCTTCCTGCATGATCCGGCAGTCCTTCCATGAATGCTTAGCCCGGTTTCCCTCCGTACTGTGTTTAGGGCAAGGCGCGTTTAGCTGTTGATCTAGATTGAAGGATAGCCCCTCGCCACGCGGGGGTGGTTTACCACTGCGGCGCTGCCCGTTTCCCTGAACGTTGGTATTGGCCACAAAGTCGGAGCTGCCCTCCGCTTTTCGCTTGCCATTGTAACCTGTTCCTGCCGGATTGGCTTGCGCCGGTTTACCAGCCTTGTTTGCCTTCCCGGACTTGTCTTCGTCTGCATCTGAGTACTTGGTGTTATCAGAGTCCCCATACTTCACCAAAGCACTCATTAGCGTTCCCATGTCGTTGCAATCGCGTTTGAGCCGTCCTAACTTCAGTTTCAAAGACTCAAATCGGCAATTGTTCTCCAATGTCACTATCGCCGTACAAGGGTTGATGCTATTAGAAGAGTGCAGGATTTCTGATACTCGCCGCACCCAACTGCTCGTGGGTTCCTGCTCTCCTTGAACACATGCTGCTAAGTCCACCACCGGCATTGGCTGTTTGCACGTGTCTTTGAAGTTTTTGATAAACTGGCGACGCAACTCCCCCCTGATCCGATGGAGTTAGGTGGTAGGCCCTTTAACCATGTCTGGGTTGTACCCTCAAGCATCATGGTAAAGTACTTGGCGCATGCCACTTCGTCCACATCAAGCATCTCCATAGCCATCTCATAACTTTCAACCCATGCCCCTGGAGCCAGATCTGCTGTGTAGTTTGGTACCTTGAGCGGGCCTTTGAAGTCTTTGGGTAATTTCATGCTTCGTAAAGCGGGGATGAGACACTGTACTCCAAAAGAACTAGGCGTGACTCCCGTCTCTGCCGTGGTGGGGTGAACCGGCGTCGTTTCACGGGTGTCCTCGCGGGCGGTATGTCTAGGCCGGTTCATCGCCTCTTGGGCGTGTGCTTCTGCTCCCGCCGGATTATCCTGCCTGTGACGGTGACATCTCCGCTCGCTGCTAGACACAGCCGGTTCATCCCAGTGCCTAGTGTAACTCCGGCTTGGGCGGGGGGTTGAATGAATCCTCTCCTTGCTATAAGAGTGCGCCTGCTGCCGTGTCAGCGCCGTGTCCAGCAATTCCTTAGCCCGACGTGCTTCCATCGCTATGGGGGATGTCCCCTCAATGGGTAAAGCGGCCAGTCGTGAAGCGGCGGCGACAATGTTGTCCAACGGGTTAGAATAATGGCCGGGAGGGGTGGGGACGTGCATTGTTGGCACAACTTGGTGGTTTCGCTCCGCGGTCGGCGGCTGAACCGACGCGCCAGTCCCCGGAGCTCCTCCCCGGTTTACCTCTGGGCGGTTACTAGCTCCCGCTCCCGGTGTGCCAAAGAGATTCCTCGCCTCGTAAACCAGCGGTAGACGAGTTTGCTGTCTTCTGTACATTACCTCCTGTGCAGAATTCTGATCCACCCTGAGCCGGAAAGCTTGGGAGTCTAGCTCTGCTTGCCTTGTAGCCATCCTGGCTTTCTCTTCATCCAGATCCCGTTTAGCCTACTCAATCCGGCCCTTCAGCTGAAGGATCTCCGCATCATGTTGCGCCTTGTCGGCAGGGGCCACTTCTGCTGTTGTGAGCGCCGTCAAATTCTCGACCAAGGTGGATAAGACGTCAGAAGGCGACGGGATTTGGTTGCCTGCCCCGGTTCTCGCTACCTCTGTGGTGAACGCCCCGGTCACCAAGGGCTGCTGCATAGATTGTGATTCGGCCATGAAGACAGCCACCCGGTTTGGCGGATCAAAGGGGTCCGGAATACTATCGCCCTCGGACACCCCCTCTGACAGACCGTCCTGCAACAGATACAAAGATTCGGTCTCTCCGGATGAAGATTCGTCGTCGGAATAGACAACTGTCTCACCCCCAGAATCCGATCCGTCCTCGGCTTGGACTCCATGTACTGCCCCAACGAAAACATGCTTCATGGCGGCCTGAATCCGGGCCAATCTCGCACGCTGAGCCGGCTTGACGATGTTGAGGAAGACGTCCAGCTCAGGTCCCGGTTCGCCGATCTTGCCGATGAAGACATGGATGCCGCCGAAGGGGACCCGGTACCCGTATTCAATTGAATCGGCCTCGGGGCCCTAGCCTGCATCATCAATGTAGATCCGGCCGCGATGACTCCTGGTCATCCGGCCAACTGTGTAACCCTTGAGTCCTTCAAAGCTGCCCTTCAAGAACTCGAAACCATCGTGCGATAGCCCCACGGTGGGCGCCAACTGTCGTGGAATTAGCACGGCAGATGTCCGGTTTAGGGGACTTAGGTGTGAGGCCATCGCGCGGGTTAGCTTGAAGAGGTTAAAGCGGACAAAGGACACAGGGAGTTTATACTAGTTCGGCCCCTTCGATGAAGGTAAAAGCCTACGTCTAGTTTGGTGTGGTATTGCTTGTGCGTCGATGAACAGGGAGCGAATCCGCTTGCCTGTCTCTCGAGCTATTGTTTCTTATCCCTGAACCGTCGCCGGGTCGTCCATTTATATAGGAGGCAACGCTCGGTCCGGTTTACAGAGTCCCGAGGCCGGCTCATAAACTTGTCCGCCTCGGTCTCTATCCTTTCTATCTTACATCGCAAGTTACATGATACGACGGTTTACAGACCATGGGCCTTATACATGGGCCCTAGACCTTTATGGGTTGTAACCTCTTGTACATATTCTACTGGGCTTGTATTGACACAACAATGTCAGTATAATCCGGACCTTCCTAGCTGGTTTATACCTACTAGTAATCTCCCTGACAGGCGCCGTTGCCGGGAAGGCTTACGCAAAAGTCAATACCAAGTACCTATCACAAACCCTTATCCTTCGCATTACATTTTTTGCCTCTCGTTTTCCTCTCCCCCACTTCAGCCTTGCTGTTTTATTTTCCCTTCTTCTACCGTGTGTTTACCGTTCGCTTGTTTCTTGTTTCCTTGTGTCTCCATGTGCCTTCTAGGTGCTTGCATCTTTTCTTGCTAAAAATCTATTGTTATAGATCACCTTAAAGTGTTCTACTTGGATCATCTTCGATCCCTATGCTCTCGTGCTGAAACCCCAACTAGCCTAGTTGATGGGAAATCTTTAGATAAGCATGCTCATTTTGTGTGTCACTGTTTGTCTGAGAAAGGGAGACTCTTATGGGATCAAATAAACAGATTGCTGTGTTATGCTTGGAATCTTTGTGAAATTTGTGATTTTACTTGTTGCTCTAAGAACCCTAAAAAACACCTATCCTACCTATGTGAGTTTAATGATAATGAAATCTTATCCTCTTATGCAAAGGGTGTTTATAGTTACTACGATATCGAACAAATTGAAGAATTTGATGCTTTTAAGGGTACTTATGAAGTTGCTTCTTTGATTGAAAAGTATGATATTACTCTCTATGAATCTAATTTTTTTGACATACTTATATATTGCTTTGAAAACTATGCTCATAATGCCTATGTCAAAGAATGTATTGAAAGAATGACCGCTGCTTTGAAAGAAAATAATGATATGCATGAATCTATAGATAATTTTGATTCCGATGATTTGATTGAAATATCGCTTGATGAACATGATGCTTGCTATCCTTGTGGCCATCATGCCAATATTTATGAAGATGAATTTGCTATAGTTCCTTTTGTTAAACATGAGATCGTTGCAATTGCACCCATACTTGATAGTTCCTTCGATGAAAAGCATGATTGCAATGATATTATTATAAATTCTCTTAATGCCAATTGTGTTAATGATATGCAAAACCCTAAGCTTGGGGATGCTAGTTTTGCTATGACTAATATTTGTTGCAATGATCATGATTGGGGTGATTCTTCTTATGATGTTAAAAATTTATTTAAGCCCCATGATGAATATGAGATTGATAATAATGTTTGCAATAATATTGAAAGTGGGTTTGGAAGATTGTCAACTTTATATCCCACATATTTGGAGAATGTTCAATCTT
Source organism: Secale cereale (assembly GCA_902687465.1). NCBI lineage: Eukaryota > Viridiplantae > Streptophyta > Magnoliopsida > Poales > Poaceae > Secale > Secale cereale. The sequence goes on along the minus strand of LR738710.1, from coordinate 800,646,701 downwards.
ATTATTTTTTTTGATAAAAGTGGGTTTGGAGAGGTCATGACTTTAGTTAATGTTGATCCCACTATTTTGGAAGAGTGTCAACTTTGTATGCATGTGGATCGTGTTAAGAATATGTTATGTGATAGGTATATTGTTGAATTTGCTTATGATCCTACATGCAACTATTATGAGAGAGGAAAATATGGTGGTAGAAATTTTCATGTTACTAAATTACCTCTCGTTATTTTGAGATTGCTATTGTTTCTTTCTTCTTCCTTGCATATGCTCGATCTTGCTTGCCATGATAATTTGTTTGCTTATAAAATGCCTATGCATAGGAAGTATGTTAGACTTAGATGTGATTTTCACATGCTATATGACGCTCTTTTTGTGCCTCAAGTCTTGTCTTTCATGAGAGCATCACTAAAATCGTGCCTAGCTAGGGGCGTAAAATGATAGCGCTTGTTGGGAGGCAACCCAATTTTATATTTTTTGTTTTCGCTTCTGTTAAGGAATAAATATTGCATCTAGCTTCTGTTTAGATGTGGTTTTGTGTTTTAATTAGTGTTTGTGCCAAGTAGAACCTTTGGGAAGACTTGTGTGAAGTTTATATGATCTTGATGTGAAAAACAGAATCGTTAGCGCTCGCTGAATGGTCACCAGATTTTACTAGAGCATGCTATTTAGTTGATTCTTTTTGAAGATGATTAATAGACAAATTCCTCACGTTTACCTATTTAGTTAAAAAAAATTGGAGTTACAGAAGTATGCCAAAACTGCAGATTACTACAGACTGTTTTGTTTTTGACAGATTTTGTTTTTCGTGTGTTGTTTGCTTATTTCAATGCATATATGAGTAGTATTGGGAAGTATGAGTCATAGAAAGTTGGAATATAGTAGGTTTAACACCAATATAAACAAAGAAGGAATGCATCTATGTGTTGTTTGCTTTCTTATACTAACGGAGCTCACGAGATTTTTGTCTAAGTTTTGTGTTGTGAAGTTTTCAAGTTTTGAGTATTGCTTTGTTGGACTATGGAACAAAGAGTGGAAAGAGCCTAAGCTTGGGGATGCCCAAGGCACCCCAAGGTAAAATTCAAGTACAACCAAAAGCCTAAGCTTGGGGATGCCCGGGGAAGGCATCCCCTCTTTCGTCTTCATCCATCGGTAACTATACTCGGAGCTATATTTTTATTCACCACATGATATGTGTTTTACACTTTTACTTGGAGCGTCTTGTATAATTTGAGTCTTTGCTTGTTAGTTTGCCACAATTATCCTTTCTGGACACACCTATTTGAGAGAGTTAAATATGGCCTAGGAATTGATAGAACACTCTATGTGCTTGACTTATATCTTTTGAGTTGAATAGTTTTTGCTCTAGTGCTTCACTTATATCTTTTAGAGCACGGTGGTGATTATATTTTGAAGAAATTGTTGATCTCTCATGCTTCACTTATATCCTTTTGAGAGTCAATTAAAACAGCATGGTAATGTGCTTAGGCTATAAAATTAGTCTTCACATGATAGACATCCAATATCTATGTAGTAAAAACTTTCACACTAAGTGCATTGAATATGATGAGAAGTTGGATGCTTGATAATTGTTTTGAGATATGAGGATACGGATATTAGAGTCATGCTAGTGGAGTTATTATGAAATTGAGAAATTCTTGTGTTAAAGTTAGTGATTCCCGTAGCATGCACGTATGGTGAACCGCTATGTGACGAAGTTAGAGCATGAGGTATTTGTAATGTGTCAACCTTTGTGTGGAGGTTGGGGGCGCGCGATGGTTAACTCCTACCAACCTCCCCCCTAGGAGCATGCGTTGATTGCTTTGTTTTGATGACTCGTAGATGTTTGCAATAAGTATATGAGTTCTTTATGACTAATGTTGAGTCCATGGATTATACGCACTCTCACCCTTCCACCATTGCTAGCCTCTCTTGTATCGCGCAACTTTCGCCGGTACCATACACCCACTATATATCCTTCCTCAAAACAGCCACCATATATCTTCCACAAAACAGCCACCATACCTACCAATCATGGCATTTCCATAGCCATTCCGAGATATATTGCCATGCAACTTTCCACCGTTCCGTTCATATGACACGCTTCATATTGTCATATTGTCATGCATGATCATGTAGTTGACATCGTATTTGTGGCAAAGCCACCATGCATAATTTTTCATACATGTCACTCTTGATTCATTGCACATCCCGCTACACCGCTGGAGGCATTCATATAGAGTCATACTTGTTTTAGTATCGAGTTGTAATTCAATATAAGTGTGATGATCATCATTATTAGAGCATTGTCCCATGTGAGCAAAGGCCAATAAAGAAAAGAGATGGCCCAAAAAAATAGAGAGGGGCTAAAGAGAGAGAGAGAGAGAGAGAGAGAGAGAGAGAGAGAGAAAGCCCCTCCAAAAAATGAGAGAACAGAGAGAAGGGACAATTGCTACTATCTTTTTCCACACTTGTGCTTCAAAGTAGCACCATGTTCTTCATGAGAGAGAGTCTCATGTTTAGTCACTTTCATATACTAGTGGGAATTTTCATTATAGAACTTGTCTTGTATATTCCAATGATGGGCTTCCTCAAATGCCCTAGGTCTTCATGAGCAAGCAAGTTGGATGCACACCCACTTAGTTTCTTTTGTTGAGCTTTCATACATTTTTAGCTCTAGTGCATCCGATCCATGGAAATCCCTACTCACTCACATTGATATCTATTTTTGGGCATCTCCATAGCCCGTTGATACGCCTAGTCGATGTGAGACTATCTCCCTCCTTTTTGTCTTCTCCACAACCACCTCTCTATTCCACATAAGTGCTAAGTCCATGGCTCACGCTCATGCATTGCGTGAAAGTTGAAAGGTTTGAAAGAATAGAGTATGAAAACAAGTGCTTGGCTGAAACCGGGGTTGTGCATCATATGAATATTTTGTGTGATGAAGAGGGCGCATAGCCAGACTATATGATTTCGTAGGGATAACTTTCTTTAGCCATATTATTGTGAGAAGACATGATTGCTTTGTTAGTATGCTTGAAGTATTATTATTTCTTATAACAATATACACTTTTGTCTTGAATCTTTCAGATATGAACATTCATGCCACAATTAAGGGAATTACATTGAAAACCTATGTTGGTTAGCATTCCACGTCAAAAAAATTGTTTTTATCATTTGCCTACTCGAGGACGACCTGGAATTAAGCTTGGGGATGCTTGATACGTCTCCAACGTATGTATAATTTTTTATTGTTACATGCTATTATTTATGATGTTTTTGATGTTTAATGGGCTTTGTTACACACTTTTATATTATTTTTGGGACTAACCTACTAACCCAGAGGCCTAGTCCAGATTGCTGTTTTTTGCCTGTTCCAGGGTTTTACAGAAAAGGAATATCAAACGGAGTCCAAACATAATGAAACCTTTGGGAGAGATATTTTTGGAGAAAAATACACATGGGAGACTTGAGAACTACGGAATAGGGCTGACGTGGCGTCCACGAGGGTTGGGGGCGCCCCCCTGCCTCATGGGCACCCCGTCTGGCCCCCGGTGCCCTTCTTCCTCCTATATATACCTACGTACCCCGAAACTATTAGAACAACAGAGAAAACCCTAGTTCCACCACCGCAACCTTCTGTTCCCATGAGATCCCATCCTGGGGCCTGTCCCGGAGCTCCGCCGGAGGGGGGATCTTCCACGGCGTGCTTCTACATCATCATCTTCGCCTCACCATGAGTTGTGAGTAGTTTACCACAGACCTTCGGGTCCATAGCTAGTATCTATATGTCTTGTTCTCTCTCTTTGGATCTCAATACCAAGTTCTCCTCGGTCTTCGTGGAGATCTATTGGATGTAATCTCTTTTTGCGGTGTGTTTGTCGAGATCCGATGAATTGAGGGTTTATGATCAAGATTATCTATGAGAAATATTTGGTTCTTTTCTGAACTCTTTATGTATGATTATAATATCCTTGCAAGTCTCTTCGAATTATTGGTTTGGTTTGGCCTACTAGATCTATAGTTCTTGCAATGGAAGAAGTGCTTGGCTTTGGGTTCAATCTTGCGGTGTCCTTTCCCAGTGACAGTACGGGCAGCAAGGCACGTATTGTATTGTTGCCATCGAGGATAAAAGATGGGGTTTATATCACTATGTATTGTATTGTATTGTTGCCATTGAGGATAAAAAGATGGAGTTTATCCCTCTACATCATGTCATCTTGCTTAAGGCGTTACTCTGTTCTTATGAACTTAATACTCTAGATGCATGCTGGATAGCGGTCGATGTGTGGAGTAATAGTAGTAGATGCAGAATCGTTTCGGTCTACTTGTCTCGGATGTGATGCCTATATATAATGATCATGCCTAGATAGTCTCATAATTATTCGCTTTTCTATCAATTGCTCGACATTAATTTGTTTACCCGCCGTAGAATATCGCTATCATGAGAGAAGCCACTAGATAAAACTATGGCCCCCGGGTCTATTCTCAACATATCAATCTACAATCTACTTTACTTTTCCGCTTTTACTTTCTGTTATTATATCCAAAAATACCAAAATATCAAACTATCATCTCTATCAGTTCTCACTTTAGTAAGTGATCGTAAAGGAATTGACAACCCCTTATCGCGTTGCCTGCGAAGTTCTTGTTTGTTTGTGCAGGTGCGAGGGACTCGCGCATGGTCTCCTACTGGATTGATACCTTGGTTCTCAAAAACTGAGGGAAATACTTACGCTACTGTGTTGCATCACCCTTTCCTCTTCGAGGGAATACAACGCAAGCTCGAGAAGTAGCAGGTCATATCGTAGCGGTGCTTAGGCGAAGCCCTGCGTCGGTAACTTCATCATCACCATCATCACGTCGTCGTGCTGACGGAACTCTCCTGCAAAGCTCTACTAGATCGTGAGTTCGTGGGACGTCACCGAGCTGAACGTGTGCATATCGCGAAGGTGTCGTACGTTCGGTACTAGGATCGGTCGATCGTGAAGACGTACGACTACATCCACCGTGTTGTCATAACGCTTCCGCTTTCGGTCTACGAGGGTATGTAAACAAACTCTTCCCTCTCGTTTCTATGCTTCTAGTAGATAGATCTTGCATGATCGTAGGGATTTTTTAAAATACTACATTCCCCAACGGTGGCATCATGAACCAGGTCTATGCGTAGATGATATGCACGAGTAGAACACAATGAGTTGTGGGCGATAATAGTCATACTGCTTACCAGCATGTCATACTTTGATTCGGCGATATGGTTGGATGAAGCGGCCCAGACCGACATTACACGTACGCTTATGCGAGAGTGGTTCTGCCGACGTGCTTCGCACACAGGTGCCTGATGTCTACTACACAACCTTCTTCTTGTAGACGTTGTTGGGCCTCCAAGTGCACAGGTTGTTAGGACAGTAGCAAATTTCCCTCAAGTGGATGACCTAAGGTTTATCAATCCGTGGGAGACGTAGGATGAAGATGGTCTCTCTCAAACAACCCTGCAACCAAATAACAAAGAGTCTCTTGTGTCCCCAACACACCCAATACAATGGTAAATTGTATAGGTGCACTAGTTCGGCGAAGAGATGGTGATACAAGTGCAATATGGATGGTAGATATAGGTTTTTGTAATAAGAAAATATAAACACAGCAAGGTAACTAAAGATAAAAGTGAGCATAAACGGTGTTGCAATGATAGGAAACAAGGCCTAGGGTTCATACTTTCACTTGTGCTAGTTCTCTCAACAAGGATAACATAATTGGATCATTTTACTAGCCCTCAACATGCAACAAAGAGTCACTCCAAAGTCACTAATAGTGGATAACATACGAAGAGATTATGGTAGGGCACGATACCACCTCAAAGTTATTCTTTCTGATCGATCTATTCAAGAGTCCATAGTAACGTTCAATCTATCATAGAGTTCATACTAGAATAACACCTTAAGACACAAATCAACCAAAACCCTAATGTCACCTAGATACTCCATTGTCACCTCAAGTATCCGTGGGCATGATTATATGATATGCATCACACAATCTCAGAAACATCTATTCAACCAACACATAGAACTTCCAAGAGTGCCCTAAAGTTTCTACCGGAAAGTGAAGACGAAAACGTGTGCCAACCCCTATGCATAGATTCCCAAGGTCACGGAACCCGCAAGTTGATCACCAAAACATACATCAAGTGGATCACATGATATCCCATTTTCACCATGGATAAACACGCGCAAGACATACATCAAGTGTTCTCAAATCCTTAAAGACTCAATCCAATAAGATAACTTCAAAGGGAAAACTCAATCCATTACAAGAGAGTAGAGGGGGAGAAGAATCATAAGATCCAACTAGAATAGCAAAGCTCGCGATACATCAAGACCGTGCTATCTCAAGAACACCAGAGAGAGATCAAACACCTAGCTGCTGGTACATACCCTCAGCCCCGAGGGTGGACTACTCCCTCCTCATCATGGAGACCGCCGGGATGATGAAGATGGCCACTGGTGAGGGTTCCCCCCTCCGGCAGGGTGCCGGAACGGGGTCTAGATTGGGTTTTGGTGGCTACAGAGGCTTTCGGTGGTGGAACTCCCGATCTAGGTTATTTTCGGAGGTTTCGGTATATATAGGAGGTGTTGGAGTCAGTGCCAAGCAAAGGGGGTCTACGGGCTGTCCACGAGGCAGGGGGGCGCGCCCAGTAGGGGGGGGGGGCGCCCCCCACCCTCGTGGGCAGCCCGTCGGTCCTCTCGTCCCCCTCCGGCACTCCCTGGGCTTCTTCTGGTCCAAAAATGATCTCCGTTGATTTTCAGGTCAATTGTGCTCCGTTTGATATTCCTTTTCTGCGAAACCCTAAAGCAGGAGAAAAAGAGAAACTGGACTGGGCTCTGGGTTAATAGGTTAGTCCCAAAAATAATATAAAAGTGTATAATTAAGCCCATAAAACATCCTAGAAGGATAACATAATAGCATGGAACAATCAAAAATTATAGATACGTTGGAGACGTATCAGCATCCCCAAGCTTAATTCCTGCTCGTCCTCGAGTAGGTAAATGATAAAACAGAATTTTTGATGTGGAATGCTAACCAACATAGTTTTCAATGTAATTCTCTTAATTATGGCATGAATGTTTAGATCTAAAAGATTCAAGACAAAACTCTATATTGACATAAGAATAGTAATACTTCAAGCATACTAACAAAGCAATCATGTCTTCTCAAAATACTATGGCTAAAGAAAGTTATCCTTACAAAGTCAAATAGTCTGGCTATGCTCCCTCTTCATCACACAAAATATTCATATCATGCACAACCCCGGTTTCAGCCAAACACTTGTTTTCATACTCTATTCTTTCAAGCCTTTCATCTTTCACGCAATACATGAGCGTGAGCCATGGACATAGCACTATGTGGAATAGAGTGGGGGTTGGGGAGGAGACAAAAAGGAGGGAGATAGTCTCACATCGACTAGGCGTATCAATGGCTATGGAGATGCCCATCAATAGATATCAATGTGAGTGAGTAGGGATTGCCATCCAACGGATGCACTAGAGCTAAATATGTATGAAATCTCAACAAAAGAAACTAAGTGGGTGTGCATCCAACTTGCTTGCTCACGAAGACCTAGGGCATTTGAGGAAGCCCATCGTTGGAATATACAAGCCAAGTTCTATAATGAAAATTCCCACTAGTATATGAAAGTGACTAAACATGAGACTCTCTATCATGAAGAACATGGTGTTACTTTGAAGAACAAGTGTGGAAAAAGATAGTAGCAGTTGTCCCTTTTTTTCTTCTTTGGACGTTTCCTTTTTTCTTTGGCCTTTTTTTCCTTTCTTTTTTTGGAGGGGCTTTCTTTATTTAGCCTTTCCTCACATGGGACAATGCTCTAATAATGATTATCATCACACTTTCATTGAATTAAAACTCAATATTACAACACGATACTACAACAAAATATGACTCTATATGAATGCCTCCGGCGGTGTATCGGGATGTGCAATGAATCAAGAGTGACATGTATGAAAAATTATGGATGGTGGCTTTGCCACAAATACGATGTCAACTACATGGTCATGCATGTCAATCTGACAATATGATGCGTGTCATATGAACGGAACGGTGGAAAGTTGCATGGCAATATATCTTGAAATGGCTATGGAAATGCCATGATAGGTAGGTATGGTGGCTGTTTTGAGGAAGGATATATAGTGGGTGTATGGTACTGGCGAAAGTTGTGCGGTACAAGAGAGGCTAGCAATGGTGGAAGGGTGAGAGTGTGTATAATACATGGACTCAACATTATTCATAAGAACTCATATACTTATTGTAAAAAATTACGAGTCTTCAAAACAAAGCAATCAACGCATGCTCCTAGGGGGGAGGTTGGTAGGATTTGACCATCGCGCGCCCCCGACCTCCACACAAAGGATGACACTCTACAAATACCTCATGCTCTAACTTCGTCACATAGCGGTTCACCATACGTGCATGCTACAGGAATCACAAACTTTAGTACAAGTATTTCTCAATTTCATAATAACTCCACTAGCATGACTCTAATATCACTATCCTCATATCTCAAAACAACTATCAAGCATCCGACTTCTCATCATATTCAATGCACTTAGTGTGAAAGTTTTTACTACATTCATCTTGGATGCCTATCATGTGAAGGCTAGTTTTATAGCCAAAGCACATTACCATGCTGTTCTAATAGACACTCAAAAGGATATAAGTGAAGCATGAGAGTTCATCTATTTCTTCAAAATAAAACCACCGCCGTGCTCTAAAATATATAAGTGAAGCACTAGAGCAATAACAAACTACTCCGAAAGATATAAGTGAAGATCAATGAGTAGTTGAATAATTATGTAACTATGTGAAGACTCGCTAACATTTAAGAATTTCAGATCTTGGGATATTATTCAAACAGCAAGCAAAACAAAATAAACTAAATTGACGCTCCAAGCAAAACACATATCATGTGGTGAATAAAAATATAGCTCCGAGTATAGTAACCGATAGATGAAGACGAAAGAGGGGATGCCTTCCTGGGGCATCCCCAAGCTTAGGCTTTTGGTTGTCCTTGAATATTACCTTGGGGTGCCTTGGGTATCCCCAAGCTAAGGCTCTTGCCACTCTTTGTTCCATAGTCCATCAAAGCAATACTCAAAACTTAAAACTTCACAACACAAGACATAGACAAAAATCTCGTGAGCTCCGTTAGTATAAGAAAACAAACCACTACTCAAAGGTACTGCAATGAATTCATTCTTTGTTTATATTGGTGTTAAACCTACTGTATTCTAACTTCTCTATGATTCATATCCTCCAATACTACTCATAGATGCATTGAAATAAGCAAACAACACACGAAAAACAGAATCTGTCAAAAACAGAACACTCTGTACTAATCTGTAACTTTCGCATACTTCTGTAACTCCAAAAAATTGAAATAAATTGGTAAACGTGAGGAATTTGTCTATTAATCATCTGCAAAAAGAATCAACTAGATCACTCCAGTAAAATCTGGTGACCATTCTAGCGAGCGCTAACGATTCTATTTTTCACAGCAAGATCAGATAAACTACACACAAGTCTTCCCAAAGGTTCTACTTGGCACAAACACTAATTAAAACACAAAACCACATCTAAACAGAAGCTAGATGCAATAATTATTCCTAAACAGAAGCAAAAATAAAAAAATATAAAATTAAGTTGGGTTGCCTCCCAACAAGCGCCATCGATTAACGCCCCTAGCTAGGCATGATGATTTCAATGATGCTTGCATAAAAGATAAGAATGGAAACATAAAGAGAGCATCATGAAGAATATGACTTGTTGTAGCGACCAGACCTTAAACAGTCTGATCTCCATGCATCAGTATCATCCCTGGATCAGTAATGCTGACACGCACAGTACTTGAAGGATTTATAATAGAGTAGCAATCACACAATTATTACATCGATAGTTCCAACGATGAACTTATTACAATAAAAATGGCTGAAGGCCATCTAACATGATAACAACGGAAGGCTTGGAAGATAAGTGAGTCCATCAACTCCAACGGCATCACTGAGTATAGAACCACGACCTAAAAGGCACCTTACTCGTCGTCTGAAAAGTCTGCAACATGAGCGTTGCAGCCCGAAAACGGGTCAGCACATGGAATATGCTGGCAAAGTAACACAAGAGAGCAATGGAAAGTAAAGCTATACTATATGCAATATGGCTGGTGGAAAGCTCTATGGTTACAGCTTTTACGTAAAGCCAATTTTTCCCTACTTCAAAGGAATAAATTTTAATTAATTATCATGGTAGTTGAAACATCGTTGAGAAGATAAACATCCTCTCAACCCCAATTAAAGTTCATCATTAAACCCAACAATATTATTTTAAAGTAACATGATGAGATGCACATGATATCCAAGTACTAGATACTCAAGACGTCCGTAACCGGGGACACGGCTAATCATGATCAGTTTGTACACTCTGCAGAGGTTTGTGCACTTTTCCCCACAAGACCCGATCTCCTCCGTTTGATTTCTCGCACTTCATGTTGTTTGAGAAACGGATGACCGAGACATAGTCTTTCAGAAGCGCTAGCACCTTACGCCCGGGTGGACCGTACCAACCTACATCCCCTACATCTGCTAGTCCACCACTATAAGAGTTCGCACGACTTACTCATACTATGCTACAGCCCATAATAGCATTGTGGCTGCACACGGAAGTTTCTAGTATGAATAATCTCATGATCCCTTTGAGCCTGGGTGGAGGTCCAAAAGAAAAACAGGCAATCCCTGGAATACCCAGATGCCTCAATCCACCCTGATGTGTGTTAAAGTTGCCACCTTAAGTTGAACCATTAATTAACAAACTCACATCTGTCATGGATACACTCACCCAATCCATGTCTACGAGCATAGCATGGCCTAACAGCAAATTTAGAAGTAACTCCCAAAGGTTTGAATGTAATGCAGGTAATAGGTACTACCTCAATCTACTTCCCAATCCCACAAGTTAATTGATCCTACTCATGCAATGTGTGAGGGGTTGACTAATGCAATGAAAACTGGGTAATTGGAAAGAATGATCAAAGTGTTACTTGCCTTGCCGATGATCCGCAAAACCTAGAGATTCAAAGTAGCAAGCGGCACACTCCGGGTACTCTATCGCAATCAAACAAACACACAATAAGTACTTAACTAATGCACGGGTAAAACTCGAATAAGAGATCTAACCAGAAAGTTCAACTTAAGAACTCCGGTTTGCCAAAGAAACGGCAAAAGAAGAAGCAACGAAAGACAAACGGCGAAAGAGAAACAACTACCAAACCAATCTGGACATAAGTTTAAATTTAAGAGAGGCAAATTCTTGAGCGACTAGGTTAAACAGAAAGAGAATTTCGAGATGAAACTCTAGGCGCTTGAATCGCCTGATTCCGATAATCGAGTGAAAAGATAAACTAAAACGAAGATTGGATCAGAGATCGCGATCAGAAAATAACTACGAAAAAGAAAACTAAAACAGCTTAAAGAACGGACGTTCGTCAGCTAGGACTAAACGACGAATTTGTTCGTTAGAACGAACGAACGGGTGAACGTTTTACTACGTAACTAAACCAGAGAATAAAAAATAGAAAACCGATCTAATAAAACCGATCTAATAAAATAAAAAAACGACTAGGGGTTCTAAAAAAACCAACGGTCTTCTAAAAGAAAATTGGGCGGCGGCTAACTCTTCGGAAACAGCCGGCGGCGGCGGCTGGCGGCGGCGGGGCTACTGCGGGGTGGCGGTGGGCAGCGGCGGCGGGGGCGGCGGCTAGCGGCGGCGAGGGCGGCGGCTAGCGGCGGCGTGCGGTGCGCGGCGGCGGGGCTAGCATCGCGGCGGCGGGGCGGTGTGCGGCGGCGGGGCTGGCGTCGCGGCGGGGTGCGGTGGTTGGAGGGGGGGTGCGGCTATATGTATAGGAGGGGGTGGCTAGCTTGCGGGAGGGGGCAAGCCATGGCGGCGGCGGTGGACTCCGATGCAGCCACGGGCGGCGACGCGGGGAAGGCGGCGCGGCGGCGATGGGCCTGCTCGGCTGGGCTTCCGCCCAGTCGGGTCGGGTCCCCCTATTTTTATATATATATATATACGCCGGCGCTAAAAAAACTCTAGAAAATAAAATAAAATCTAGAAATTGCCAGAACAAATTTTCACCGTCTAAATAAAATTTTAGAACAAGATGAACATTTTCTTGGCACTAAAATGCATTTTTGAAAACATGCAATTTTTCCTAATTCAAATAAAATCCAAATAAAACTTATTTGATCTTTTTATTAAATCTTCCGTATTTCTTTATTTTGGGAGAGTCATTTTACTCCCTCTCTCACATATTTATGATAGAAATACTTGAAGATAAAATAAATAAAATCAAACGATCCTATTTTCAAAATTTGAGAAACCTCAAATATGAAAATTTAGAAATCCCGAACTCTCTCCGAGGGTCCTTGAGTTGCTTAGGATTTTCTTGGATCACCAAAAGCAAGAAAAGATATGCATGATGATCTATTGTATAACATTCCAAATTGAAAATTTGGGATGTTACAAACCTACCCCCCTTAAGATGAATCTCGCCCTCGAGATTCGGGTTGGCTAGAAAATAGGTGAGGATGGTCCTTGCGTAGATCATCTTCTCGTTCCCAGGTGGCTTCTTCCTCGGTGTGGTGACTCCACTAAACTTTGCAAAACTTGATAACCTTACTGTGGGTAACTCTTCTCGAAAATTCGAGGATCTTAACAGGCTTCTCCTCGTAGGTTAGATCACTGTCCAACTGAATTGCTTCCAGGGGTACTGTGTCTCTAAGCGGGATTTCGGCCCTCTCCGCATGGCACTTCTTAAGCTGCGAAACGTGAAACACATCGTGCACTCCTGACAATCCTTCGGGCAATTCCAACTTGTAGGCAACCTCTCCCATGCGTTCCAAAACACGGTAAGGTCCCACAAATCTTGGGGCTAGCTTTCCTTTAACTCCGAAACGTTTGACTCCTCGCAGGGGCGATACTCTCAAGTATGCTCTATCTCCGATCTCATAGGTTATCTCCTTGCGTTTCGAGTCTGCATAACTTTTCTGCTTGGACTGAGCTACCTTCAGTCTATCTCGAATCAACTTCACCTTTTCCTCATACTCTTTGATCAAATCTGGTCCAAACAACTGTCGGTCTCCAACTTCGTCCCACGACAACGGAGTCCTACATCTCCTTCCGTATAACGCTTCGAAAGGGGCCATCTTCAAACTGGTTTGATAACTGTTGTTGTAAGAAAATTCGGCATACGGCAAATTGTCGTCCCAATTAGATCCATAATCTAGTGCACAGGCTCTCAGCATATCCTCCAAAATCTGATTGACTCTTTCAGTCTGTCCATCTGTCTGCGGGTGAAAAGTTGTGCTAAACTCTAGCCTGGTACCCAAAGTTTCATGTAACTGATTCCAGAACTTTGAGGTAAACTGGGTTCCTCTATTTGATACGATGCTCCTCGAAACTCCATGCAGACATACAATTCGGGTCATGTATATCTTTGCCAACTTTGCACTGGTATAGGTACTCTTTACGGGGATGAAATGAGCTACCTTTGTTAAATGGTCGACTACGACCCAAATTGAGTCATAGCCAGAACGAGTTCTGGGCAGTCCCGTAATAAAATCCATACCTAGCTTATCCCACTTCCATTCGGGTATTGGCAATGGTTATAACAATCCTGCTGGCTTCTGATGTTCTGCCTTCACTCTCTGACATACATCACAACTGCTACATACTCCGCAATATCTTTCTTCATACCAGTCCACAAGAAAATATCCTTCAAATCCAAATACATCTTAGTATTTCCTGGGTGAATCGAGTATGGTGAATCATGGGCCTCCTGTAGAATCAACTTCCTGATCCCCGGGTCATTAGGCACATAAAGGCGGTCCTCAAACCATAAGGTGTCATGTTCATCCTCACGAAAACCTTTAGCTTTTCCTTCGCTCATCCTCTCCTTTATAGAGGCGACCTCTTCGTCAGTTTTCTGAGCTTCTCTGATTTTACCGATCAGGGTAGACTGGATTTCTAGTGTTGCTACGTGGCCTCTCGGACCTATCTCCAAACGTAGTTCTCGTAAGTCCTCGGCTAACTCCTTTGGAAATTCTTCCGTCATTAGGGTATTGACATGGCTCTTGCGGCTTATCGCATCGGCTACTACGTTAGCTTTTTCGGGATGATAATGCAATCTCATGTCATAATCCTTAATGAGTTCCAGCCATCTCCTTTGCCTGAGATTCAACTCCTTCTGAGTGAATATATACTTCAAACTCTTGTGATCCATATATACTTCACAATGGTTTCCAATGAGAAAGTGTCTCCACGTCTTCAAGGCATGCACTACGGCTGCTAACTCCAAATCATGAGTGGCATAGTTCAACTCATGAGGTTTCAGTTGTCGTGAAGCATACGAAACAACTCTTCCTTCCTGCATAAGAACTGCTCCTAGTCCTCGACGTGAAGCGTCGCAGTACACCTCATAATCTTTATGTTGATCTGGCAGAATCAACACAGGTGATGAGACCAAACGTTTCTTTAATTCCTAGAAACTGGCCTCACATTCTTCTGTCCAACTGAACTTGGTGTCCTTCTTTAACAATTCCGTCATTGGCTTTGCAATCCTTGAGAAATTCTCAATAAATATCCGGTAGTATCCTGCAAGTCCAAGAAAACTCTGGATCTCTCCAACTATTGTCCGTGCTTCCCAATGTGTCACAGTGTCCACCTTGGCGGGATCTACTGCTATTCCTTCTCCAGATATAACGTGTCCTAGCAATCCGACTTCCTTCAACCAAAATTGACATTTGCTAAACTTGGCATATAACTGATGTTCTCGGAGCTTCTCCAATACCGAACGCAAATGCTCTGCATGCTCCTCTTCATCCTTCGAGAAGATCAATATATCATCTATGAATACTACGACGAACTTATCCAAATACTCCATAAACACTTTGTTCATCAAGTTCATAAAGTATGCCGGTGCGTTAGTCAGACCAAAACACATAATGGTATACTCGTACAACCCATACCTAGTGGTAAAGGTCGTCTTAGGTATATCCTGCTCTCGGATCTTCAATTTATGGTACCCTGATCGCAGATCGATCTTGGAAAATACCTTAGCTCCTTGCAATCTATCGAACAGATCATTGATCCTCGGCAATGGATACTTGTTCTTGATCGTTACTTCGTTCAGCCCTCGGTAATCAACAACCATTCTTAACGATCCATCCTTCTTTTCCACTAGAAGTACTGGCGAACCCCAAGGCGAAGTACTTGGGCGTATAAATCCTTTATCCAGTAACTCCTTAATCAGTTTCTTAATTTCCTCCAAATCCTTCGTGGGCACCCTATATGGTCTCTTAGAAATTGGCCCGGTGCCTGCCAAAAGCTCAATCAAAAACTCTATATCCCTTTCTGGTGGCACTCCTGGTAGTTCTTCTGGAAATACGTCAGGGAAATTCTCCACCACTGGTACTTCCTCCTGAACAACTCCTGATAAGGAATTTAATCTATTCCTCTTCGGCTCATGCCGGGATACATACTTGATCCTTCTTCCTTCTGGCGTAGTAAGCAAAATGGACTTACTAGAGCATTCGATATTTCCTTCATACTTAGATAACCAATCCATGCCTAATATTACATCCAATCCTTGAGATTCCAGTACTATTAGGTCCGAAGGGAAAATGTAGTTACCAATCCTTAATGGCAACTGATCACACCATAACTTAGCCATATACTCCGGTCCTGGTGAGGTTACTAACATGATCGATCAAAGGGCTTGGGTTGGCAGCTTATACTTATCCACAAATCCCCTTGAAATGTATGAATGCGATGCACCAGTATCGAAAAGAACGAGTGCAGTAAAGGACTTAACTAAAAACTTACCTATTACTGCATCTGGCTGAGCTTCAACCTCCTCCACGCTAACGTGATTCACTTGTCCTTTGTTGAAGGGGTTGGGCTTCTTCGTGGCGCTTCCATTGCCGTTCCCATTCTTAGCTTCTGGGCAGTCAGTGGCATAGTGTCCATTCTTCCCGCACTTGAAACAAGTGACATGGTTCAAATCCTTCTTGGTGGGTGTGGACGGGGTAGGGCGGCTCTGGTTACCATTTGCTCCATTCCCATTTCCATTCTTAGGGCCATTATGATTGTGCGAGCTACCTCCTTCATGTGTATGCTGGAACTGTCCTACTGTTTTAGGGGTAAAACGGGGCTTCTGCTGTGCTCCAAAGTTATACTTTCCTTGCCCATACTTCCTCTTGCGACTTTAAATTTGTTGATGCTTCCTTTCAATCATTAGGGCGCGATCAACTAGCTCCTGGTAGTTATTGAAAGTTGCCACCATCAACTGTACACTCATCTCATCATTCAGCCCTTCCATGAATCTCTCCTGCTTAGTGGCATCTGTGGCCACATCATCTGGGGCATAACGAGATAGGGTACTAAACTCATCCACGTACTGAGCCACAGTACGGTTGCCTTGGCGCAAATTGCGAAACTCCTGCTTCTTCACTCATAGCTCCAGTTGAGACATGGGCGGTATGAAAAGCTTGCTGAAACTGATCCCAGGTCGCATTGGCTATGGGATAAGTGGCTGTGTAATTCTCCCACCATGCTGCGGCTGGTCCAGACAACTGGTGTGCGGCAAATCACACCTTCTCAGCATCCGAGCAATTGGCGGTGGTCAAATCCCTTCCAATCTTGCATAGCCAGTCATCAGCCACTATTGGTTCGATGCTGCTAGCAAACACTGGTGGTTGCAACCTTAAGAATCGTGTTAGGTTGTCCACGGGTGGTGGTGGTGGAGGGTTGTTGTTGTTCTGGTTGTTCTGAGTATTCTGGACAAGTAGTTGCATCAGGGTGTTCTGCTGCTGGATCAACTGGGTGAGCTCAGGGGGAAACTCAAATCCGGGCTCACGTTTTGGAGGCATCTGATGGGTGTAGAGGGAAGAGATTAGAACAAAATTGAGGTCTAAGGGAAAATCACTACCCATATGCACATGAGGCAAACACATAATTCATCACACCAAAATCAATTTCAAAGAAGGGCCTACACGGATCTAATCATTTACAAAAGTGATCTAAGTCTACTAAATGGGAAAAACTACTAGTCAAGGGAAGGTCTTCTAGAAATTTTGATCGACAGAGGATTCCATGATATCTGCTCCAGCTTCATCTTCATAGTCTTCATCTTTGCTATCATCGGGTTCTGAATCCGTGTCGTCGATGATAATGTAGTCTTCCGGTGGAATCTCCTTGGGTTCTTCTTCCTCGTCTTCTTCTCCCATGAGTATCCCTAACTTCCGTGTCAAATCATCATTCTTCTCCACAAGTATTAGCATCTCCTCCTCGTATCCGTCGCGTGTAGACTTGAGTTCTTCCTCTAGCTCCAAATTCCTATTTAGGGCTTTCTTCAAATCTATCATCCCTGCACACATCTGGTGCTCCTGGCAACGAATGTGATGGTTCAACTCCTGGATGAAGGCTGCAATGGATCTATCCTTCCGGGTGCTGATCATGTCCCAATTATCATCTCGGCGTCCACAAATCTGGTAGATGGTGTCCTTTAGCTCCTGCTTGTAGACTTCTCCAATCCTTCCCATAGCGATGTGGGCTGCCATGCTCCTGCCTAGGCTCCATGTATGCGCATTAAAGGAAAATGCTATGAGTGCGGTGACGGGCTTGAACGTCCTTCCTGGAACTTGAGCTTGAATCAACCAACACTCCTCCTCAGGTAGAGTGGCATTGTAGGTTCCGGTGAAACTTGGTAGTCCAATGTTTAGATATCTGGTGACTTCCTTCAGGTGTCGTTCAAATGGTGTATCGTCATCCGGCCGCATGAACTTGTTCTTTGCATCCACCATCCTAAAAGAGAATAAAAGATGAGGAGTCAGAAAAGAGAAGAGTGAATAGTGTCCTAGGGCTTTAACTTAGTGGTCGTGTCCTACAGTTAGTGTGTGCTCTGATACCATCTTGTAGCGACCAGACCTCAAACAGTCTGATCTCTGTGCATCAGTGTCATCCCTGGATCAGTAATGCTGACACGCATAGTACTTGAAGGATTTATAACAGAGTAGCAATCACACACTTATTACATCGATAGTTCCAACGATCAACTTATTACAATAAAAATGGTTGAAGGCCATCTAACACGATAACAGCGGAAGGCTTGGAAGATAAGTGAGTCCATCAACTCCAACGGCATCACTGAGTATAGAACCACGACTTAAAAGGCACCTTACTCGTCGTCTGAAAAGTCTGCAACATGAACGTTGCAGCCCGAAAACGGGCCAGCACATGGAATATGCTGGCAAAGTAACACAAGAGAGAAATGGAAAGTAAAGCTATACTATATGCAATACGGCTGGTGGAAAGCTCTATGGTTACAGTTTTTGCGTAAAGCCAAATTTTCCCTACTTCAAAGGAATAAATTTTAATTAATTATCATGGTAGTTGAAACATCGTTGAGAAGATAGACATCCTCTCAACCCCAATTAAAGTTCATCATTAAACCCAACAATATTATTTTAAAGTAACATGATGAGATTCACATGATATCCAAGTACTAGATACTCAAGACGTCCGTAACCGGGGACACGGCTAATCATGATCAGTTTGTACACTCTACAGAGGTTTGTGCACCTTTCCCCACAAGACCCTATCTCCTCCGTTTGATTTCTCGCATTGCATGTTGTTTGAGAAACGGATGACCTAGACACAGACTTTCAGAAGCGCTAGCACCTTACGCCCGCGTGGACCGTACCAACCTACATCCCCTACATCTGCTAGTCCACCATTGTAAGAGTTTGCACAACTTACTCATACTATGCTAGAGCCCATAATAGCATTGTGGCTGCACACGGAAGTTTCTAGTATGAATAATCTCATGATCCCTTTGAGCCTGGGTGGCGGTCCAAAAGAAAAACAGGCAATCCCTGGAATACCCAGATGCCTCAATCCACCCAGATGTGTGTTAAAGTTGCCACCTTAAGTTGAACCATTAATTAACAAACTCACATCTGTCATGGATACACCCACCCAATCCACGTCTACGAGCATAGCATGGCCTAACAGCAAACGTAGAATTAACTCCCAAAGGTTTGAATGTAATGCAGGTAATAGGTACTACCTCAATCTACTTCCCAATCCCACAAGTTAATTGATCCTACTCATGCAATGTGTGAGGGGTTGACTAATGCAATGAAAACTGGTTAATTGGAAAGAATGATCGAAGTGTTACTTGCCTTGCTGATGATCCGCAAAACCTAGAGATTCAAAGTAGCAAACGGCACACTCCGGGTACTCTATCGCAATCAAACAAACACACAATAAGTACTTAACTAATGCACGGGAAAAACTCGAATAAGAGATCTAACCAGAAAGTTCAACTTAGAACGCCGGTTTGCAAAAGAAACGGCAACAGAAGAAGCAACGAAAGACAAACGGCGAAAGAGAAACTACTACCGAACCAATCTGGACCTAAGTCCAAATTTAACAGAGGCAAACGCTTGAGCGACTAGGTTAAACGGAAAGAGACTTTCGAGATGAAACTCCAGGCGCTTGAATCGCCTAATTCCGATAATCGAGCGAAAAGATAAACTAGAACGAAGATCGGATCAGAGATCGCGATCAGAAAATAACTGCGAAAAAGAAAACTAAAACAGCATAACGAACGGACGTTTGTCAGCTGGGACTAAACGACAAATTCGTTCGTTAGAACGAACGAACGGGTGAATGTTTACTACTTAACTAAACAAGAGAATAAAAACAGAAAACCGATCTAATAAAATAAAAAACGACTAGGGGTTCTAAAAAAACCAACGGTCTTCTAAAAGAAAACCGGGCGGCGGCTACCTCGTCGAGAACAGCCGGCGGCGTCGCGGCGGCGGGGCTGCGGCGGGGTGGCGGTGGGCAGCGGCGGCGGGGGCGGCGGCTAGCGGCGGCGAGGGCGGCGGCTCGCGACGGCGTGTGGGGCACGGCGGCGGGGCGGTGTGCGGCAGCGGGGCTGGCATCGCGGCGGGGTGCGGTGGTTGGAGGGGGGTGCGACTATATATATAGGAGGGGGTGGCTAGCTTGGG
>LR738710.1:800613800-800624779 GCA_902687465.1 Secale cereale | reverse complement strand
GGCGGGGCGGTGTGCGGCAGCGGGGCTGGCATCGCGGCGGGGTGCGGTGGTTGGAGGGGGGTGCGACTATATATATAGGAGGGGGTGGCTAGCTTGGGGGAGGAGGCAAGCCATGGCGGCGGCGGTGGAGTCCGATGCGGCCACGGGCGGCGACGCGGGGAAGGCGGTGCGGCGGTGATGGGCTTGCTCGGCTGGGCTTCGGCCCAGTCGGGTGGGGTCCCCCTATTATATATATAGTCACTTGTTGAAATATCTAGAAAGACAAATATTTAGGAACGGAGGGAGTAGTAGATAGATCTTGCATGATCGTAGGATTTTTTTTTAAATACTACGTTCCCCAGCAGAGTTCTGGAGTTCGGCGAAGAGGTCGGGGAAGTTGGTGTGCCACCAATTACCCCCCACCACTTCTCTAAAGCAGCTCCACGCAAATTGAGTGGACACACAGGAGAAGAAGATCAAAAAAGAAGAGGTAGAAGAACGACTGCTCAGCTATCAATATCCTAGACTGCTACAATTCTTTCAGTTTTTCGGGCAATTATTGTGGAGAGACATATAGTGGAGTCGGGCACAACAGGGTGTGATGGCTCCACCCTTAAATTTATCCCGTGCAGAAGACGAAGTGGAACTTTGCATCTATTTCGGTGGATATAAGAGGAACTGAAACTGCCGCATGAAGATGAAGAAAGTGATGGAAAATTAATGTGTGGGGGAGTTATATTTGAGGAGACGGCAAGACCGTAGCTCTCCAGCCGAAGCTTCGTTCATTTTCAGATGAAGAAAACTGAAAACGGATGATGATGTGGATGACCAAGGGTAATATGCATGCATAAATTTGCATATAGAAAAGGCAGTACGCTGATGTGGACATTGTGCATCGTAAGAGAATAGGGAGTAGTGGGGAGTAACTTCTTAAGAATGGTAGATTAATAATGCTATATCATATAGAAAGGTGGTTTTGCACTGATGAGCAAAGTAGAGGGGGTCAAGATGTGTGTACAAGGGAAGTGATATCCTTAAATCACTAAGCTCCCTCTGATTGGAGCTCCCAGGACCAAGTGTTGAACGATTCGATGGTTGACCCCAATTTTGACCGCGTCGTCCGTTGGTTGCCTAGCTAGGCCCACTAGCAAGGGAAAGTCGTTTTGTGGGCCATAAGTATTAGGGTTTGCGAGGAGCGCCGCATCCCGATGAACTCACCACCTCCGTGTCCCCATTGTTGGAATTATGTGTCCTGTAACTATATTCAAATAACTAGGAATTACTATATTCGGAATACCTCGCTATGGAACTATACATGTTTCACGCATGGAACTACTTTACATGATTATCATGGAATTATCACTTGTTGGAATGTACTTAAGATTTATATGCTTAAGGAAGCTGGTCAATTATCAATTCCTTAAATCACTAAGATCCCTCGGATTGGAGCTCCCAGGGCCAAGTGTTGAACAATTCCATGTTTGACCCCAATTTTGACTACGTCGTCCGCTGGTTGCCTAGCTGGGCCCACTAGCAAGGGAAGGTTGTTTTGTGGGCCATAAGTATTAGGGTTTGTGAGGAGCGCCGCATCCCGATGAACTCACCACCTCCGTGTTCCCATTGTTGGAATTATGTGTCCTGCAACTATATTCAAATAACTAGGAATTACTAATATTCAGAATACCTCGCTATGGAACTATACATGTTTTACGCATGGAACTACTTTACATGATTATCATGGAATTATCGCTTGTTGGAATGTACTTAAGTTTTATATGCTTAAGGAAGCTGGTCGATTATCACTGGAATAAAATATACTATTTATAATTGGAAAGACAACTTGGGTACACTGATGATTGGAAGGAGCTAGATCGTATAATTAGATTACAACCCAAATGTTTGATCTACATACTAAGAGGAATTTGTTGGGTAACGTAGTATTTCAAAAAATATACCTATCATCACGCAAGATCTATCTAGGAGAAGCATAGCAGCAAGCGGGGAGAGTGTGTCCATGTACCCTTGTAGACCAAAAGCGGAAGCGTTTACGCGGTTGATGTAGTCAAACATCTTCGCGGTCCAACCGATCCAAGCACCGAACGTACGGCACCTCCGCGTTCAGCACACGTTTAGCTCAATGACGTCCCTCGAGCTCTTGATCCAGTTGAGGATGAGGGAGAGTTTCTTCAGCACAACGGCGTGGTGACGGTGGTGATGAAGTTACCGGCGCAGGGCTTCGCCTAAGCACTGCAATGATATGACCGAGGTGTGTAACTGTGGAGGCGGGCACCGCACATGGCTAAGAGAAACTTTGGTGTGCCTTTGGGGTGCCCCCTCCCCACGTATATAAAGGAGGGAGGGAGGAGGAGGCCGGCCTAGGAGGAGGCGCGGCCGAGGGGGGCAATCATACTCCAAGAAGGTTTGGCCCCCCTTTCCTATTCCTACTAGGAGAAGGAGGAAAGAGGAGGAGAGGAGAAGGAAAGGGAGGGCTGGGCCCCCAAACCCTAAACCAATTCGGTTTGGGCCTAGGGGGGCACGCCCCACACCTTGGTTGCTGCCCTCTTTCTCCACTAGGGCCCATTAAGGCCCATTGACTCCCCGAGGGGTTCCGGTAACCTCCCGGTACTCCGAAAAATACCCGATACACTTCGGAACCCTTCCGGTGTCCGAATATAACCTTCCAATATATCAATCTTTATGTCTCGACCATTTCGAGACTCCTCTTCATGTTCGTGATCTCATCCGGGCCTCCGAACAATCTTCGGTCATATAAAACACATAACTCATAATACAAATCGTCATCGAACGTTAAGCGTGCGGACCCTACGGGTTCGAGAACTATGTAGACATGACCGAGACATATCTCCGGTCAATAACAAGTAGCGGAACCTTGATGCCCATATTGGTTCCCACATATTCTACGAAGATCTTTATCGGTCAAACCGTATAACAACATACGTTGTTCCCTTTGTCATCGGTATGTTACTAGCCCGAGATTCGATCGTCGGTATCTTAATACCTAGTTCAATCTCGTTATCGGCAAGTCTCTTTACTCGTTACATAATACATCATCTCGTGACTAACTCATTAGTCATTTGCTTGCAAGGCTTATTATGATGTGTATTACCGAGAGGGCCCAGAGATACCTCTCCGACACTCGGAGTGACAAATCCTAATCTTTACCTATGCCAACACCACAAACACTTTTGGAAACACCTGTAGAGAATCTTTATAATCTCCCAGTTACGTTGTGGCTTTTGATAGCACACAAGGTGTTCCTCCGGTATTTGGGAGTTGCATAATCTCATAGTCAGAGGAACATGTATAAGTCATGAAGAAAGCAATAGCAATACAACTAAACGATCATTGTGTTAAGCTAACGGATAGGTCTTGTCCATTACATCATTCTCCTAATGATGTGATCCCATTGATCAAATGAGAACACATGTCTATGGTTAGGAAACACAATCATCTTTGATTGACGAGCTAGTATAGTAGAGGCATACTAGGGACACTCCGTTTTGTCTATGTATTCACACATGTATCAAGTTTCCGGTTAACACAATTCTAGCATGAATAAAAGACAGTTATCATGATATACAAGCAAATATAAATAACAACTTTATTACTGCCTCTAGGGCATATTTCCTTCAGTCTCCCACTTGCACTGGAGTCAATAATCTAGATTACATAGTAATGATTCTGACACCCATGGAGTCTTGGTGCTGATCATGTTTTGCTCGTGGAAGAGGCTTAGTCAATGGGCCTACGACATTCAGATCCATATGTATTTTGCAAATCTCTATGTCTCCCTCATTGACCTGATCGCGGATGGATTTGAAGCGTCTCTTAATGTGCTTGGTTCTCTTGTGAAACTTGGATTCCTTCGCCATGGCTATTGCCCCAGTGTTGTCAAAAAAGATTTTCATTGGACCCGATGCACTAGGTATTACACCTAGATCGGATATGAACTCCTTCATCCAGACTCCTTCATTTACTGCTTCTTAAGCAGCTATGTACTCCGCTTCACACGTAGATCCCGCCACAACGCTCCGCTTGGAACTGCACCAACTGACAACTCCACCATTCAACAAAAATATGTATCCGGTTTTTGACTTAGAGTCATCCGGATCACTGTCAAAGCTTGCATCGACGTAACCATTTACGACGAGCTCTTTTTCACCACCACAAACGAGAAACATATCCTTCGTCATTTTCAGGTACTTTAGGATGTTCTTGACCGCTGTCCAGTGATCCACTCCTGGATTACTTTGGTACCTCCCTGACAGACTTATAGCAAGGCACACATCAGGTCTGGTAGACAACATTTCATACATGATAGAACCTAGGGCTGAAGCATAGGTAATGACACTCATTTTCTCTCTATCTTTTGTAGTGGTCGGGCATTGAGTCTTACTTAACTTCACACATTACAACTCAGGCAAGAACCCTTTCTTTGACTGATCCATTTTGAACTTCTTCAAAACTTTATCAAGGTATGTGCTTTGTGAAAGTCCAATTAAGCGTCTTGATCAGATCTTGATGCCCAATATATAAGCAGCTTCACCGAGGTCTTCCATTGAAAAAATCTTATTCAAGTATCATTTTATGCTATCCAGATATTCTATATCATTTCCAATAAACAATATGTCATCCACATATAATATTAGAAATGCTATAGAGCTCCCACTAACTTTCTTGTAAATACATGCTTCTCCAAAAGTCTGTATCAAACCATATGCTTTGATCACCACATAAAAGCGTATATTCCAACTCCGAGATGCTTGCACAAGTCCATAGATGGATCGCTGGAGCTTGCACACTTTGTTAGCACCTTTAGGATCAACAAAACCTTCTGGTTGCATCATATACAACTCTTCTTTGAGATATCCCTTAAGGAATGCAGTTTTGACATCCATTTGCCAGATTTCATAATCAAAAAATGCGGCAATTGCTAACATGATTTGGATAGACTTACGTATCGCTATGGGTGAGAAAGTCTCATCGCAGTCAACTCCTTGAACTTGTCAAAAACCTTTCGCAACAAGTCAAGATTTGTAGATAGTAACATTACCATCGACGTCATTCTTCCTCTTAAAAAACCATTTATTTTCAATTTCTTGCCGATCATTGGCAAGTCAACCAATGTCCACACTTTTTTCTCATACATGCATCCCATCTCAGATTTCATGGCCTCAAGCCATTTTTCGGAATCTGGGCTCATCATCGCTTCCTCATAGTTCGTAGGTTCATCATGGTCTAGTAACATGACTTCCAGAACAGGGTTACCGTACCACTCTGGTGCGGAACGTACTCTCTTGACCTACGAGGTTCAGTAGTAACTTGATCTGAAGTTCATGATCATCGTCATTAGCTTCCTAACTAATTAGTGTATGAATCACTGGAACTAATTTCTGTGATGAACTACTTTCCAATTCGGGAGAAGGTACAAATACCTCATCAAGTTCTACTTTCCTCCCACTCACTTCTTTCGAGTGAAACTCCTTCTCTAGAAAGGATCCATTCTTATTAACAAATATCTTACCTTCGGATCTGTGATACAAGGTGTACCCAACAGTCTCCTTTGGGTATCCTATAAAGACACATTTCTCCGACTTGGGTTAGAGCTTATAAGGTTGAAGTTTTTTCACATAAGCATCGCAGCCCCAAACTTTAAGAAACGACAACTTGGGTTTCTTGCCAAACCACAATTCATAAGGCATCATCTCGACGGATTTAGATGGTGCCCTATTTAACGTGAATGCAGCTGTCTATAAAGCATAACCCTAAAACGATAGTGGTAAATCGGTAAGAGACATCATAGATCGCACCATATCTAATAAAGTACGGTTATGACGTTCGGACACATCATTACGCTGTGGTGTTATAGGTGGCATGAGTTGTGAAACTATTCCACATTGTTTCAAATGAAGACCAAACTCATAACTCAAATATTCGCCTCCGTGATCAGATCGTAGAAACTTTATTTTCTTGTTACGATGATTCTCTACTTCACTCTGAAATTCTTTGAACTTTTCAAATGTTTCAGACTTGTGTTTCATCAAGTAGATATACCCATATCTGCTGAAATCATCTGTGAAGGTCAGAAAATAACGATACCCGCCACGAGCCTCAACACTCATTGGACCGCATACAACAGTATGTATGATTTCCAATAAGTTAGTTGCTCGCTCCATTGTTCCGGAGAACGGAGTTTTAGTCATCTTGCCCATGAGGCATGGTTCGCAAGCACCAAGTGATTCATAATCAAGTGATTCCAAAAGTCCATCAGCATGGAGTTTCTTCATGCGCTTTACACTAATATGACCTAAACGGCAGTGCCACAAATAAGTTGCACTATCATTGTCAACTTTGCATCTTTTGGCTTCAATATTATGAATATGTGTATCACTATGATCGAGATTCAACAAAAATAGAGCACTCATCAAGGGTGCATGACCATAAAAGATATTACTCGTATAAATAGAACAACCATTATTCTCTGATTTAAATGAATAACCGTCTCGCAACAAACAAGATCCAGATATAATGTTCATGATCAACGCTGGCACCAAATAACAATTATTTAGGTCTACAACTAATCCCGAAGGTAGATGTAGAGGTAGTGCGCCGACGGCGATCACATCGAATTTGGAACCATTTGACACGCGCATCGTCACCTCGTCCTTAGCCAATCTTCGTTTAATCCGTAGCCCATGTTTCGAGTTACAAATATGAGCAACCGAACCAGCATCAAATACCCAGGCGCTACTACGAGCAATAGTAAGGTACACATCGATAACATGTATATCAAATATACCTTTGTTCACTTTGCCATCCTTCTTATCCACCAAATACTTGGGGTAGTTCCGCTTCCAGTGTCCAGTCCCTTTGCAGTAGAAGCACTCAGTTTCAGGCATGGCTCCAGACTTGGGTTTCTTCGCGGGAGTAGCAACTGGCTTGCTATTCTTCTTGAAGTTCCCCTTCTTTCCCTTTCCCTTTTTCTTGAAACTAGTGGTCTTGTTAACCATCAACCTTGATGCTCCTTTTTGATTTCTACCTCCGCAGCTTTGAGCATAGCGAAGAGCTCGGGAATTGTCTTCTGCATCCCTTGCATATTATAGTTCATCACGAAGCCTTTATAGCTTGGTAGCACTGATTGAAGAACTCTATCAATAACACTATCTTCATCAACTTTGACTCCAAGTTGAGTCATGTGATTGTAGTACCAAGACATTCTGAGTAAGTGTTCACTGATAGAACTGTTCTCCTCCATCTTGCAGCTATAGAACTTGTTGGAGACTTCATATCTCTCAACTCGGTCATTTGCTTGAAATATTAACTTCAACTCTTGGAACATCTCATATGCTCCATGACATTCAAAACGTCTTTGAAGACCCGATTCTAAGCCGTAAAGCATGGCACACTGAACTATCGAGTAGTCATCAGCTTTGCTCTAGCAGCCGTTCATAACGTCCGGTGTTGCATCTGAAGTGGTCTTTTCACCTAGAGGTGCGTCCAGGTCATAATTCTTCTATGCAGCAATGAGGATAATCCTCAAGTTACGGA
Source organism: Secale cereale (assembly GCA_902687465.1). Classification (NCBI taxonomy): domain Eukaryota; kingdom Viridiplantae; phylum Streptophyta; class Magnoliopsida; order Poales; family Poaceae; genus Secale; species Secale cereale. Next base: position 800,617,231 of record LR738710.1, on the reverse strand, counting down.
CCCAGTCCGTGTAGTTGCTACCATCATCTTTCAACTTAGCTTTCTCTAGGAACGCACTAAAATTCAAAGAAACGGTAGCACGGGCCATTGATCTACAACAACATAAATATGCAAAAACTATTAGGACTAAGTTCATGATAAATTAAAGTTTAATTAATCATATTACTAAAGAACTCCGACTTAGATAGACATCCCTAGTAATCTAAATGATCACATGATCCAAATCAACTAAACCATGTCTGATCATCACGTGAGATGGAGTAGTTTTCAATGGTGAACATCTTATGTTGATCATATCTACTATATGATTCACGCTCGACCTTTCAATCTCCAGTGTTCCGAGCCCATATCCGTACATGCTAGGCTCATCAAGTTAAACCCGAGTATTCTGCATGTGCAAAACTGTCTTATACCCGTTGTATGTGAAGTAGAGCTTATCACACACGATCATCACGTGGGTGTCTCGGCACGACGAACTGCCGCAATGTTGCATACTCAGGGAGAACACTTGTACCTTGAAACTTTTTTAACGGATCATCTTATAATGCTACCACCGTACTAAGCATAATAAGAAGCATAATAAGATAAACATCATATGCAATCAAAATATATGACATGATATGGCCATCATCATCTTGTGCTTTTGATCTCCATCTCCAACGCATCGTCATGATCTTCATCGTAGCGTCGTGGTCATCTTACCAATTATTGCTACAACTACTATCACTAACTCATAGTGATAAAGTAAGCCAATTACATGGCTTTCACAATTCATACAATAAAGAGACAACCATAAGGCTCCTGCCGGTTGCCGATAATTTACAAAACATGATATTCTCATACAACAACGTATAACTCATCACGTGTTGACCATATCACATCACAACATGCCTGCAAAAACAAGTTAGATGTCCTCTACTTTGTTGTTTCAAGTTTTACGTGACTGCTACGAGCTTAGCAAGAACCGTTCTTACCTACGCATCAAAACACAACGATTTTTCGTCAAGTGTGTTGTTTTAACCTTCAACAAGGACCGGGCATAGTCACACTCGATTCAACTAAAGTTGGAGATACTGACACCCGCCAGCCACCTATGTGTAAAGCATGTCGTCAGAACCAATCTCATGAACGCGGTCATGTAATGTCGGTCCGGGCCGCTTCATCCAACAATACCGCCGAATCAAAGTAAGACATGCTGGTAAGCAGTATGACTATTATCGCCCACAACTCTTTGTGTTCTACTTTGTGCATATCATCTACGCATAGACTTGGCTTTGATGCCACTGTTGGGTAACGTAGTATTTCAAAAAAATTACCTGCGATCATGCAAGCTCTATCTAGGAGAAGCATAGCAACGAGCGGGGAGAGTGTGTCCACGTACCCTCGTAGACCGATAGCAAAAGTGTTTAGTAACTTGGTTGATGTAGTCGAACGTCTTCGCGATCCAACCGATCCAAGCACTGAACGCAGGGCACCTCCGCGTTCAGCACACGTTCAACTCGATGTCGTCCCTCGAGCTCTTGATCCAGTTGAGGACGAGGGAAAGTTTCGTCAGCACGACGGCGTGGTGATGGTGATGATGAAGTTACCGGCACAGGGCTTTGCCTAAGCACTGCAACGATATGACCGAGGTGTGTAACTGTGGAGGGGGGCACCGCACACGGCTAAGAGAAACTTTGGTGTGCCTTTGGGGTGCCCCCTCCCCACGTATAAAAAAGAGGAAGGGAGGAGGAGGCCGGCCTAGGAGGAGGTGCGTGCCAAGGGGGGGCGATCCTACTCCAAGTAGGTTTGGCCCCCCCTTTCCTATTCCTACTAGGAGAAGGAGGAAAGAGGAGGAGAGGAGAAGGAAAGGGGGGTGCCCCCCCAAACCCTAAACAAACTCGGTTTGGGCCTAGGGGGGCGCGCCCCACACCTTGCTTGCTGCCCTCTTTCTCCACTAGGGCCCATTAAGGCCCATTGACTCCCCAAGGGGTTCCAGTAACCTCCCGGTACTCCGAAAAATACCCGATACACTTCGGAACCCTTCCGGTGTCCGAATATAACCTTCCAATATATCAATCTTTATGTCTGTACCATTTCAAGACTCCTCGTCATGTCCGTGATCTCATACGGGACTCCGAACATCTTCGGTCATTGAACGTTAAGCGTGTAGACCCTACGGTTCGAGAACTATGTGGACATGACCGAGACACATCTCCGGGCAATAACCAATAGTGGAACCTAGATGCTCATATTGGTTCCCACATATTCTACGAAGATCTTTATCGGTCAAAACGCATAACAACATACGTTGTTCCCTTTGTCATCGGTATGTTACTTGCCCGAGATTCGATCGTCGGTATCTTAATACCTACTTCAATATCGTTACCGGCAAGTCTCTTTACTCGTTCCGTAATACATGATCTCATGACTAACTCATTAGTCATTTTCTTGCAAGGCTTATTATGATGTGTATTACCGAGAGGGCCCAGAGATACCTCTCCGACACTCAGAGTGACAAATCCTAATCTTGACCTATGCCAACACCACAAACACTTTCGGAAACACCTGTAGAGTATCTTTATAATCACCCAATTACGTTGTGACTTTTGGTAGCACACAAGGTGTTCCTCCGGTATTTGGGAGTTGCATAATCTCATAGTCGGAGGAACATGTATAAGTCATGAAGAAAGCAATAGCAATACAACTAAACGATCATTGTGTTAAGCTAACGGATGGGTTTTGTCCATCACATCATTCTCCTAATGATGTGATCCCGTTAATCAAATTACAACACGTGTCTATGGTTAGGAAACACAATCATCTTTGATTGACGAGCTAGTATAGTAAAGGCATACAAGGGACACTCTGTTTTGTCTATGTATTCGCACATGTATCAAGTTTTTGGTCAATACAATTCTAGCATGAATAAAAGACATTTATCATGATGTATAAGAAAATATAAATAATAACTTTATTATTGCCTCTAGGGCATATTTCCTTCAGAATTTACACTCTATTATGGCGTGTTGCTCACAAGCGTGTGCTCCGGGGACATAACGGGTGGAATCCGTTAGCAGACAAATATGATCGTCGTTGGTAATTTGATCTGGACTCTATCCCGAAAACTAGTGGGAAAAACTAGGAATCTTATATTTGTATAAGAGGTAGACTCTTTTAGAAAAAATCAACATGATAGTTTTATAAAAATTTAAACCATGTCACATTGCATTTTAAACATTTTCCTTGTTTCAGGTCGTGTTTTGTTTTTGTGTATGACATTTTTTATTAAGAGATAGCATTTTTATTGTTAAGATGTGGCATTTTTTATTACTTAAAATATAACATTTTTCATTAAGAGATGACATTTTTATTATTAAGAGATGTCATTCTTTATTAGGAGATGGCATTTTTATTATTAAGATATGACATTTATTATTAAGAGATGACAT
>LR738710.1:800562759-800611865 GCA_902687465.1 Secale cereale | reverse complement strand
CTCTTTCCAATGGTCGGAACCCGTGCCCGCGGTCCCCGTCACCCATCTGCAGAACGGAGCGCGGATCCGCGCTGCCACAAGAGCCGCACATCCTCAAGCCGCCACCACCACCCTTAAGTACGACCGGTGGCAGGTCCGGCTGCACGGTGTCGCTTCCCACCTCAATTTCCTGTGGGGTGAGGCTCCTGTCAAACTCGCACCAACGTCGCTAAGGGTGGCGTATGCGGCGGTGGCTGGGAAGGACTGGGAGGTGAGGGAGTGCACGTCGCGGTTGAGGCTGCTGATGAGGAGTACATGGAGGACCTCCGCTGCCAGTACTCCAAGCTGGTGGAGGCAGAACGAAAGATCTTCACTGAGCGTGCGGTCGACGGGAAGGTCATCGTCCTCTCGGACGATGAGGAGGACTTCAACGTTGAAGAATGTCGGATGATCTTCTCTGATTACGGCGACGATGACACAGGGCCAGACCCCATAGGCCGTGGGATTTCGTGGGCGGATTAGCTCGCCCTCTATAAGGGTGACGATGTTTAGTTTTAGTTTAAGTTCATGTTTAGTTTTAAGTCAAGTTCATGTCTAGGTTTATAAACTAGATTAATGTTTCGATGGATGATTATGTACATTATCTCTTGGTTGTTTAAATCAAATTTAAGTTTAATTTATGAAAATTTGGTTTTTACTCCGTTAAATTTAGGAGACCGGCTAGGCCCAACCAAAAATTAGTGGAGTAAAAATTCTTCACTAAATTTACGCCGCTATTTTTCTCCTCTATTTTTAGGGTATCGGTTAGAGTTGGCTTTAGCCTTTAGGACACTAATAACACGCCGATGTTTCTTAACAGATGCCACCCAAACGAACAAATATTCTATACACAAGTACTATATATATCTACATTTTCCAGGGGCAGATATAGTTTGTATAGTACACTTAATCTTATTTTTTTGGACTATTTGTTGGATTTACCATAACGTTTAGGCACAATCATACTACTTTTGTGTAATTTCTGACAGTTTGTATAGTACACTTAATCTTGATGTTTGCTATACACAAGTACTATATATATCTACCCCCAGTAATTAGATCCTAGGTCCGCCACTGACAGTTTCCATCCTTAGCATCGACCCGTTTAGATTAAAGCAGAACGTGTGTAATTGTCCGAGTAGCATACGAATTCTAATCCTACTTGAGAGCTGATGCTATATACTTACGGGTCTATCTATGTCACATCTAGATGTGAGATATTATCTCACATCTAACTCTCTCATCCTTAGACTCCCTCACCCTTGATTTTTTTTTAAAGTCTCCCATGGATTTTATATTTCTCTAAAGATGAGGGAGTTAGATGTGAGATAGTTATTTCACATCTAGATGTGAAATAGCAAACCTGTATACTTATACGTGTATTACCTCCTAACTTGTAACATAACCGGGCGTTTCCAGCCAGACTAATCGATCAGCTCTAGCTGCCTCCAACGAGATCGACGCATCAGGTTTGCACGTCCCTTGCCGGAAAGTCGGCTAAGATGGACGCCGTTCCGACGGCATCTCCCAGTGTTTACTCGCTAGACCTCGTGAGTTTCGGGCGCGGGGTCCTCGACCGTGGCCTCGTTTTCCTGGACGCCAGGATCTCTCTCCCGGTCGACACGTTCGAGATCCTCCGCATCGATGACTCTATCGTGCATAAGAGCGCCGGCGACATCAGGGTGATCGATAGGAGCCACCTGCACTCCGGCCAGGTGGTCGGATCGGCGTCCGACGTTGGCGGCCAGATCGGCATCGTCACCGGCGTTACCACCGTGCTCGACCTGGTTGAGTTCGACAAGAGCGGCATGGCGGCCAGGGTTATCAAGGGCGTGTCCCCGTCTAGCCTGCGGCGCGTCAGGAGCCTCAACCTTGGCGACTTTGTCGTGTCTGGGCCGTGGCTCGGCCGGGTCGTGGAGGTGTCAATCGACGTCGATGTGCTGTTCGATGACGGAGCGGTCTGCAGGGTCATCGACGCCGAGTCCAAGAAGCTACAAAGAGTGGATGACGACATGGACAGCAACCGCATGTATCGCCAACAAATGAATAGTCGCTTCTACCCGGGTGTCAGTGTCACCGCGCCAGACCCTTGTTCCCTCTTCAAGGCGGCATTGTGGCTTCATGGCTACTGGAATCTTAACCGTATAGAAGGCACCGTCGTCAAGGTGAAGACGTCTACCGTCCTCGTCTGCTGGATTGCATCGATGCATTGTGGCACAGACAAGGGGCTCATCGATGCATCTGCTCCTCCAGCCTACCAGAATGCGGATGATCTTACGTTCTTCTGTGCCGCATCCAATTGTTGTTGGGGGGTAGCTGATGCTTGCTTTTTTTGCGAACCTGGTTCCACCAAAAACGGCGATGCTAATGGGGATGCAGCTTGTGCTCATGATCAAGAGAACGATGAGGAGGAGGAGGAGGAGGAGGAGGGGGAGGATGTGATTGATGATGAGTGTGAAGAACCAACTGCTCATGTGTTACCGTCCACGAGGCAGACAGATGTGTGGTTTTATCAGAAACAATTGAGGAAGGTCTTCTTTCAGGGGCACAGACGGGGGCGACGCCCACAAGTCAGGAGGCATGTTGAGGTGGAGTTACGCATGGTTGTTGCCAAGACCCACACGTCTGTCGACGTGTTGTGGCAGGATGGCACACGACAACATGGTAGACGTTCAACGACAGTCATCCCCTTTGGCATATTAAATGAGCACGAGTTCTTCCCGGGGGAGCAAGTCGTTGGCAATGTTCTTCCAATTGATGCTGCTGGCGATCATAGTAGCATGTCATCTAGTATTGTCAACAATCACATTGTTGATGATAGAATTAGATCCACAATGCGTGCGGGCGTCGTCAGGAGCATGCATTCCAAGGACCAGACGGTTCACGTGTCGTGGTTCAAGGCATCGGTGCGCCCTGGCAAGGCTAGGGAGGTCGAGTGCGACGATACCGTGAGCGCATATGACCTGAAAAGGGACTATAACCACTCTGTTTACTATGGAGATATTGTCATTCGCCTCCTACGATCTAGATCACCCAATGGCAAAAGGGCACCTTTACGTGGCGACACCGATCTTTCATGGGTGGGACATGTTATTGACGTTCCTAGTGGGTACGTCCAAGTCAAATGGGGTGATGGTAACATATCAATGGTATGTATTTTCTATTACTACTCTACGAGTCTCGTTTTTTCGACTCAACTCTACTCATTAGCTAATTGTTGAATTGATTGAGCGGGTGATGTAGGTATTGCCCAATGAGATCTTCGTCGTCAAGGAGGAGCACTACATGGATCTGTGGACTGAAATGGGCCACTGGGTAGAGGACGATGGCGTCGACGATGCACCAGAAGAACCGGCTGCTGTGAACATGGTATATGCATATCCTTCTAACAGTGCCCACTTCGAAAAAACAACGGTGACGTGCTTCGGGTTGTACTGACCTGCATGCACCAAACAAAAACCAACCTACTTGTTAGACGCATATTTTATACTGGAAAAAAAAGACCTCTTACAATTTATACAACATCACTTGAATGTATTCATCTCAACTGATCTGGCAATATGTGTTATCTGATTTTAGGACAATGGTCTACGTAATCCAGCCAGCGATAGCGACGTCGAAGGCGGCAACCAGCCAACGATGAGGACGAGTCTTTTGAGCTTTGCATTTCAGTTTTTGCTCCAATTGACCAATGACATGGTGGCTCGAGGCAAGGGATACCTGATGAACCGGTCGGTAACACGATCGTCATCACCAAGTATGGAGTTACCAGTGGCCGCTAAAGATGATAGCATTGGTGCTGCTGCAACGGAGACCACCAATGCTGCCGTGGCCAGGAATGTTGTGGAGCTGAATGGCGACGGCCACAATTTTGACGAGCGGACGAAGGCTACAGGCGCTACCAGTTGTTGTAACAAATCATTATGTTTTCCACATTTTGATGTACTGCAGATCACCCCTCCGGATCACCACTACCTTGACATTAGGGATGAGGTAACTATAGTTTTATATTTTTTGAGGCACTGACGGTAGAACTATATACTAGTTTTATTATAAATTGAAGAAGAAAGAAAGCCATTAAGGTTAGAAAGAAAGCCATTAATGCAGAAGATGGTTTGTCTATCGTTGGAATCCATCCGCTTAACTATATATTACTATAACATATTTTTATTGCACAACTGTATTCCTTGAGTTAATAATATAAATAAATGACCACACGACATGTTACAAGTCATCATATGAAGATTTTTACTAAATGTAGTGCACGATCATATCATATAGAGTGCTAATGAATTGTCTTGTGCAAGGGAACGCAGGGCGGTAGTCGTGGGAAGGATTGGGCCAAAGCAGTGCAGAAGGAATGGAAAATTTTAGAGAATAACTTACCAGGTATGTGAATGCACCGTGCAAATACACAATGCATGGTTACAAATGAATAGCTAACTTTTCAATGCGCAGAAACCATCTATGTGCAAGCGTTCGAGGACCGCATGGACCTGCTCCGGCTGGTGATGGTCGGTGCGAGCGGGACACCGTACAATCATGGGCTATTTTTCTTCGACTTGCAGCTCCCACCGTCATACCCGGTTGCGCCACCGCAAGTGTACTACCACTCATTCGGTCTGCGCCTCAATCCCAACCTCTACGAGTCTGGTACCGTGTGTCTGAGCCTGCTTGGTACATTCGACGGTGAGGGCACCGAGTTATGGTCGCCGGCAACGTCGAGCCTCCTCCAAGTCGTTGTCTCCATCCAGGGTCTCGTCCTCAATGCCCAACCATACTACAACGAGGCCGGATATGAGGCCCTAGTCGGCAAACGGGAGGGGCAACGCAATGCATTGCCCTATAGTGAGAATGCTTACCTGCTCACCCTCCGGACCATGCTCCACCTTATGCGCCGGCCACCTCAGGGTTTTGAGAAATTCATCAAGGAACACTTCCGCTGCCACGGAAGGTTTGTGCTCAGGACATGCAACACATGGTTGCAGGGATGTGTTGTTGGTGATGCCCATGACACTGAATCAAGTAGGGAGCGACCATGCTCGGTCGGGTTAAGGCTTGCACTCGCCAATGTGGTGCCGAGCCTCATCGCCGCCTTCACAGAGATTGGCGCCGAGGGGTGCGACTAGTTTCAGTACCTGCAAGTCTCACTGCCATGTGTGCTCTCACCACCACTCGCCAGATAGATGAGTTTGTGATAGTGGTGGTCTTATAGTTACTCATATTTGCTGTTCTACAACCATTAATTGTGTGCCTTCCTTTATATTTTGATTGAGAAGGAGACGGTAAAACATAAAATTTGTGGACTAAATCAATTATCTATCAATAAAGTTGATTAGTCAAACTAACCTGACCGGCCCACCTATCATAAGATTGCAATTTATCGTGTTCCACAAGATAGGCACATGACAAAACTAACGAAATATCTTGTCAGAAAAATAAAAACTGGAACATCAAGTATGTAATGCATAGATAATTACTTATAGTAGCAAGATTTAGTTGTCTTGCACTTCTTGATGTACGTCCTATGTAGCATCTATGGTTCTGGCTTGTACTGTGAAACAGAAATTGGCTTCTCGAGCTTGTCTTTATTGTTTTGGGGTTTCTCTCTAAACTCAATGTTAGTAGCTCATTGTTCAACAAAAATCAAAAAGGGGAATATATCAATATCACGAAGATACCAAATACAGACAGCCTCTGCACCAACATTATGTCACAAAGAAATCCAGGATGCACACAACACGAAAAAAAAGTAAAAAAAGAAGAGAGGGAAAAAAGCCTCACCGCTATTACTCTTAGTAGCAGTACACAAACCACCACCAAAGACAACACCCGAAAAACGGCGTAATTTTTCTGCAAATTAATAAAAAATGTATTATTTTAAAAAGAAATAGCTATTTAATGGACTTTGGAGAAGATGAAGTGGGGGAAGTTTTATCGGATGTCCCCGAAGGGACAGTGGGGGAAGTTGTTGTGGAGAAAGTAGAGGGTTGCGATCGGAAAGCAGAGGCGGCGCTTCCATGAAAATAATAGAGCAATGGAAAACCGTGGGGGTGGGCGATTACTGCTGACGTGGCTGCACGGTAATGGATGAGGACGTGGACAGGTTGCTTGCCAAGAGAAATAACATAGTGGCGATGAATTATTTAGGTATTATAGATTTGTAATTTTCTTTTTCCTTCCTGCATCATGCACATTGTTTCTTCGAGTTACGAGCCATTTATTTTTGTCATGCCACCTCCACGACGCATGAACTCTTCATTCCTTCTCTCTTCCACTTGTTATCCACATTTCTAGAAAATCCTCACTCCCTTTCTTCGTCACTCTCACTGCACCACGCTAGACTAATCTCCTCATTCGTCACTCTGGCCAAATCTCTAAGCTTGACATCAGCCTCCCTCAAACTTGACTTGTAAGTTTCTCCGCAATAGCTCTTGAATTCTATCACAATAAGATGGACTTCACCGAGGATGAGAATGGGTAAGCTATTAAATCTAGGATGAAGTTTCTAAAAAAAATTGCCGAGTCTTCGGAGAATCAACTTATTTTTCCCTTTTCGAAATAGGGGCATCTCCCTCGATAACCATCGAGCAACCAACGTTTGTCAGCAACACCAAAATTCCATTGTCAGCAAACGGTATTAATCCTCACTAACCCCATTGTCAGCAACACCAAAATACCATTGAGGAACACTCCACGTTCACCTTCCGACCGCCATGCGCAATTGCTATACGTAGCTTATAGTGGTAGGTTATTCGCAGAGGCATCGCAAGGGCCAGCTCGGTAGGGAAGCATGGAGGCGAGCAGGTTTTCTCAGTTTTGCAGTCGCTCTTATTTTCATGCATTTTTTGGAAGTTTTATCGGGTTTCTCTGGTTTTTATAATTATGTTTTAGTTTACTTTTTTCTATTTTCTTGCTTTTCTTTATTTAAGAAACACTTTTTGTTTAATATATAATATTTTTGTGAAAATTAAGAACATTTTTTTTCTTTAAATGCGTGAACAATTTTGGAATTACATTTATAATTTCCCGAACAATCTTCAGATTTCGTGAATATTTTTTTCAAAATGGTAGATGAACTTTTTCAAAAAATAATGAACATTTTTTTAAAATACGAGAACAATTATAAAATTTCTTGAGTATTTTAAAATGCATGAACACCCCTTTAAAATGTCCTGATCACTTCTAAAAATTTCCCGTACATTTATGAAAAAAGTGTGAACACTTTTGAAACCATCATTTTGTAGTATAAAGAGGGATCTCCCTGCGATTTCATTTATCAGATACCACTAAATCTTTTACAACTACTAAACAGGAAATAGAAGATATCACACACCAGATATCCTAGGGCACCTAGTTGCTCAAGCTGGCCATGATCTATCGAAAGCCACCTGGGATTTCAGATCGTCATCAGCAGGTACCTAGGGAGACATGAAGCAACGTTTGAGACGCTGCTTATGCTAATACATGAGACCAACTACGAGACCAAAGTGCAAACTATAAACATCAGTCTTTACAGATATATTAAGCTTGAGCAGACTAGAACAACAAATAACCAAAATTAGCTTCTCCATCATTTGGTTCTTGCACCAACTAACTTCCCAGATCTTCACTATAGTCGTAGCACGCCAAAAGGCCAGCCTTGAGATGCACAAAATGCTTCATTTTCTGTCTGGTCTAGCATTCCAACCAACCACTTCAGGTTTCTATGATTTTCATGTTTTTTTTCAAAACAGTCCAATCATTTAGCCACCTATATAGCAATCATATTCATGGGACACAAGGGTCAGTAAATTCTGCATTGTCAAATACAGTACTATTTCTCATATTTCAAATGGTCCGGAGAACCACAGACACTCCTGCGAATATCATATGTTTATCATCAGTTCTAAAACTTTTCAGTCAAGTGTTAAACAAAGCCTCAGCATTGTGGGCTATATGAAACAAATTGAATGAACATTTTATAATGTCCTATAATATTCTAGCCAAGGAACATTTCATGAAAAGATGGTTAATAGATTCATCCAAACCACAGAAGAGCCAACCAGATGAGAGCCTTAACTCTCTGAGGGAAAAAAATCACAGAAATCTGTGGAAAATTTAATACCAGTTCAATCAGTTTTCTATATTTAATATGATTTAATTAACAAAGCAAACACCATTTTTTTTCAAGGTCAGACTAGTAGTATCTTTTTCATCAATGAGGGTAATATCAGCACACTGAATCAAATTACAATGATTCCCTAAGAAGGATCCTTTTGAAATGTATTTGGTCAAATCCTTTTCCAAGCATCAGCTAATGATAAGTTTTTGTCAAAGCAACCGTTATATATTCTAGGAAAATTGTATTGGAGTGGTTTATCTCCCAACCAGCAATCCTCCAAAAATCTATCTCAAAAGAGGGGGAAAGAAAAGAGATAGAGGCTGGTGTACGTGGTGGTACGGGGTGAGCGGCTGCACGGCAGAGGCGGAGGCGGTGGCGGCCACGGTCGTGACCAGCGGAGGAGGATAGCGACGTGGAAATGGTGAGCTGATTAGGACGTACGCCTTTCATTCTCAAATATTTATCTTTATAGAGATTTCAACAAATGACTACATACGAAGTAAAATACGTGAATCTACACTTTAAATTATGTTTATATACATTTGTATATTGTAGTTCATTTGAAATATCTAGAAAGATAAATATTTAGAAACAGAGGGAGCACTACCTAGACTGGCTGCGTTTGGCCAGGACCGCGTCGGCCGTACCAATGTTGTCTACGTCGAGCAATCGGAGGCAGAAAGAGACCATGCTCCATGGAACTGCCGTCTACATCGATGGCGTGACCTGAATCCAGTGGCCATGCACCACTTCTTGGTGAGGTATAGCGCTGCATGCAAGCGTGGTGCTCGTCCTTGCTATAACCATAAAAATTACTCCGATGTGATGTGAGCAAGATTTTGGCGGCTCTACGGGAAAACAAATTGCTATACATCTTTGAACTCTTGGAATTTTCCCCCAAAGTTAAGACGTGGTTAGATCATATATCCCAAACCCTGATGTTTCTGATAATCAACCAGCAAATCAGTTTTAAGTCATATTTTTAATTTTGCTGGAAACCCCGTGATATTTGGGGGAATCCAAGGTTTTGGTTACCGGTCGAAATTTCAAGCTTTCCCATGGTTACCGCATATTTCCGTGCCCCTCGATAAATCCTCATTCCGAGCAAAAAATATCATTTTTTAATTTTTTTTGAATTTAAACGCTTCATTTGAAGTAAAGTGCGTATGATCTAATTAGTGCCATGAGAGATTGATTCTGACGTGTTCATAGCAACCTAGTTCCTGTTTTGACAGGTCTCTGGTTCGAATGTTCGTTCATTCATTTATTTGAATTCAAAATTCAACTATAAAATTCGTTCGAAATATTCTTGGTATTTCCCGGTAATCGTGGTAACCACGTTTATCCGTCCCCCTTGGTAAAATTGCCTCATTCGGTAACCAAAACCTTGGGGGAATCAACCTGTAGTACATACCAATTGCTTTTTAAAAATATTAATATCTTTTGAAACCCGAACTCTAAATTTAACATGTTATATATGAAATCTCATTAGAAAAATGTGTAGAATCTGAATGATGTTATTTTACCTGTTAACTATTTAAAAATTTATTTAAAGTGCAATCTTAATCAATAAAGCATGACTCTTCTTTCTTTCACATCGGTGCCGACCCGGATTGAAAATGAACACCTCAGCAAAACCAGAATTGGAGACGAAAAAACCATCTATAACCACGCATGCATGCCTCAGAAAAACCTCACGGGACAAAGAAGCAGATTTCTCGTCTTATCTCAAGAGAGAGACGTCATACGATTGACAACATTCAGATGTGTTATGATTGTGTGAGCACTCGAGCGACCGTCAGCGATGGTGAAAAGGAGGATAAGTGGCAACATAGATGGGATGCCATGTGTTGAAACAAAGGATGTATGTGGACTTATTGGGGTCATGAGTCATGGCTATTGGGTTAGGGGAGTGTGGTCTTTTTTCTCCCGTAAAACGCACAGACTCTTTTGCTTGTATCCCTTATTTCAACCGTTAAATTTAATGACGGATCAAGTGGGTGAAGTGTGCTTTTGGTACACCCCTATTCAATCAATAGTTCGAAAAGGTTTTTTTTCTTCCATCAACATGTCTTATAAGAAGTTAATCCTTCGAGTGTACTAAAAAATCACTTAGCGGTACAAAATTCTAGGGCAAAATTTAACTCCTAAAGTGGTTTAATTAATTCCTTCATCTCACCTATACAAAGCCACTTGACAAGTGTAGTACTATTATTACTAAGTGGTCTTCTGTGAACATACACTCGGAGTAGCGGGGAATATAGGTTTGGTGACCACATTGGTTATTAAGCTTCTCATTGTGCTGAGGCTCACCGGTGCCAAGGAGAAATTGTTGCCCGGCTCACCGCCGCAGCCAGCGGCGACAACCATGGATGTCGGTATTTTACTTTCTGAGGGCACTACCATGGCCTCCTTCTGGCCCCTCTTTAAGCTCAGGGGAAACGCTAAGTCCGATTCTTCGGTGTCACGACATCATTTTCCTTCATGAAGGTGCTATCTTGCTCGCTCGTGGCGTCCTCAGAGTTGGCTTCGGCGAGCTTCATCTCAGTTCGGTCTGCCCCTCTAGATCGGGGCTTCATTGGTTTAGCAGTCTTGTATTTCATGTTTGGGCCGAGCATCCCTTGTCCCTCTGATTTAGGCACCATGTTCACGGCTTCTTGCATTCGTGTCATGAGTTGTACCCTCTTTGTACTCACTAGTGGTTGGGGCGCCACCCGGTGGCGCCGCTTAAGAGGAAGTTAGGCGGTGCCAGGTGAGAGGCGCCCCTTTCACTCACCTGTTACACACATGACTTGGTCTTGGAAAAGGCTGCAGAGTGAAAGGAACTTTTTTTCTATGGAGAAGAAAGATGGAAAGGAATGTGGTCTTGGAAAAGGAGTAGCACTGAACAAGAGATTGTGTCTCCATGGCGAACCCATCAACGTTAGTGTTGATTGCAAGCCCCTGTTGGACATCATATGCTCAATATAATCTCTGCTTTGGTTTACATAGATGATCTCAAATGCATCAAAAATCCTGGGGAGATGATTACAGGAGGATCCTTCCAGAGAAATTGAAACATCACCAACAAGTCCCATTTCTATGCCAAAACAAAACTTCAGGAAAGTGTGCATCATCCACTTGCTCCTCATCACCGGTACACAAAATCAGACCATGCAAACCTGAAACCTACCTGCCTGGTCCATGAGCATTCCATGATTTATGACGGCATAGCAATCATAGACATCCAATAACATTGCTGACCAGCTCATAAAGCAAACTCCGTTGCAGCTTGTTTCAGGACACGTGAAACCATGGCATGGAATTCAGGTTCTTCATCTTTTATCCGATCAAGCATCGCGGATTCATGTGCATCCGCCTGCAGGGAAAGAAAAGGTGAAGCCTAAGAACACGATACTCATTTTCCATCTTTGCCATATGCTTGCGCATTAATATCTGAATTCAAATGTCAGCTATCAAGTACACATGATTTACCTCACTGAACTTGAGAAGTAAGTATTAAGTTTGACACACCAGCGGGCTTTGATTTGACCCACCTATAACCAAATAAAGCACCAAATCAAAAAAAAACATGAATTTGTTTTAAAACGGCAGTTAGCACAGAGGATATGTCAAGAACAAATCAATAAGATCAGCATGTTGAACGGTCCATCAAATGGTTCACCTGAAGTGCAACATCCTAATCCGTGAGAGCCGTCTGTCCTCCTGTGCTGCCTGATGTTATATTAGCCCCCAAAGAGGCCCCCGATGGGCAATGGAGATGAACAACATCTGACAAGGCAAGAAAAGGAAACATGAATGTAGAAAGCAGAAGCGAGGAGGAGAGGAGAGGGACCAAACGGCGGTGGCACTTACCTTTTATCTACTGACCATTGTATCATCCGATGTCATCGCTTCTTGCCACCTCGCCCACCACCGCTGATCAGCACCGTCTTGAACCGCACTATCCTATTCATGTCAGTACTCTAATAAAGTGAATTTTATCCATACAGGGATGTGCTTGTGCAGGTAGCATGCATCTACAAAAGTCCCTATATACTATATGTGATCAAATTTATTCCTCTCTGATGTCCATAATTACCATCTACTTCCTCTGTTCCTAAATCTCTTATATTCTGACGTGAACATGATACTATACTGACGCTTGGTGTAAGTGGTACTGTTCTAGAATGATAAATAGACTGACTGCACTCGATTACATTATAACCCACATGATCAAGCATTCATTCACTTACTACTCTTGTAATTGTCACTTGTATAGCTATATGCTCATAATATTACCATTTGTATTGATATAACCTACATGAAAACTTGCAGCAGCAACATAAAGCTGAAAAAATACAAAACTGTAGAAATAAAAATAACAACATGTCTGCAAGCCTACTAACTTTGAAAAACCGAGTTGTTCTACAGTAGTTCAAATAGCCAAGACTGAGAATAAGCTAATTAAAGGTACTGATATCAGGTACTTATCTAGGCATATATAAGCTTAATGAATTTGGATAAGAGAAGAGCACAAGACACAAATAGAGAACTGAAGGTGATGTTCCGTGGGATCTACCATATGATTCTTATTGACTCTCCATGCCACAACAACCATTGCAACCACAAATAGATCTGACGCAGTTGCAGAGGGCAGCAAAGGTTGACGGCATCACAACTGGAATTATGGAGAAAAATGGCAAGTAAATCTAAATAAACCCGCAAGCAAGCATCAACTTATTTTGTAATTAAAAGTAAGCTGACCTCATTGCTCATTTTGCTGGCCATAGCTAGTTGGGTAGGTGACACGCTTTTGGTCATATACACAACTGATAGAGGCGAACTGTGTGAGAGGCCACTACAAATAAACTCGACTTTGTTTATAATTGATTGATACCAATACCAATTGTGTTTTTTCCATTCATAACACCGACCATGAAAAAGCAAGAACCAAATTTTGAGAAAAAAAATAATTAAAGCCTTGACTCAGAACAAATTAAAATGAGAACCACTACTATAGAAATGTACATACATGCAACCAAAACTCTTTTAACACAAACTCAGAACAACACTCGTCAGCAGTTCTCGAAATGACTTTCCAGATTTACAGATAATCATAAACAGTCAAGTAGTGATACCAAGAAATTGTAAGCCCATACTCCTACAATCTCTTCACTAACTTTACTCGAGCATTTATTCTTAGATCATGCATCTGCTTTTTATGTAAAGAATCATGCCATATTTTTGTCTAATCCATGCCAATGCAAAATGCATACATACGTACAAATCTGAGCTAAACAACATGTACGATCTAGCATAATTATATGATCTATCTTCCTTTAGTTTCTACAAGGATTTCAATTTTAAGAGGATGGTACATGTGAAAAGAAGATGTTGTGAATCCAAGACAACAAAATAAACTTACCGAAAAGTTTTGAAGCGTCATACATAAAAGGATTCATATACTGGGCAGGAATGTAACAACTGCTTCCATAGGAAATAATGGTCATAATAAGGCAATGGGAAGAAATTGCATGCACACCTGAACATTACAGATCAAGGCATGCATGTAAGGTGGAGTGTGATGGCCGGAGGCCAAGTAACCTCAATGGATTGTGATGCGTACGTCCAGCATACAAATTTATTTGAATTGATGTTTTGGCGGCTTACATCACATAACTCCAAACATAAAAAATTACACTCTCGTAAATGCTGCAATGGCCAAACCCCTCTCGGTTTTGCCAATACTGCAGAATACCAAAGTATTTGTATACTATGGTACTTCTTGCCCTACAGGTTCCAATATTGTGATCTCTGAATACTCTGGTTTTCTAAATATTGTGCATCCAAACACAGCCTATGTCTCTTCAGCATAAAAAGGGAAAGTGAAACATACGAGGTAAAGGGCAAGTCTTCTACATATTCTGCAAATGTATTTTTTGTAGTAGATTTTCTTACTTCAGAAAACTCTGGGCCTGAATCATAATTCTTCAAATGGCATGCATGACCATTCTTCAACATCTGCTCGGATCAAGACACACACAATCACTCTAATCAGGATTGAAGCAATAAATCAAAGCCTAAGAAGCATGTGAGGTATTGAATAATTTCACTTTCTTTTTATAGGAAATTTTCTCTTTCACCTGGATGAACACACGGTCGCAACAGATGTAACAGACTCGTATCGACCAAATTGGTCTTGGTCCTGCTTGTACACAGATGCTTTTCCCACCAACGAGATTCACCAAAGCATTCTTTGATTACTTCCCATACGCAAGAAGGAAAAGGGAGAAAGATCAGATAATGGACTTTTTTTTATCAAACATGAGACGAAGCAAGGGAACCGAAGCGGCAGCTCACCTCGGTGGGTAAAGAAGAAACACAACCAAGAACCGAACAGCCAACAACAACCTCGCATATCCTACATGGGAGAAATGAAGTTAAGAGTCATGGAGGGAAACCTGGTCAGATGAACTGTTGATGGTGGGCGTGAACTTGATATGTGCTTGTCGACGAGCAAAACTACTTGGAAGTCTTCGGCGAGGAGTGAACCTGCCAGATCGAATAGAATCAGTCTGCCAAATCAAACTGAATCAGTCCGCCAAATCAAATTTAATGAGAGAGAGAGAGAGACCTTCTTGGCGAGCTCCATGACTTCCACACCAAATCTAGTTCCAGCCGTTGTTGAGGGATAAGCACGAGAGGCAAGGGGACAGAGAGAACGGTGGAAGGGGGAGACAGATCGAGGATGGGGGTGGCGGCGCAGGGGTGGGGGCGGGCACGGTTGGGGCAACTCTAGACGCCACTCGCTGTGGGCCTTCTTTCGGTGGCCATCGCCGGAGAAGTGATGCGGCGGCGGCGGCGGCGGTAGTCAACATCCTCCTCCCCCTCCTAGCCGCCGTGTCGGGAGATCACGCCGGTGAGATCCCTCCTTCCATGAGGTGGCACGGGAGCCGTCGCCCAGATCTGCCCCATCTTCTTGCTCAGCGCCAAGAGGAAGAGGAGAAGGTGGCTGTGGCTGGCGGTGATTGGGGGAGAGACGGGAAGAGGACGATGTGCGTGGGCGACCCAATGCGAAGCTGCCTTCTTTGGGAAGGAAACGATCCAATCGCTGCGTTTATTGCTGTTTTTTTTTCTTTTTCTCGTCATTGGCCAGGACGCACAGTACCAGGTGATTACGTGGCACGCACGAGCGAACGGGCTTGATGCGTACGTTAATGTTTTGGATTTCATCCCCTTCTATCAATGAAAGATATGTAAACTTTGCGTATTCGCCAAAAAATGGTCCTAGCACTCACACCTTGGAAAAAAATAGTGTGATCCATTGTCGGAGCAGGCATGGCTTTGTCGGACATGAAGTCTTTAGTGGGCACAATGGTAGTATCTTCATTGGGCACGTCTAAGGTGAGTTTGTCGCACATGATTTCTTACACTGGTAGAAAAAGGCCCATTTGTCTCAGTTCCAAAAGCACATTTGTCCCGGTTCTAGAACCGGGACTAAAGTGTCTGGACTAAAGCCCAATACCTTTAGTCCCGGTTCGCCCACGAACCGGGATAGATGAGGTTCCACGTGGCTGCTGCGGCTTGCCCAGGCAGGAGGGCCTTTTGTCCCGGTTGGTGCTACCAACCGGGACCAAAGCTCTTCCATGCGTCAGCAGTTCAGTGGCTGGGTTTTTTTTGAAAGGGGGGTGGGTTTGGGGGTTTTGGGGGGTTTGTAGGGTTAATTTAGAGGTTTCATATGTTGGTTTAGCTATC
Organism: Secale cereale; assembly: GCA_902687465.1. Lineage (NCBI taxonomy): Eukaryota > Viridiplantae > Streptophyta > Magnoliopsida > Poales > Poaceae > Secale > Secale cereale. Next base: position 800,596,006 of record LR738710.1, on the reverse strand, counting down.
TAATAGAGAGAAGTGTCCTCTCTTATCTCCGTGCTTGGTCGACGCTACGTACTATACGTATAGAGAGGACTCGACACACAAGCTAAGCAAATGAAGGAAACCATTAAGTGCACAAGATCGTCATGAACATATATAGAGAGAAGTGTGATCGACCTCTCTTTATCCGAGAGATTAGTCGAACAACAAATTTTCTTATATCTATCCAACGCTACTGGCTACATATATACAATATAAGATCTGTTACAATTCCCTAACATCTAATGTCAAATTCCTTATGGTATTCTCTGGCTTTATTTATGACGTGGTCCAGAAAGAATTCCGCAAATTCCTGTTGAAGTGCTTGTATGCGATCTTGTGGTAGGAGTTCATCCCGCATCTGCCACGTCTAATTTGAAGAAGGGGGGCAATACATATATATGAATGAAACTCAACACAAATAATGGTAATAAATAAAATTGTGAATATTATTTCTTACGCACTTGATAATCTTTTTAGAGTAGCCCCGCTCAGAGGTCGTCGTGTTGTGGATGTACTCGCAAACATAGTATCCACAAAAATTATTCCCAGCGTCCTGCCACAACCACTTTACGAGAAGTAGAGGTCAATCAAACTGATAATCAAGCATTATTAATGATATTGATGAAACTAGCTAGAATCAATGGGAGATGCGCGGAACTAGCTAGTAGTACTTACTCTCGATTGTGTAAATCGCAGCTCCCTCGGCAATCCTGGAGTTTCTGCGGTGAAATCTTTCCAATCCCTGTGAGACAAAGAAAAAATTTACTTGATATCAGAAAATGAACAAAGTTGCTGATATGGTACGATAATGATTGATTGAACTTACTTCTAGAGCATTGCAGTCATGTCTGCATAGTCCTGGGGATCTTTTCGTCTCGAGTTTAAGACGGTTACTAGTCCCCACTCAAACTTAATCTCTAGGAGAATATAGTGGAAGCTGCGCATGCATGCATAACTCATCAATTACATTACTATAACCTCAAGTAATAAGGGAAACCGAATATGCACAAGACAGTAACACTCACTTGAAGTTTTAAGGAAAGAGTATTGTATCTTTGTTTTGATTTTTGAGCAACGATTGTAGCAAATTGTGCTTGTGTTCTTTGGGATTAAATTTAAATGTCCATTCGTCTATGAGATTTGTGTTAATGAACTTAATGTCCTAGATTTGTGATTTTCTGCATTCGACGATATTCAATCTGCACAATATAGTGAGGATAATTATATATACATGCAATGAAAGAGTTGAGCTATATATGGATACTTAATTACAAAAGTAGAACTTACAGACAGTAGCAAGTGATGATTATTTTATCGATGGCCTTTTGATTGAAAAACTGGAAGAACTCCTCAAATGGAACAGACAACATATCGATTCCAACGAGGTCATGCTCATCTTTAACTCTTAGCGTCAAAGTATCCTTGCCAGAATTTTTGCAGACTTCCATGTACCACTCATGGAATTTACGCATCATCGTTGTTAGAGGAGGATGACCAGGTTTGACAAGAGGCTTCCTGTACTGGTATTTGTGTTTGTCCACCTCTAACATATTAAACACTACATCATCGCCCAGGTAATCTCCAAGATTGATACCGGGCGCCATCCCCCGATGATTAGCGACGATGTCGCTAGGCACCTTGAGCGGGGGGCACGATTGGTTCGCTTGTTCACCGAGCTAGGGAATTTTGTTCCCACTTCTTCGTTCTGCTAACCTCCGATCACTTCAAGTACTTCCCGACCGCTCCGCTTCCAGATATGTCTTTTCAATAATGCGCTCATAGTTGGTTTGCGTTTCAAAGAAGTCCTTCACTTGGGCTTCACAGATCTTCTGGTTTTCCTCCTCGCTCATCTCGTATGGTATCTTCTGTAGAGGCTTGAGAGAAGGACCCAATATGTATTGCCTCCCGCCTCTGGCTGTACTGCTAGACGCCGGAGCGGCGGCGCCTCTCTTCCCTTGCTATTAACGAGTATTAGAAGGAGTCGGAGTGCTGCGACGCGCCAGAGCAGCCGGAACGGCGGTTTCTGTCTTCCGCCGTTGCTGACGACACGGAGGAGGAGGCGGGCTGCTCATATGCGCCGGAGTAGGCGGAGAAGGTGGCGGAGTGCCGCCCTCACGCACATAATCAGCCGGAGAAGGAGGCGGAGTGCCCTAATCACTCACCGGAGGAGGAGGAGGAGTTGGAGTGGCCTCACTCATCGTCGTCGGAGGAGGAGGCGGAGGCGTCCAGTTCGGAAGCTTGATGAGCTCCTGTTGGGAACGTAGTATTTCAAAAAAAATCTACAGTCACGCAAGATCTATCTACTAGATGCATAGCAACGAGAGGGAAGAGTGTGTCTACGTACCCTCGTAGGCCGAAAGCGGAAGCGTCTAGTGACGCGGTTGATGTAGTCGAACGTCTTCGCAATCCAACCAATCAAGCACCGAACGTACGGCACCTCCGCGTTCAGCACACGTTCAGCTCGATGACCTCCCACGAGATCTTGATTCAGTTGAGCTTCACGGGAGAGTTTCGTCAGCACGACGACGTGGTGACGGAGATGATGAAGCTACCGGTGCAGGGCTTCGCCTAAGCACTGCAACAGAATGATCAAGGTGTGTTTCTGTGGAGGGGGCACCGCACATGGCTAAAATGATGTTAGTTGTGTGTCTTTTGGTGCCCCTGCCCCCGTAAATAAAGGAGCAAGGGGGAGGTGCGGCCGGCCCAAGGGGCGTGCCATAGGAGTAGGATTCCTACTCCTAGTAGGAATAGGAATCCCCCTTCCTATTCCTACTAGGAGTAGGAAAGGAAGGAGGAGAGGAGAAGGAAGGAGAGGGGTCCCCCCCCACTCCTAGTCCAACTAGGAACCCTAGGGGGTGCGGCCAGCCCTAGTGGGCCGCCTCTCTCTTTTCCTCATTGGCCCACTATGGCCCATACTCCCTCGGGGGGGGGGGGTCCGGTAACCCCTCCTGTTTTATCCAAAAACACCTGGAACACTTCCGGTGTCCGAATAAAGTCGTCCAATATATTAATCTTTATGTCTCGGATATTACGAAACTCCTCATCATGTCCGTGATCTCATCCGAGACTCCGAACTACCTTCGGTACATCAAAACTCATAAACTCAAAATACCGATTGTCATCGAACGTTAAGTGTGTGGACCCTACGGGTTCGAGAACTATGTAGACATGACCGAGACTCATCTCTGGTCAATAACCAATAACGGAACATGGATGCTCATATTGGCTCCTACATATTCTACGAAGATCTTTATCTGTCAAACCACATAACAACATACGTTGTTTCCTTTGTCATCGGTATGTTACTTGCCCGAGATTCGATCGTCGGTATCACTATGCCTAGTTAATCTCGTTACCGACAAGTATCTTTACTCGTTCCGTAATACATCATCTCGTGACTAACTCATTAGTCGTTTTTCTTGCAAGGCTTATTATGATGTGCATTACCGAGAGGGCCCAGAGATACCTCTCCAACACTCGGAGTGACAATTCCTATTCTTGATCTATGCCAACACCACGAACACTTTCGGAGACACCTGTAGAGCTTCTTTATAATCACCCAGTTACGTTGTGACGTTTGATAGCACACAAGGTGTTCCTCAGGTATTCGGGAGTTGCATAATCTCATAGTCATAGGAACATGTATAAGTCATGAAGAAAGCAATAGCAGTAAAACTAAACGATCATAATGCTAAGCTAACGGATGGATCTTATACATCTCATCATTTTTCTAATGATTTTATCCCGTTGATCAAATGACAACTCATGTCTATGGTTAGGAAACATAACCATCTTTGATTAACGAGCTAGTCTAGTAGAGGCATACTAGGGACTATCTGTTTTGTCTATGTATTCACACATGTACTAAGTTTCTGATTAATACAATTCTAGCATGAATAAAAGACATTTATCATGATATAAGGAAATATAAATAACAACTTTATTATGTCTCTAGGGCATATTTCCTTCAGTCTCCCACTTGCACTAGAGTCAATAATCTAGTTCACATCGCCATGTGATTTAATACCGATAGTTCACATCGTTACGTGAATAACACCCATAGCTCACATCGCCATGTGACAAACAACCAAAAGGTTTACTAGAGTCAATAATCTAGTTCACATCGCCATGTGATTAACACGCAAAGAGTACTAAGGTGTGATCATGTTTTTTTTTCGTGAGATAAGTTTAGTCAGCACTTCTGTTACATTCAGATCCGTATGTATTTTGCAAATTTCTATATCTACAATACTCTGCACGGAGCTACTCTAGCTAATTGTTCCCACTTTCAATATGTATCTAGATCGAGACTTAGAGTCATCCAGATCGGTGTCAAAGCTTGCATCGACGTAACTCTTTACAACAAACACTTTGTCACCTCCATAGTCGAGATATATTTCCTTAGTCCTCTAAGGATAATTTTGACCGCTGTCCAGTGATCTACTCACTACTAGGAAAAGGCCTGTTAGTGGCGCACCTGTTTTGGCCATTAATGGCGCACTACAGATGCGCCACTACTACCACGCCATTAGTAACTAATACTAATGGCGCACCTCTGGTGCGCCATTATTATCCCATACACTAATGGCGCACCACCTGGTGCGCCATTACTATGCCTACAGGTGCACCATTACTGTCTGACTTAGTAATGGCGCACCACATAGAAGTGCGCCATTATTAAAAAAAATCAAAAAAAATCTGAAATGTTTGTTTTGATTTTTTTTTAAATTTCCCTGATTTTTTCCTTTTCTTCTTAATCTCAGGTCACTATGGCTTAATCTCGGGTCAATATGCTTAACCTCAAGTCAAATCGCACTCCGTGGTCAAAATTCCCGAAAGGTCACCCATTCTCACACTACTCCAGCCCGAACACACTTAACTTCGCAGTTCTATCCAACCCCAGCACCAGCTCACTTCACACGCACTTGTTGATATATATATCATATCAATCCTATTAAACCTTCCGGTCATTTTCATGAGTGTGATGAAATTTTAAAAAAATATTTCAAACTTCCCGATCATATTATGTATCATATTTTGAAAACAATTTCCAAAAAAAATTCCCAAAAAATGCCAATTTTTTTTCCTTGTTACTAGTGGCGCACCTAGCAAATGGTGCGCCACTAGTAAGTTTGACTTTTTTTCATGTTTCCCCCATCTAGATTTTAAAAGCCCCATAACTTTCGTTCTGTTAGGTTTTTTGAGATTTTGAAAATGTTCAACGGGGTGTAACTTTTTGAGTAGATGATTTTTCATATAAAAAACTTTTTAATCCGAGTTCGTATGCAAAAGTTATGCCCGTTTTACTAAATTCCAGAGAGATTTTGCAAATAAATTCAAAATTCATATTTGTAAATTTTCCCAATAACTAGACCACATATCACATGGGAAACTTATTTTCTTTTATTTTTTTGACATTCCATCATTTTATTTTAAACTGAAAAGGCGGTCCACAGGGGGTGCATTTGGTGAAATTTGGACATAGTAATGGCGCACCTTTACAAGTGCGCCATTACTATGTGTATGACTTGGTCAAACCTGAGTCAAAGTTAGTAATGGTGCACTTTATATAAGTGCGCCATTACTAAGTTGGACATAGTAATGGCGCACCTGGTGTGCGGTGTGCTATTAGTAGTTATGAAAAAAATAAACGAAAAAATGTTAGTAGTCGCACACCGTGGGTGCAGTGCGCCAATGTTAGTAGTGGTACACCGTGGGTTCGGTGCGACATGGCGCACCGCACCCACGGTGTGCCACTACTAACATTTTTTTGTTTTTTTTCATAACTACTAATGGCGCACCGCACACCAGGTGCGCCATTAGTAATATGATAGTAATGGCGCACCTATATTTGGTGCGCCACTGCTGTATAGCAGTGGCGCACCACATACATGGTGCGCCATTAGTGTGTATATCATCTATAGCCCTTTTCCTAGTAGTGACTCCTAGATCAAAATTGTTCTCCCTTTTCAAACTCAGGGCAGGGCATACAATAGGTCTGGTATACAGCATGGCATACTTTATAGAACCTATGGCTGATGCATAGGGAATGACTTTCATTCTCTCTATATTTTTCTGCCGTGGTCTGGCTTTGAGTCTTACTCAACTTCAGACCTTACAAATCAGGCAAGAACTTCTTCTTTGACTGATCCATTTTGAACTACTTCAAAATCTTATCAAGGTATGTACTCATCGAAAGTCTTATCAAGCGTCTTGATCTATCTATATAGATTCTTGATGCTCAATATGTAAGCAGCTTCACCGAGGTCTTTCTTTGAAAAACTCTTTTCAAACACTCCTTTATGCTTTCCAGAAAATTGTACATCATTTCCGATCGACAATATGTCATTCACATATACTTATCAGAAAGGTTGTAGTGCTCCCACTCACTTCTTGTAAATACAGGCTTCTCCAAAAGTCTGTATAAAACCATATGCTTTGATCACCTCATCAAAGCGTATATTCCAACTCCGAGATGCTTGCACCAGTCCATAGATGGATTGCTGGAGCTTGCATAATTTGTTAGCACCTTTTGGATCGACAAAACCTTCTGGTTGTATCATATACAACTCTTCTTTGAGATATCCATTCAGGAATGTAGTTTTGACATCCATTTGCCAGATTTCATAATCATAAAATGCGGCAATTGCTAACATGATTCGGACAGACTTAAGCATCGCTACAGGTGAGAAAGTCTCATCGTAGTCAACTCCTTGAACTTGTAGAAAACCTTTCGCAACAAGTCGAGCTTTGTAAACAGTAATATTACCGTCTGCGTCGGTCTTCCTCTTGAAGATCCATTTATTTTCGATGGCTTGCCGATCATCGGGCAAGTCAACCAAAGTCCACACTTTGTTCTCATATGGATCCCATCTCAGATTTCATGGCTTCAAGCCATTTTGCGGAATCTGGGCTCATCATCGCTTCCTCATAGTTCGTAGGTTCATCATGGTCTAGTAACATGATTTCCAGAACTGGGTTGCCGTACCACTCTGGTGCGGAACGTACTCTGGTTGATCTACGACGTTCAGCAGAAACTTGATCCGAAGTTTCATGATCATTATCATTAACTTCCTCACTAATTGGTGTAGGAATCACTAGAACAATTTCCTGTGGTGTACTACTCTCCAATCCGGGAGAAGGTACAATTACCTCATCAAGTTCTACTTTCCTCCCACTCACTTCTTTCGAGAGAAACTCTTTTTCTAGAAAGGATCCGTTCTTAGCAACGAATATTTTGCCTTCGGATCTGTGATAGAAGGTGTACCCAACAGTCTCTTTTGGGTATCCTATGAAGATTTACTTCTCCGGTTTGGGTTCGAGCTTATCATGTTGAAACTTTTTCACATAAGCATCACAGTCCCAAAGTTTAAGAAACAACAACTTTGGTTTCTTGCTAAACCACAGTTCTTAAGGAGTTGTCTCAACGGATTCAGATGAGGCCCTTATTTAACGTGAATGCAGCTGTCTCTAATGCATGACCCAAAACGATAGTGGTAAATCGGTAAGAGACATCATAGATCGCACCATATCCAATAAAGTACGGCTACGACGTTCGGACACACCATTATGCTGTGGTGTTCCGGGTGGCGTGAGCTGTGAAACTATTCCACATTGTTTCAAATGAAGACCAAACTCGTAACTCAAATATTTTCCTCCACGATCAGATCGTAGAAACTTTATTTTCTTGTTACGATGATTCTCTACTTCACTCTGAAATTCTTTGAACTTTTCAAATGTTTCAGACTTGTGTTTCATTAAGTAGATATACCTATATCTGCTCAAATCATCAGTGAAGGTCAGAAAATAACGATACCCGCCGCGAGCATCAACACTCATTGGTCCGCATACATCAGTATGTATGATTTCCAACAAATATGTTGCTCGCTCCATAGTTCTGAAGAACGGAGTTTTAGTCATCTTGCCCATGAGGGATGGTTCGCAAGCACCAAGTGATTCATAATCAAGTGATTCCAAAAGTCCATCATTATGGAGTTTCTTCATGCGTTTTACACCAATATGACTTAAACGGCAGTGCCACAAATAAGTTGCACTATCATTATTAACCTTGCATCTTTTGGCTTCAATATTATGAATATGTGTATCACACGATCGAGATCCAACAAACTATTTTCATTGGGTGTATGACCATAGAAGGTTTTATTCATGTAAACAGAACAACAATTATTCTCTAACTTACATGAATAAATGTATTGCGATAAACATGATCAAATCACATTCATGCTCAACACAAACACCAAATAACAGTTATTTAGGTTCAACACTAATCCCGAAAGTATAGGGAGTGTGCGATGATGATCATATCAATCTTGGAACTGTTTCCAATACACATCGTCACTTCATCCTTTAACTAGTTTATGTTCATTATGCAACTCCCACTTCGAGTTACTACTCTTTAGCAACTGAACCAATATCAAATACCGAGGGGTTGCTATGAACACTAGTAAAATACACATTAATAATCTGTATATCAAATATACCTTTGTTCACTTTGCCATCCTCCTTATCCGCCAAGTATCTAGGGCAGTTCCACTTTTAGTGACCATTTCCTTTGCAGTATAAGCACTTGTTTCAGGCTTGAGTTTAGCTTTGGGTTTCTTCACGGGAGTGACAACTTGCTTGTCATTCTTCTTGAAGTTCCCCTTCTATCCCTTTGCCCTTTACTTGAAACAAGTGGTCTTGTTAACCATCAACACTTGATGCTTTTTCATGATTTCTACCTTCGCCTACTTCAGTATCGCGAAGAGCTGGGAATTCCTTTCGTCATCCCTTGCATATTATAGTTCATCACGAAGTTCTACTAACTTGGTGATAGTGACTAGAGAGCTTTGTCAATTACTATCTTATCTGGAAGATTAACTCCCACTTGATTAAAGTAATTGTAGTACCCAGACAATCTGAGCACATGCTCACTGGTTGAGTTATTCTCCTCCATCTTGTAGGCAAAGTACTGTCAGAGGTCTTATACCTCTCGACACGGGCATGAGTATGAAATACTAATTTCAACTCTTGGAACATCTTATATGCTCCATGGCGTTCAAAACGTTTTTTAAGTCCCGGTTCTAAGCCGTAAAGCATTGTGCACTTAAACTATCAAGTAGTCATCATATCGAGCTTTTGTCAAAACGTTCATAACGTCTACATCTGCTCCTGCAATAGGTCTGTCACCTAGCGGTGCATCAAGGACATAATTCTTCTGTGCAGCAATGAGGATAATCCTCAGATTACGGAACAATTCCGCATCATTGCTACTAACATCTTTCAATCTTGGTTTTCTCTAGAAACATATGAAAAATAAACGGGGAGCAACATCGCGAGCTATTGATCTACAACATAGATATGCTAATACTACCAGGACTAACTTCATGATAAATTAAAGTTCAATTTAATCATATTACTTAAGAACTCCCACTTAGATAGACATCCCTCCGGTCATCTAAATGATCACGTGATCCAAATCAACTAAACCATGTCCGATCATCACGTGAGATGGAGTAGTTTCAATGGTGAACATCTTATGTTGATCATATCTACTATATGATTCACGCTCGACCTTTCGGTCTCCAGTGTTCCGAGGCCATATCTGTATATGCTAGGCTCGTCAAGTTTAACCCGAGTATTCTGCGTGTGCAAAACTGGCTTACACCCGTTGTATTTGAAGGTAGAGCTTATCACACCCGATCATCACGTGGTGTCTCGGCACGACGAACTTTCGCAACGGTGCATACTCAGGGAGAACACTTATACCTTGAAATTTAGTAAGGGATCATCTTATAATGCTACCGTCGTTCTAAGCAAATAAGAAGCATAATAAGATAAACATCACATGCAATCAAAATATGTGACATGATATGGCCATCATCATCTTGTGCTTTTGATCTCCATCTCCAAAGCACCGTCATGATCACCCTCACAAAACATGATCATCTCATACAAAAACCGTATAACTCATCATGTCTTGACCATATCATATCACAACATGCCCTGCAAAAACAAGTTAGACGTCCTCTACTTTGTTGTTGCAAGTTTTACGTGGCTGCTACGGGCTTTAGCAAGAACCGTTCTTACCTACGCATACAAAACCACAACGATGTTTCGTCAAGTATGTGCTGTTTTAACCTTCACAAGGACCAGGCGTAGCCACACTTGATTCAGCTAAAGTGAGAGAGACAGACACCCGCCAGTCAGCTTTAAGCAACGAGTGCTCGTAATGGTGAAACCAGTCTCGCGTAAGCGTACGCGTAATGTCGGTCCGGGCCGCTTCATCTCACAATACCGCCGAAGCAAAGTATGACATGCTGGTAAGCAGTATGACTAGTATCGTCCACAATCTCATTGTGTTCTACTCGTGCATATCATCTACGCATAGACCTGGCTCATGATGCCACTGTTGGGGAACGTAGTATTTTAAAATTTTCCTACGATCACGCAAGATCTATCTACCAGATGCATAGCAACGAGAGGGAAGAGTGTGTCTACGTACCCTCGTAGACCGGGAGCGGAAGCGTCAAGTGACGCGGTTGATGTTGTCGAACTTCTTCGCGATCCAACCGATCAAGCACCGAATGTACGGCACCTCCGCGTTCAGCACACGTTCAGCTTGATGACGTCCCACGAGCTCTTGATCCAGTTGAGCTTCACGGGAGAGTTTCGTCAGCACGACGGCGTGGTGACGGATATGATGTGTTCACCGGCGCAGGGCTTCGCCTAAGCTCCGCGACGGTATGACCGAGGTGTGATTCTATGGAGGGGGGCACTGCACACGGCTAAAACAATTCAACTTGTGTGTCTTTGGGTGCCCCCCTGCCCCGTATATAAAGGAGCAAGGGAGGAGGGCCGGCCAACTCTCTATGGTGCGGCTAGGGAGGGACTCCTACTAGGAATAGGATTGCAATCCTATTCCTAGTAGGATTCACCGAAAGGAAGAAGGGGGAAAGGAATAGGAGAGGTGGCGCCCCCCCAATCCTAGTCCAACTAGGATTCCTAGGTGGGGGCGCCGGCCAGCCCTATGGGCTGCCTCTCTCTCACCCTTTAGGCCCACTATGGACCATCCCCTCTCGTAGGGGGTTCCGGTAACCCCCTCCGGCAATCCCGATAAATCCGAAACTTTTCCGGAACACTTCCGGTGTCCGAATATAGCCGTCCAATATATCAATCTTTATGTCTCGGACATTCCGAGACTCCTCGTCATGTCCGTGATCTCATCCGGGACTCCGAACTACCTTCTGTACATCAATACTCAAAAACTCATAATACCGATCGTCATCAAACGTTAAGCGTGCGGACCCTACGGGTTCGAGAACTATGTAGACATGACCGAGACTCATCTCCGGTCAATAACCAATAGCGGAACCTGGATGTTCATATTGGCTACTACATATTCTACGAAGATCTTTTATCGGTCAGAACCGCATAACAACATACGTTGTTCCTTTTGTCAAACGGTATGTTACTTGCCCGAGATTCGATCGTCGGTATCTCTATACCTAGTTCAATCTCGTTACCGGCAAGTCTCTTTACTCGTTCCGTAACACATCATCTCGTGACTAACTCATTAGTCTTTTGCTTGCAAGGCTTATTGTGATGTGTGTTACCGAGAGGGCCTAGAGATACCTCTCCGACACTCGGAGTGACAAATCCTAATCTTGATCTATGCCAACACCATGAATACTTTCGGAGACACCTGTAGAGCATCTTTATGATCACCCAGTTACGTTGTGACGTTTGATAGCACACAAGGTGTTCCTATGGTATTCGGGAGTTGCATAATCTCATAGTCATAGGAACATGTATAAGTCATGAAGAAAGAAATAGCAGTTAAACTAAACGATCATAATGCTATGCTAACGGATGGGTCTTGTCCATCACATCATTCTCCTAATGATGTGATCCCGTTGATCAAATGACAACTCATGTCTATGGCCAGGAAACATAACCATCTTTGATCAATGAGCTAGTCTAGTAGAGGCATACTAGGGACATACTGTTTTGTCTATGTATTCACACATGTATTAAGTTTCCGGTTAATACAATTCTAGCATGAATAATAAACATTTATCATGATATAAGGAAATAAATAATAACTTTATTATTGCCTCTAGGGCATATTTCCTTCAATCATCACTATCATAGGGGTCTGAATCGGTGTCGTCGATGATGATGTAGTCCTCAGAACAAATCTCCTTAGGTTCTTCTTCTTCTTCTCCTCCTGGTGCTGGATCTCCCATGAATACTCCTAGCTTCCTTGTCAAGTCATCGTTCTTCTCCACAAGTATTGTCATCTCCTCCTCGTATCCGTCACGTGTAGAGTTGAGTTCCTCTTCTAGCTCGAAGTTCCTTGTTAATGCCTTCTTCAATTCTATCATCCCTGCACACATCTGGTGCTCCTGTCGACGAATGTGTTGGTTTAACTCCTAGATGAACGTTGTAATGGACGTGTCCTTCCGGGTACTGATCATGTCCCATTGCTCGTCTCGGCGTCCACATATGTAGTAGATAGTATCCTTCAGCTCCTGCTTGTAGACTTCTCCAATACGTCCCATGGTAATGTGGGCTGCCATACTCTTGCCTAGGCTCCAGGTTGGTGCATCAAAAGAAAACTCTATGGGCTTAGTGGATGGTACGAATGTCCTCCCGGGAATTTGAATTTGAATATTCCATTGCTCATCTTCTGGTAGAGTGGCGGTGTAGGTCCCGGTGAAACTTGGTATTCCGATGTTCACGTACCTAGTGACTTCCTTCAAGTGTCGTCCAAAAGGTGTGTCTTCATCTGGTTGAGTGAACTTGTTCCTCGGGTCCACCATCCTAAAGAGTCGAAAATGGAGAGGAGTCAGAAATGAGTAGAGAAGAGTGACCTAGGGTTTATCTTAGTGGTCGTGTCCTACATTCAGCGTGTGCTCTGATACAATCTTGTAGCGACCACGATCCGAATGGACCGAAGTCTCTGTGTTCTGTGTCATCCCTGGATCGGTAATGCTGACACACACAGTACTTGAAGGATTTATAACAGAGTGGCAATCACACACTTATTACATCAAATGTCTCAAAAGAGAACTTATTACAAAAGTATATGGCATAAGGCCATCTAACAAAATAACAGCGGAAGGCTTGGAAGATAAGTGAGTCCATCAACTCCAACGGCATAGCTGAGTGCATGACAAACGACCTAGCGCACCTTACTCTTCTTCTGAAAAGTCTACAATGTAACATGTTGCAGCCCGAAATGGGTCAGCACATGAAATATGCTGGCAAGATAACACAGTAGAACAAGTAACAGAATGAAAGCTAAACTATATGCATGTTTGGCTGGTGGAGGCTCTAATGTTAAGAATTTTTGCATAAAGCCAATTTTTCCCTACAACAAAGGAATAAGTTTTATTTGAACTATCATGGTAGTTGAAACATCATTGAGAAGGCTCCTCCAACTCAATCCCAATTGAAGTAGTCATCATTAACACAACAAATTAACTTTAGAGTGATGAGATCAACCAATAATTCAAGTACCAGATACTCAAGATGTCGATAACCGGGGACAAGGCTAATCATGATTAGTTTGTACACTCTGCAGAGGTTTGCGCACTTTTCCCCACAAGACTCGAGCTCCTCCGTTGGATTTCCCGCACTACATGGTGTTTGAGAAACGGATGACCGAGACACAGTCTTTCAGAAGCATTTACTCTTTACCCCGGGTGGACTCGTACACCTACTTTCTGTTGGGGAACGTAGTATTTTAAAATTTTCCTACGATCACGCAAGATCTATCTACCAGATGCATAGCAACGAGAGGGAAGAGTGTGTCTACGTACCCTCGTAGACCGGGAGCGGAAGCGTCAAGTGACGCGGTTGATGTTGTCGAACTTCTTCGCGATCCAACCGATCAAGCACCGAACGTACGGCACCTCCGCGTTCAGCACACGTTCAGCTTGATGACGTCCCACGTGCTCTTGATCCAGTTGAGCTTCACGGCAGAGTTTCGTCAGCACAACGGCGTGGTGACGGATATGATGTGTTCACCGGCGCAGGGCTTCGCCTAAGCTCCGCGACGGTACGACCGAGGTGTGATTCTGTGGAGGGGGGCACCGCACACGGCTAAAACAATTCAACTTGTGTGTCTTTGGGTGCCCCCCTGCCCCCGTATATAAAGGAGCAAGGGAGGGAGGCCGGCCGGCCCTTCCTGGTGCGGCTAGGGAAGGAGTCCTACTAGGAATAGGATTGCAATCCTATTCCTAGTAGGATTCACCAAAAGGAAGAAGGGGGAAAGGAATAGGAGAGGTGGCGCCCCCCCCAATCCTAGTCCAACTAGGAACCCTAGGTGGGGGCGCCGGCCAGCCCTATGGGCTGCCTCTCTCTTTCCCTTTAGGCCCACTATGGACCATCCCCTCTCGTAGGGGGTTCCGGTAACCCCCTCCGGCAATCCCGATAAATCCGAAACTTTTCCGGAACACTTCCGGTGTCCGGATATAGTCGTCCAATATATCAATCTTTATGTCTCGGACATTCCGAGACTCCTCGTCATGTCCGTGATCCCATCCGGGACTCCAAACTACCTTCGGTACATCAATACTCATAAACTCATAATACCGATCGTCATCAAACGTTAAGCGTGCGGACCCTACGGGTTCGAGAACTATGTAGACATGACCGAGACTCATCTCCGGTCAATAACCAATAGCGGAACCTGGATGTTCATATTGGCTCCTACATATTCTACGAAGATCTTTTATCGGTCAGAACCGCATAACAACATACGTTGTTCCTTTTGTCAAACGGTATGTTACTTGCCCGAGATTCGATCGTCGGTATCTCTATACCTAGTTCAATCTCGTTACTGGCAAGTCTCTTTACTCGTTCCGTAACACATCATCTCGTGACTAACTCATTAGTCTTTTGCTTGCAAGGCTTATTGTGATGTGTGTTACCGAGAGGGCCCAGAGATTCCTCTTTGACACTCGGAGTGACAAATCCTAATCTTGATCTATGCCAACACCACGAATACTTTCGGAGACACCTGTAGAGCATCTTTATGATCACCCAGTTACGTTGTGACGTTTGATAGCACACAAGGTGATCCTACGGTATTCAGGAGTTGCATAATCTCATAGTCATAGGAACATGTATAAGTCATGAAGAAAGTAATAGCAGTAAAACTAAACGATCATAGTGCTATGCTAACTGATGGGTCTTGTCCATCACATCATTCTCATAATGATGTGATCCCGTTGATCAAATGACAACTCATGTCTATGGTTAGGAAACATAACCATCTTTGATCAATGAGCTAGTCTAGTAGAGGCATACTAGGGACACTCTGTTTTGTCTATGTATTCACACATGTACTAAGTTTCCGGTTAATACAATTCTAGCATGAATAATAAACATTTATCATGATATAAGGAAATATAAATAACAACTTTATTATTGCCTCTAGGGCATATTTCCTTCAGTCTCCCACTTGCACTAGAGTCAATAATCTAGCTCACATCGCCATGTGATTTAATACCGATAGTTCACATCGTTATGTGAATAACACCCATAGTTCACATCACCATGTGACCAACACCCAAAGGGTTTACTAGAGTCAATAATCTAGTTCACATCGCTATGTGATTAATACCCAAGAGTAATAAGGTGTGATCATGTTTTGCTTGTGAGAGAAGTTTAGTCAACGGGTCTGTCATATACAGATCCCTATGTATTTCGCAAATTTCTATGTCTACAATGCTCTGCATGGAGCTACTCTAGCTAATTGCTCCCACTTTCAATACGCATCCAGATTGATACTTAGAGTCATCTGGATTTAGTGTCAGAGCTTGCATCGGCGTAACCCTTTACGACGAACTCTTTATCACCTCCATAATCGAGAAATATTTCATTAGTCATCCAATTACTAAGGATAATTTTGACCGCTGTATAGTGATCTACTCCTGGATCACTATTGTACCTCCCTGTCAAACTCTTGGCAAGGTACACAACGTGTTTTGTACACAGCATGGCATACTTTATAGAACCTATGGCTGAGGCATAGGGAATGACTTTCATTCTCTCTATATTTTTCTGCCGTGGTCTGGCTTTGAGTCTTACTCAACTTCACACCTCATAAGTCAGGCAAGAACTTCTTCTTTGACTTATCCATTTTGAACTACTTCAAAATCTTATCACGGTATGTACTCATCGAAAGTCTTATCAAGCGTCTTGATCTATCTCTATAGATCTTGATGCCCAATATGTAAGCAGCTTCACCAAGGTCTTTCTTTGAAAAAACTCCTTTCAAACACTCCTTCATGCTTTCCAGAAAATTCTACATCATTTCTGATCGACAATATGTCATTTACATATACTTATCAGAAAGGTTGTAGTGCTCCCACTCACTTCTTGTAAATACAGGCTTCTCCAAAAGTCTGTATAAAACCATATGCTTTGATCACCTCATCAAAGCATATATTCCAACTCCGAGATGCTTGCACCAGTCCATAGATGGATCGCTGGAGCTTGCATACTTTGTCAGCACCTTTTGGATCGACAAAACCTTCTGGTTGCATCATATACAACTCTTCTTTGAGACATCCATTTAGGAATGCAGTTTTGACATCCATTTGCCAGATTTCATAATCATAAAATGCGGCAATTGCTAACATGATTCGGACAAACTTAAGCATCGCTACAGGTGAGAAAGTCTCATCGTAGTCAACTCCTTGAACTTGTCGAAGACCTTTCGCAACAAGTCGAGCTTTGTAAACAGTAATATTACCGTCTGCGTCGGTCTTCCTCTTGAAGATCCATTTATTTTCGATGGCTTGCCGATCATCGGGCAAGTCAACCAAAGTCCATACTTTGTTCTAATACATGGATCCCATCTCAGATTTCATGGTCTCAAGCCATTTTGCGGAATCTGGGCTCATCATCGCTTCCTCATAGTTTGTAGGTTCATCATGGTCTAGTAACATGATTTCCAGAACTGGGTTGCCGTACCACTCTGGTGCGGAACGTACTCTGGTTGATCTACGACGTTCAGCAGAAACTTGATCCGAAGTTTCATGATCATCATCATTAACTTCCTCATTGATTGGTGTAGGAATCACTAGAACAATTTTCTGTGATGCGCTACTTTCCAATCCGGGAGAAGGTACAATTACCTCATCAAGTTCTACTTTCCTCCCACTCACTTCTTTCGAGAGAAACTCTTTTTCTAGAAAGGATCCGTTCTTACCAACGAATATTTTGCCTTCGGATCTGTGATAGAAGGTGTACCCAACAGTCTTTTTGGGTATCCTATGAAGACACATTTTTCTGACTTGGGTTCGAGCTTATCAGGTTGAAGTGTTTTCACATAAGCATCGTAGCCCCAAACTTTAAGAAACGACAACTTTGGTTTCTTGCCAAACCATAGTTCATAAGGTGTCGTATCAACGGATTTAGATGGTGCCCTATTTAACGTGAATGCAGCTGTCTCTAATGCATAACCCCAAAACGATAGTGGTAAATCGGTAAGAGACATCATAGATCGCACCATATCTAATAAAGTACGGTTATAACGTTCAGACACACCATTACGCTGTGGTGTTCCGGGTGGCGTGAGTTGTGAAACTATTCCACATTGTTTCAAATGAAGACCAAACTCATAACTCAAATATTCTCCTCCACGATCAGATCGTAGAAACTTTATTTTCTTGTTACGATGATTCTCAACTTCACTCTGAAATTCTTTGAACTTTTCAAATGTTTCAGATTTGTGTTTCATTAAGTAGATATACCCATATCTGCTCAAATCGTCAGTGAAGGTCAGAAAATAACGATACCCGCCGCGAGCATCAACACTCATTGGTCCACATACATCAGTATGTATGATTTCCAACAAATCTGTTGCTCGCTCCATAGTTCCGGAGAACGGAGTTTTAGTCATCGTGCCCATGAGGCATGGTTCGCAAGCACCAAGTGATTCATAATCATGTGATTCCAAAATTCCATCATTATGGATTTTCTTCATGCGTTTTTACACAAATATGACTTAAACGGTAGTGCCACAAATAAGTTGCACTATCATTATTAACCTTGCATCTTTTGGCTTCAATATTATGAATATGTGTATCACACGATCGAGATCCAACAAACTATTTTCATTGGGTGCATGACCATAGAAGGTTTTATTCATGTAAACAGAACAACAATTATTCTCTAACTTACATGAATAACCGTATTGCAATAAACATGATCAAATCATATTCATGCTCAACACAAACACCAAATAACACTTATTTAGTTTTAACACTAATCCCGAAAGTATAGGGAGTGTGCGATGATGATCATATCAATCTTGGAACTACTTCCAATACACATCGTCACTTCATCGTTTAACTAGTTTATGTTCATTATGCAACTCCCATTTCGAGTTACTACTCTTTAGCAACTGAACCAATATCAAATACCGAGGGGTTGCTATGAACACTAGTAAAATACACATCAATAATCTGTATATCAAATATACCTTTGTTCACTTTGCCATCCTTCTTATCCGCCAAGTATCTAGGGCAGTTCCACTTCCAGTGACCATTTCCTTTGCAGTGTAAGCACTTGTTTCAGGCTTGAGTTTAGCTTTTGGTTTCTTCACGGGAGTGACAACTTGCTTGTCATTCTTCTTGAAGTTCCCCTTCTATCCCTTTGCCCTTTACTTGAAACAAGTGGTCTTGTTAACCATCAACACTTGATGCTTTTTCATGATTTCTACCTTCGCCGACTTCAGTATCGCGAAGAGCTGGGAATTCCTTTCGTCATCCCTTGCATATGGTAGTTCATCACGAAGTTCTACTAACTTGGTGATAGTGACTAGAGAACTTTGTCAATTACTATCTTATCTGGAAGATTAACTCCCACTTGATTAAAGTAATTGTAGTACCCAGACAATCTGAGCACATGCTCATTGGTTGAGCTATTCTCCTCCATCTTGTAGGCAAAGTACTGTCAGAGGTCTTATACCTCTCGACACGGGCATGAGTATGAAATACTAATTTCAACTCTTGGAACATCTTATATGCTCCGTGGCGTTCAAAACGTTTTTGAAGTCCCGGTTCTAAGCCGTAAAGCATGGTGCACTTAAACTATCAAGTAGTCATCATATCGAGCTTTTGTCAAAACGTTCATAACGTCTACATCTGCTCCTGCAATAGGTTTGTCACCTAGCGGTGCATCAAGGACATAATTTCTTTTGTGCAGCAATGAGGATAATCCTCAGATCACGGAACAATTCCGCATCATTGCTACTAACATCTTTCAACTTGGTTTTCTCTAGGAACATATGAAAAATAAACGGGGAGCAACATCGCGAGCTATTGATCTACAACATAGATATGCTAATACTACCAGGACTAAGTTCATGATAAATTAAAGTTCAATTTAATCATATTACTTAAGTACTCCCACTTAGATAGACATCCCTCCGGTCATCTAAATGATCACGTGATCCAAATCAACTAAACCGTGTCCGATCATCACGTGAGATGGAGTAGTTTCAATGGGGAACATCTTATGTTGATCATATCTACTATATGATTCACGCTCGACCTTTCGGTCTCTAGTGTTCCGAGGCCATATCTGCATATGCTAGGCTCGTCAAGTTTAACCCGAGTATTCTGCGTGTGCAAAACTGTCTTACACCCATTGTATTTGAACGTAGAGCCTATCACACCCGATCATCACGTGGTGTCTCAGCACGAAGAACTTTCGCAACGGTGCATACTCAGGGAGAACACTTATACCTTGAAATTTAGTAAGGGGTCATCTTATAATGCTACCGTCATTCTAAGCAAAATAAGAAGCATAATAAGATAAACTTCACATGCAATCAAAATATGTGACATGATATGGCCATCATCATCTTGTGCTTTTGATCTCCATCTCAAAAGCACCGTCATGATCACCTTCGTCACCGGCGCGACACCTTGATCTCCATCGTAGCATCGTTGTCGTCTCACCAACTATTGCTTCTATCACTATCGCTACCGCTTAGTGATAAAGTAAAGCAATTACATGGCGATTGCATTTCATACAATAAAGCGACAACCATATGGCTCTTGCCAGTTGCCGATAACTTTACAAAACATGATCATCTCATACAAAACCGTATAACTCATCATGTCTTGACCATATCACATCACAACATGCCCTGCAAAAACAAGTTAGACGTCCTCTACTTTGTTTGTTGCAAGTTTTACGTGGCTGCTACGGGCTTTAGCAAGAACCGTTCTTACCTACGCATACAAAACCACAACGATGTTTCGTCAAGTATGTGCTGTTTTAACCTTCACAAGGACCGGGCGTAGCCACACTTGATTCAGCTAAAGTGAGAGAGACAGACACCCGCCAGTCACCTTTAAGCAACGAGTGCTCGTAACGGTGAAACCAGTCTCGCGTAAGCGTACGCGTAATGTCGGTCCGGGCCGCTTCATCTCACAATTCCGCCGAAGCAAAGTATGACATGCTGGTAAGTAGTATGACTAGTATCGCCCACAACTCATTGTGTTCTACTCGTGCATATCATCTACGCATAGACCTGGCTCTGATGCCACTGTTGGGGAACGTAGTATTTTAAAATTTTCCTACGATCACGCAAGATCTATCTACCAGATGCATAGCAACGAGAGGGAAGAGTGTGTCTACGTACCCTCGTAGACCGGGAGCGGAAGCGTCAAGTGACGCGGTTGATGTTGTCGAACTTATTTGCGATCCAACCGATCAAGCACCGAACGTACGGCACCTCCGCGTTCAGCACACGTTCAGCTTGATGACGTCCCACGAGCTCTTGATCCAGTTGAGCTTCACGGGAGAGTTTCGTCAGCACAATGGCATGGTGACGGATATGATGTGTTCACCGGCGCAGGGATTCGCCTAAGCTCCGCGACGGTACGACCGAGGTGTGATTCTGTGGAGGGGGGCACCGCACACGGCTAAAACAATTCAACTTGTGTGTCTTTGGGTGCCCCCTGCCCCCGTATATAAAGGAGAAAGGGAGGGAGGCCGGCCGGCCCTTCCTGGTGCGGCTAGGGAAGGAGTCCTACTAGGAATAGGATTGCAATCCTATTCCTAGTAGGATTCACCAAAAGGAAGAAGGGGGAAAGGAATAGGAGAGGTGGCGCCCCCCCCCCCAATCCTAGTCCAACTAGGAACCCTAGGTGGGGGCGCCGGCCAGCCCTATGGGCTGCCTCTCTCTTTCCCTTTAGGCCCACTATGGACCATCCCCTCTCGTAGGGGGTTCCGCTAACCCCCTCCGGCAATCCCGATAAATCCAAAACTTTTCCGGAACACTTCCGGTGTCCGAATATAGTCGTCCGATTTATCAATCTTTATGTCTCGGACATTCCGAGACTCCTCGTCATGTCCGTGATCTCATCCGGGACTCCGAACTACCTTCGGTACATCAATACTCATAAACTCATAATATCGATCGTCATCAAACGTTAAGCGTGCGGACCCTACGGGTTCGAGAACTATGTAGACATGACCGAGAGTCATCTCCGGTCAATAACCAATAGCGGAACCTGGATGTTCATATTGGCTCCTACATATTCTACGAAGATCTTTTATCGGTCAGAACCGCATAACAACATACGTTGTTCCTTTTGTCAAACGGTATGTTACTTGCCCGAGATTCGATCGTCGGTATCTCTATACCTAGTTCAATCTCGTTACTGGCAAGTCTCTTTACTCGTTCCGTAACACATCATCTCGTGACTAACTCATTAGTCTTTTGCTTACAAGGCTTATTGTGATGTGTGTTCCGAGAGGGCCCAGAGATACCTCTCCGACACTCGGAGTGACAAATCCTAATCTTGATCTATGCCAACACCACGAATACTTTCGGAGACACCTGTAGAGCATCTTTATGATCACCCAGTTACGTTGTGACGTTTGATAGCACACAAGGTGATCCTACGGTATTCGGGAGTTGCATAATCTCATAGTCATAGGAACATGTATAAGTCATGAAGAAAGCAATAGCAGTAAAACTAAACGATCATAGTGCTATGCTAACGGATGGGTCTTGTCCATCACATCATTCTCCTAATGATGTGATCCCGTTGATCAAATGACAACTCATGTCTATGGTTAGGAAACATAACCATCTTTGATCAATGAGCTAGTCTAGTACAGGCATACTAGGGACACTCTGTTTTGTCTATGTATTCACACATGTACTAAGTTTCCGGTTAATACAATTCTAGCATGAATAATAAACATTTATCATGATATAAGGAAATATAAATAACAACTTTATTATTGCCTCTAGGGCATATTTCCTTCACTTTCCCCTACATCTGCTAGTCCACCACTGAAAGAGCTCACACAAGTTACTCATACTTTGCCAGAGCCCATAATGGCATTGTGGCTGCACAAGGAAGGTTCTAGCATCAATAGTTTTATGATCCCTTTGAGCCTCGGTGTCATTCCATAGGATAATCACAAGGTTCCTCCTGGATTTCCTAGGACAACACTGCATTCTCCAGGTGCCCTGCAACCAGTCCAACCAGATGTGTATTCAAGTAGCCACCTTAAGTTGAACCATTAATTAACATCTCACATCTGTCATGGATACACTCAAACCCAATCCACGTCTACGCGCATAGCATGGCAACCTAAGCATAACGTAGAAGTTACTCCCAGGGGTTTGAAAATAATGCATGATAATAGGTTCTACCTCAATCTACTTCCCAGCCCCACAAGTTAAGAGATCCTACTCATGCAATGTGTGAGGGTTTGATCTAATGCATAAAAACTGGGTCATAAAGGGGTATGATCAAAGTGTTACTTGCCTTGTTGATGATTCGCAAAACCTAGGGACTCTTAGTAGCACGCTTCGCACTCCGGGAATTCTATCGCAAGCAAACAATACCATACATAAGCAACCAAGCAAAGATGCATAGATAAAACTCCAAACAAGAAGATCTAACCAGAAAGTTCAACTTGAGAACTCCGGTTTGCAAAAAGAATCAAATCAAACGGAGCAACGAAACTCAAACTGCAAAAGAAATAAGATCCATTTACTAGATTGAACTAAAGTCAAATTTTACAGTAGAAAAACCTTGTTCAAATTGGTTAAACGGAAAGAGGGCTTTGATACGAAGATCTGGGCGCTTGAATCGCCTAATTCCCACTTACGAGCGAAAAGAAAAACTAAAAAGAAGATCAGGGCAGAAATCACGATCGAAAATAATCGCGGAAAAACCCTGAAAAAGAAAAACAGACGAACAGGCTAACGAACGAACGTTAGTTGTCTATGATGAACGGGCGAACAATGTTCGTTAAAATGAACATACGGACGAACGTCCACTGTTTAACTAAACCGGAAAAAAATGAACCAATCTATTAAAAAACAGATCTAGGGTTTTCTGAAAAAACCGAACGGTTTTAAAGAAAAACCTGCGGCGGCTCAGGGCGGCAGCTACCTCGGCGACGGCGGTGGCGGGCTCCGGTGGGTCGGCGATGGGCGGCGCGGCGGCGGTGCGGTGGCTCGGTGGCAGCGGCGCACGGCGCGGCGGCGGCGAATGGCGGCGCATGGCGTGGGCGGCGATGCGGTGCGCAGCGGCAGGCGGCGGCGCACAACGGCGGCGGCGCGGCGGCTTAGGGCGGCGGCGGCTTAGGGTTTCGGCGGTGGCTGGGGTGGGCTACGGGGCTTCGGGCCTCGCTTTATAAAGGGGCCGGCCGGAGGAGTCCTAGTCGGGTACGGTCCGACTGGGTCGGTTGACTTTTTTTTTAAATAGTCCTGACGTAGCGAAACTAGCGAAAAAATTACTAAATAGACTTGAAAAATTCCGAAATAAATTTTTACCGTCCTCTAATAATATTTATGACAAAGTGAACATTTTTCCCGGACCTAAATGCAATTTTGAAAACACGCATTTTTCCTATGCAAATAAAATCACAAATAAATCCGAATAAAATACCAAAAGTGATTTTAATATTTTTTCCTCCAATATTTCATTTATTTTGGAGAATTCATATTATCTCCGCTCATATATTTTATCAAGACATATTTTTATGAGAGAAAAACAATTAAAACCAAAGTGATCCCCGTACCGGTATTTGAGAAAACCCAAATACGAAAACGTTAAAATCCCCAACTCTCTCCGTGGGTCCTTGAGTTGCTTAGAATTTTCGAGGATCGCAACACACAAATGCAATAAAATATGATATGCAATATGATCTATGTATAACATTCGAAATTGAAAATTTGGGATGTTACAAGGAGTACGAGGGTTCACTGGTTCGGCTGCGGTGTGAGGCTGCCGTCGTCGCGGAATAACAGGGGGTGTGGGTGAGTGGAGGGATGGTCTGGCCAGCGGTGGGAGTAGTATGGGGGCGGTGAGGCCTCTGCGGTAGCACATCCGGCCATGGGAGGTAGTAGCAGGCGGCACGACCGGCGCTGCTTTGGGCGGCTGGAGCAAGAAGACCAGAGGTTGAAGAAGCACTATGTCCGGTGGATGGACATCGTATGGTCACAGAAGCTAGAATCGTTCATATTGACTAACTTGACAAAGCCCTCTGTCCCCATCAACTTAGTAGGCCCACAAGTCAACCACCCACTATGGTGGGTCTTTGCTATGAGGGGGTATTCATTTTTTTGTGCGTCATAAGGAGGCACTTCCTTGCGTGCGAAGATATAGCTGGCGGGTCCGACCTGTCAGCGGCGGGGGACGTTATTTCGCGAAATATAGAAGCCCTTCTCGTGGGACCTAGCTGTCAAGTGGAGGCATCATTATTTTTTGTGTAACAAGGAGGCATTTCCTTGCGTGCGTCCATGGACCCAGCTGTCAGCCTCTCCACGTACAGTCCACTTTCGATGGATGTTGTTCATTGACCACGTTGACCAGGCCACGCTAAGTGCACCAGGGCGGTGGACGACGGCGAGGCCTAGGAAGGGAACGACATGGAGCCAGGGAAGACTCTGCAGTTGTTTCCCACACGGAGGAGTACGAGGGTTTACTGGTTCGTCTGCCGTCCCTGGAGAAAACAGTAGGTGTGGGTGAGTAGAGGGATGGCTTGGCCAGCGATGGGATACGGTGGGGCGGTGAGGCCTGCGCGGCAGCACAGCCGGCCGCGGGAGGAGAGAGCAGGCAGTCCCGCCGGTGCTTGTTTGAGCGGGTGGAGCAGGAAGAGCAGATATTGAAGAAGCACGACGGCCGTTGGATGCACATCCAACAGTCAGTGCTTCTGCGTCAACCTATTTTTAGGAAAGCCTCAAATCTATGGAAAACATCATACAGCCCATCTGCCATTATTTCTAATAATTTACAGCCCATTTGCTAATTCTTAAGGTTTTTTAGCCCAAATTCTTTTTGTTAGCATTACATCCCTTATTGTGGCCACGGTTAAAAAATTATACGAAATTTTGCATATTTCGGTGCGGTCCGAACTGTTTTTAATCCCGAAATTTTGAGTCACATTCAAACTGCTTTTAAAAATATATG
Organism: Secale cereale; assembly: GCA_902687465.1. NCBI lineage: Eukaryota > Viridiplantae > Streptophyta > Magnoliopsida > Poales > Poaceae > Secale > Secale cereale. The sequence goes on along the minus strand of LR738710.1, from coordinate 800,570,513 downwards.
TATATCAATATAAAATCCAATAAATTGTCCACGAGTAAAAATTAATGCAATTAAAATCTCGAAATGAAAAAAATAAATTTGAAACTAATTGCCGGTTTGATGTGTTTAAAAAATGTACAGCCCATTTCTCATTACTGATAGGCCATTTTCTCGTCCAGCCGAATGATGCTCTCCTCGTCTTGAAAGATTTGCAGCCCAACAGGCGTGACAAAGTGACTTACTTGGCAAATCACAAAAAAAAACTGGGCTAGCCATTTTAAAAAAAAACTACTGGGCTGGTCTGTGGTAAACATAAATGAGAAGGATGTCTAGATAGGCCAGAGTGCCCTGCCCATCCCAGTTGACACCGTGCTTCCGTCTCAAAAACTGGGCTAGCCATTTTCAAAAAAAAAAACTACTGGGCTGGTCTGTGGTAAACATAAATGAGAAGGATGTCTAGATAGGCCAGAGTGCCCTGCCCATCCCAGTTGACACCGTGCTTCCGTCTCAAAAACAAATTAGATAAATGCCACACCATATATGGCGATTCGTAAAAATGTCACTGCAATTTCCAAACTTTGAAAAACGCCACTTCAATTTTTGCAAACTTTGGAAAACGCCACTGCAATTTGCAAACTTTGAAAAACGCCACTCCAGACTTCGAAAAATGCCAGTGGAAATGGCATGGAATGGCATTTTTCAAAGTTTGGAAATTGCAGTGGCATTTCTCAGAAACACTAGATTTGGAGTGGCATTTATCAAATTAACCCAAAACAAAAATAATTGGGCGAGCTGCTGGTCCCTGCTGTCAGCCGCTCGTTGTTCAATTCTCTCGTTTATTGACTACGTTGACAATGGCATGGGACCCAGATGGCAGAAATCCATTAGGAGGAGCCATTTTTTATTGGCTGGAAATAAGGAGGCACTTGCTTGCGTACTGCCATGTGACACCCCGAGACCGGTGCGCCAGGTGTCAGTCAGTTATTCGTCGTCGTTGCCATGTCATCTACTTGCATGTGCATCGTTGCCTTGTGATCATGTGTGTTGCATCATCATGTTTTCAAAACTTGCATCTGTCCGAGTTCCCTCGTCCTTTCCATTGTCCGTTCTGAGCCCAGACACACTCACACGCGCCCGCGGTGCCTCAATATATTTATTTTGTGAGTGTCCTAAAACATTCTCGGAATGGGTTGAAACTTGGCGTGTGGTCTTATTATAGCATAGGTAGACCGCCTGTCAAGTTTCGTCACGTTCGGAGTTCGTTTGATAGCCCAACTGTTAACCGTGTTAACCGCCGGAAGCCTTTTGTATTTTGGCCTAGCACCCCTTTCACAGAGCCCACCAAGCCCATTCTAACCCCTCCACGCTCTTGGCCGTTCGATCGCGATCACGTGGCCACAAACGGGTCCTCATTTGGACACCCCTAGTTCCCTCTAGCTATAAATAGGTGCCTCCCTCTCCATTTTCGCGGATGAACCCTAGCCCCGCTCCTCTAGCGCCGCCGGACATGTCCATCCGCGTCGGACATGTCCGCCGGACACGTCGCTCTGTCCAATCAGGACACGCCACGTCGCCCCGCCGCCGCTCTCCACCAACTGCGCGCCGCCACCTGTCCACCGCGCCCGTCTCCCACCGCCGCGGCCCGCGGAGCCCATCCGGGGCCCGCGCGGGCCCGTTCGTCGTAGCCGCCTGCGCAAGCTACACCCTGCGCCTCCTTCTCTTCCCCAGCCGGCGCCGGCCAGCACCATCGCCGCGCCAGGCCCTCGCCGCCGCCCGTGCCTCCGGCGACCTCGCCGCCGGTCACCGGAGTACAGCTCCGCTGCCTCTGCGCCTCCTCGCCGCCGATCTCCTTCGCCCCCCCCCACTGCGCCTTCCCATGTGTGCATCCGCCGCAGATCCGGTCAGGTCGGACCAGATCTGGCCGGCCTCCAGCTCCTCGGCCTTCTCCGTCGTCGTCCCCGACGGATCGAACGCCGCCGCCGTTGCTTCCTCCATCGGGAGCTGGGAGGTCGACGACTGGTCGCCAGCGCTCCGCGTGGGCCAAGCCTAGCTCCTCCAGCCTCCCCTTGCAAGGCCCGAGGCCCAGCTCCTCCAGCCTCCCTCGCCGGGCCGAGCCGCGGCCCAGTCCCCTCGGCCCATCTCCAATGCGCCTCGGCCCAGCCTCCTCCTCGTCGTGGGCTCGGCCCGCTCTGGTGATCCCGTGGCCCAGCTCACCCTGTGCCTCTATGAGACGCATGTGCATAGTATAGTTATATTGCGCCCGTTTGTATTTTTTCCTAAGTCGAAATTTCTGCTAAGTCCTTAGAATCAGTGATCTGATGCATACTTTGCATGCCTGTAAATTTTTGTGTGGTGATCCAAATTGAGTGAATGATATGTCAAAATGATCGTGGTGATATGCTCTACCCTTTGTTCCATTGTGCCATGCTTGTTTGACTTCATCTAGATGCTCTAATCTCTGTTGCAAGAGTGCTACTTGTTATAAACTGCGGCTACTTGTTATTTTGTTGCCATGTTTGAGATATGATAACTTGGTGCATGTTTATCCAAATGATGCATATGATATGTCAAAATGTTCATTGTGAAGTGTACTACATGATGGTTGATGTAGCATGCTTGTTTGAGTCCATAATGCCATGTTAAACTCTTTTGCAAAAGTGCATTTGACTGTTAAGTTCTGAAACTTGTTATGAGATGATGATTTCACATGCTCTTTGCTATTGATGTGTTTTTCCTCATGCCACATGTCTAGATGTTTTAGAAGCACCATTACATGGTCTTTGCTATGGTGCAATTAACTTCCCATGATATGCCTTGAGGTGACTTAAACATGCTTGTAAACATGCCATGTTATTATTCTTGTTTTATACTTAGTGAAAAAAACTGCTAAGTCTGGAATCTGTTATAACCTGATGCTATGTTTGGTTGATGCCCTTGTCAAATACATGCTTACTACTAGGAAAAGGGCTATAGATGAAATTGATACTAATGGCGCACCAGACAGGAGGTGCGCCATTAGTTTATAGTAATGGCGCACCAGCAACAGATACGCCATTAGAGTTCGAAGTACTAATGGCGCACCTTGCCCGGAGTGCGCCATTAGTATCAAGAAGTTTTTCTTTTAACTAGCGCGCCTGTCCAAACATACTAATGGCGCATCCATGCACAGTGCGCCATTACTAGTTGTAAATAGTAATGGCGCACCTGCAGTCATGTGCGCCATTAATGCTCTTTTTTTGTATGATATTTTTTATTCTGTTTTTTACAAAACTACTAATGGCGCACTGTCCCAGAGTGCGCCATTACTAGTTTGAACTAGTAATGGCGCACTTTGTGGCAGTGCACCATTAGTATGTTTTTTTTTTTGCAAAACTTGTAATGGCGCACCAACTATAAATGTGCCATTAGTAACCTTGATTACTAATGGCGCATTTGTAGCTGGTGCGCCATTAGTATGCGGGCAGCAACAAGATATTTTGGACAGCCTCTCTACCACACTCACTTCCCCCCCCCACTTGTTCATTCTCTCCACTTCCTCTCCTCTCGGGTCCCTCCTCTTTTCCACCTCATTTCCACCATATATTCATTCAAATCAAGTGGTTAAATTACCTTTTTTTGGTAGGTAAGTATGGGGGGAAGCTATATTTATGTTGTTCTCCATACAAACAATGTGCACATGCACTTTTATGGCCTATAGCTAGATCTATGTATGTTTGTGGTGTTGCATAGGTTTGTTGTGTTGCATATGTGTTTGTGTTTGTTGGTGTACCGGTATTTGAAATGCGATAGTTGCCAATATTTTCCCGGAATGTTGATTCATTTCCGTTTCGGTGAGAATTTTGGCATTAAGAATTCATTTTTGTCCTATTTTTAGGGAAAGTCATGGCAAATTTTTTCTTGGTTCTAAAATATCGTTTTGCTCTACCCCGCAGGGCGACCATGGTGCGCACGTTGACCGAAGGCATCGTGAATAGGTTTTTGAGGTCCGCGAAGGCCGAGGTGCTTCAAAAGAACGAGACGGAGATAAGATGTCCGTGTCGAAGATGCAAGCTGAAGAGCCTTATTGCGGACCCGGATTCCAGGCAGGTGCGGGACCACCTGCTCTTGCGTGGTTTCATGGATGGCTATCGGTGGCAAGGTGATGAAGATGACTACAAAGTCGTCCATGGGGGCCGGGCAAGAAATGAGGAAGGGCAGCAAGACAACCACCGCGGCTCGGGCGGGCAAGAAGACGAAGAATCCCCAGGAGATGATCACGACGGTGATGCTTTACACAGTCATCATGTAGAAGATGCAGGACATGATGATGAGGAAGATGCCGGAGCAGACGACGGGCATGATCATGAAGATGATGATGCCGGCGGAGCAGACGACGCTGAACCATCGATGGGCTAGGTGCAGGACCCTCATATTCAAGAGCTGCTTCTCAAGCAGACCGATAACGCAAGAGCTGCCGCCCGAGAGAAAGCCAAGATGGATCAACTTGAGTTAGATGCGGTTACTCCATTGTATGAAGGATGCACGCCCGAGGATACCCGCCTGAAAGTAACGCTCATGGCTCTGGAGATGAAGGTAAAACACAAAATGACCAACGCATGCTTCGACGAGAACATGTCATTCTGGCACGAACGTCTTCCCAAGGGGAACAAGTGCCCCACCAGTTTGGAGGAGGCGAAGAAAATCGTGTGTCCTCTGGATTTACCGCACGTGAAATACCATGTGTGCATGAACAATTGCATCATTTATCGGGACGAGCACGCGGAGTCTACCATATGTCCGATGTGCGGCGTCACTCGATACAAAAAGAGGAAGAAAGCTCCTCGAAAAGTGGTGTGGTACTTTCCGATCACTCCTCGTCTGCAGCGGTATTTCGCGGACCCTAAGGTAGCAAAGCTTCTGCGTTGGCACGCGGATAGGGAGGAGAAGAAGCGAGAAGATGACGCAAATGATCCGGAGATAGATAAAAAAGACAAGATGCTGAGTCACCCTAAGGATGCGAGCCAGTGGCAAGTGTTGAACTTCGAAGACCTAGAATTTGGGAACGATCCAAGGAACATCGTGCTGGGTGCGAGCACCGATGGAGTCAACCCGTTTGGCAGCCAGAGAAGCACACATATCACCTGGCCTGTGTTTGTGTGGATGTACAACCTTCCCCCCTGGTTGTGCATGAAGAGGAAGTACATTCACATGAGTATGCTAATTGAAGGACCGAAACAACCAGGGAACGACATCAATCTGTATCTGGGGCTGCTGAAAGAGGAGCTAGACACGCTGTGGAAAACGCCAGCCAATACGTGGGACGCCGCAGAGAAAGAATATTTCCCTATGAGAGCCGCACTGCTCACGACGGTGCACGACTATCTCGGTTACGGATATGTCGCGGGGCAGGTGGTCCACGGATTTTCTGGATGCGTCAGGTGCATGGATGACACAATGTATCGCCAGCTAGATAGAGATCCCGGGTCTTCGAAAACCGTGTTCATGGGACATCGAAGGTGACTTCGCGACGATGACCTGTGGAGAAAACGCAAGGATCTGTTCGATGGTGAAACCGAACCCCGAGGACGCCCGCGTACGAGGAGCGCCGAGGAAATAGACGAGCTGTTGAAAAATTGGAAAGATTGCCCACTGCCGGGAAAGAAGCAAAAGGCGCCAGAGCCGGGAAAGAAGTGAAAGGCGCCAGAGCCGCTGCTGAAGGTATGGAAAACGAGGTCTGTTTTCTGGGACTTGCCGTACTGGAAGATCCACCGTGTGCCTCACAGCCTTGATGTAATGCATATCACGAAGAACGTGTGCGAGAGTCTGCTTGGTACCCTGCTCAACATGCCAGAGAGGACCAAAGATGGGCTGAAAGCAAGGGCAGACTTGAAATCAATGGGCATCAGGCAGGAGCTTCACGCTATATATGATGATGATGATGATGATGATGATGATGATGAGGCGAAGCACGACACGGAAAGTCGTCGCAAAGGCAAAAAGGCCAAGAAGACCGGAAATGACTACCCTCCCGCGTGCTTCACTCTAAGTCAGGAGGAGATCGAGCAGTTTTTCACCTGCCTCGTAGGAGTACAACTTCCTTACGGTTACGCGGGGAAGATAAGCAGATACCTAGACCAGGCGAAGTTGAAGTTCAGCGGGATGAAGTCTCACGACTGTCACGTGCTGATGACGCAGATACTTCCAGTTGCAATCCGTGGTATCATGGACGCGCACGTCCATGAAACCCTATTTGGCCTATGCAACTTTTTCGACGTCATCTCTCGGAAGTCTGTTGGCGTGAGGCAACTCAGAAGGCTACAGGAAGAGATCGTGGTGATACTATGCGAGCTTGAGATGTACTTCCCGCCCGCATTCTTCGACGTTATGGTGCATCTGCTGGTCCATATCGTGGACGATATCATCCAACTCGGGCCGACGTTCCTGCACAGCATGATGCCGTTCGAAAGGATAAATGGTGTCATCAAAGGATACGTTCGCAACATGTCACGTCCAGAGGGAAGCATAGCCAGGGGCTTTCTGATCGAAGAGTGCATCTCGTACTGCACGAATTATCTAGGCATCGAGAACCCCGTTGGTCTGCCCGTCAACAGGCACCTCGGCAGGATCGCTGGATCGGGTCACCGTGAGGGTCGCCGCGAAATGCATGTCGACTTCGAGGGTCGACTCGCCGACTTTGAAAGAGCAAACCTAGTCGCGCTACAACACATAGACGTGGTCGATCCTTGTGTGGTTCAGCACAAAACCTTTATTGAGAAGACATACAATGACTGAGGCCAACAGAGGACGGACGGAGATATAATCAAAGAGCAAAACTCATGTTTCACGCGTTGGTTCAAGCAGAAGCTTCTGTCATACCCTTTACATGATGATTCTTCCGCGGAAGAACAACTCATATTCGCCTTGTCACAGGGCGCCGAGCACAACCTGATGACCTATGAGGCGTACAATATCAACGGCTACACATTCTACACCGAGGCCAAGGACATGAAGAGCGATGGTTATCAGAACTCCGGGGTAACGATGGAATCCTACACCGGTAATGACAAGGACAGATACTACGGAAGGATCGAGGAGATCTGGGAGCTGAGCTACGCTGGAGAGAAGGTCCCGATGTTCCGTGTCAGACGGGCCAAGAGCGTCCTAAAAGAAGACCGGTATTTCACCACCATGGTTATACCCGAAGCCAAATCCAAGACCGCGGGCGCAAACGTCACCGCGAAAAATGAGCCATGGGTACTGGCTTCCCAAGTTGACCAATGCTTCTTCATTACCGACCCGTCAAAGCCCAGTCGTGTTGTCGTGAGGAGAGGCAAAAGGAAGATCATTGGAATGGATGGAGTAGCCAATGAGCAAGACTTCGACAAGTACGGCGACCCGAGGATCGAACATGACGACGATGATGAAGTAGCAGCATACACCACAAGAAGAAGCAGGACCACCCTACCTAAAGGACGTCCGTTCCATAGAAGAACTCCATTTGCGAAAAAGAAGGGCAAGAAGATTGTGAACAGATAGCTAGCTAGCTAAGATCGTTTGTATTTAAATCGTAGCCTTCATTTCTCGAGTGTATTTCATGGGCACTTTTTGAACTATCATGATTATTTTTAAATTTCATGGACACTCGATCTCGATCCCCCTCGTCGCCGAGAGCACCCCCGGTCCACCGGCCGCCGACCCCTACTCAACCACCGCAGCCGACACCCCGTACCCCTCCACTACTCAACCGCCGCCGCCGACCACCCCCGCACCCCTCCCCCTACTCAACCACCGCCGCC
>LR738710.1:800540526-800561650 GCA_902687465.1 Secale cereale | reverse complement strand
CCCCCTTCCTTCCTCCCCCTCCCTCCCTCCCTCCTTCCCCTACCTGGCCAAGTTCGTCGACAAGGGCGTCCAGGTCAAGCTCACCGGCGGCCGCCAAGGTTGATTCCATTCGCACAGACCAAATCCCCTCTTATTCCTCTGTTCCTCTGCTATGCTCTACGTAGTCAGATCCATTAGATGCCCCCCTGTCTGCTTGCGCTAGGCTCTGTCGCCGCTGCAGTGTACGGTGATTCTTAGAGAATGCTACGAATGTTACTGACGGTAGTACTCATTGGTTGACTTTTGTCTGATTTACTTGGTGCGTTTTGTGTTTCTAGTGTTGAAGGATGTCTCTTTTTGAGTTGTTGGCTGCTGTCATTCTAGCCAGCAAACAAATGCCTCTGTGCGAGCCTATCTTGTCTAGATATGTGCTAGGAGCTAGGATATGTATCTACAGTGAGGAAACATGTTGGGTGGGAAAGCAAAATTAAACCTAGATCATGGTAATTCATCATGTGTTAGCGTGATGTATGGACTTTTATCGCAAATCATTTACAGGCTTGTGCTTGCTTGCACCTCTTTTTTGTTGGGCATGTTTGTCTATAGATTTTGACGGGTGTGGGTGTGAGGCGTCTCTTACCTTATTAGTTGAAATTTATTTAAGCTCCTATGGTGGCCAGCTCTTTGAAACCCATGCACTCCCTTCGTTCACAAATATAAGATGTTCCAACTTTTTTATACGAAATATAGATATGCACATGCTAGTTGGCACACACAGTAGGAAACACATTGTTTATACGAAACAAGCACCTCATACAGATCTGACATAGGAGTATTTCTCAAAGGAAGATGACCAACTCTTCATATTTGATAAATCCTCTCTTGCTCAACCACTCTCACGTATCTCACTCGTTTAGGTTAACTTCTATTTTTCTGTGTGGAAAAAAATCATCTTAATGGAGGCTCTGCCCTTATGAGGTCAAGGATAGCCACTGTTACTTAAATATGCCATATTGCTGCTGCTTTCTAATTAATACTGGCAGCAACATCAATTTTTGAGTTGTTGTCAGTTTGCTATCAAGCCGGGGTATTCACTGCTGTTGTTTTACAAGCTTGAAACTATTGTTTTACAAGATTCAAACTATTGTTTTACACATCAATTTTTTGTGTGGAAAGGAATATGGTGGTCATGTATTTGGTTCCTTGTTGTAAATATTTGAACTTCAAACTATTGTTTTACAAGCTTCTGCAACTTTTTCTTAACTGTTCATGCTGCTGTTATGAATTCACTGCTGTTGCTACTGTACTTGTCATGATGTTGTACTTGTGATGATGCTACTTGTGATCTTCTGAAATGACCCATTGGCAACTTCATTAGGCGGGGATAATGATTTTGCAGGTACCCCGAGAGGCCCTTGAGTTTGCTGGAATGTTGATTAACTTCCGTTCCGGCAAATTCGGGTACTCCATATGTCCTATTTTCAGCAAAGGTCATGCTGAAATTTTCCGTGAATTTTAGCATGACTTTGCTAAAAATAGGACATATAGGGTACTTGTGACTAATGCATGGGCCGGGGTATCTTAGTGGTTAATTAGGTAGGATCAAGTGATTAGAGCCAAGTTATTAGGCCCAACTTACAATTCTCCTTCCTAGCTTAGCTTTTAGGATGCCTCGGTGTCGACAAACCATAAATTATGAAACCTTGGCTTTTAGGGTCCCTCGGTGTCGATAAAAACCGAAAATGATGAAAGCTTAGGCTTTTAGGGTGCCTGGGCGTCGAAAAACCCTCAATTATAAAAGCTTAGCTTTTAGGATGCCTCGGTGTCGACAAACCCTAAATGATGAGACCATGATCTTGTTCCTTGACAATAAGCAACTTTTTGACCAAACTTTGATCCTATTTAGAGAGAAACATGGCCAACAACGATGAGGCCGGCGGTTCGGGCGGGAAGGCATTCTGGGAGCTGTCCCAGGAGATGGAGGAACAACCTCACTTGTATGAGGACGCCGCCTTCCACACCGATCCTGAGACCACTGATGGTACCGCGGAGGATGACCCCACTGATGCCACCACTGATGCTGCCGCCGAGAATGCCACCACTGATGATGGCGGCGCACACACAGATGGCAGCCAACTGAAGAGGCAACGGAAGGACCGGCGCCCGACCGTGCTCCGCACCCTCAAGGAGGAAGTTACTGAAGTGGACCCCGACGGGAATCCAACGGCGCCCGAACGAATAGTCAAGGGGTACTCGATTCAGCTCGGGTGCATTCTCCGGAGCACCGTCTCGATCAACAGCGAGAACCTGAGGCATCCTGACAACGCGAATTACCGCAACCTCCTCTTCACGAAGCTGCACGAACGATACAAGTTCCCCGCTCAATTTGATAACACAAGCCTCAAAGGGAATAAAGTGAACAATGCTGCCCTCACGAAGATGAGCATGGCCCTGTCTACTTGGAAAACCAATGTGAAGATAATGATCAAGAAAGGTGAGAGTTATGAGACGATCAAGCAGAAACATCTTTCGATCACCAAAGATGACTACAACGAATTCAAGATCACTTGCTCGAGCGCCTCACACTCCAAATCAAGTCAGTGGGGGAAAGAAATGCAGGAGCTCAACTTAGGGGAACACACACTCGGTCCCGGCGGTTACAGAGTGGCGGAGCCTATATGGGACAAGGAGGAGGCGGACCGTGCCGAGCAAGGCCTACCGCCCCTCTTCGATAAATACGGTGACAAGCAGACCAGGAACTTTATCAGGGCCCGGTACAAGAAGGACCCGAAAACAAAGGAGCTGACCACGGATCCGAAGACCAGGGCGCTTGAGCTTGTTCTGGTAAGGAATACACCCCCGCGTAATTAGCTCCATTTCTAAATGATTCACATTCCTTCCGCAGGCGACTGAAAGCAGTAGCGCGGGGTCGACTAAGAGCGGCCCTTGGGACACGACTCTAAATAGGGCGTTGAATGTAATGTAGAACAAGGATAAGCTCGAGAAGCCGACGTCAGCTGGTCGTGTGGCCGGCAAAGGCTTGTCGACAAAATGGTCGTCATACTATAACGCTGGTGGGCGAAAGGAGAAAAAGACCAGCTCGGAAAGCCAGGCGCGCGAGGTTCAAGAACTCAAGGCAAAGGTGGCGCGGATTCCGGAGATTGTCCAAGAGCAAGTGCAACAACAGCTCGGAGCGACGATCACCGCCATTGTGCCTAGCTTGATCGAGGGGTTGAGTACGTGGATTGCTGCCGGCCAACAGGGGCCGCCCCCGATTCCCAGCTTCACGGCCAGCAACTCGCAGAACGAGATGGCGGGGCCATTGGTGTCTTCGGCGGAGGCGGCATTGGTGTCTCCGACGCCGGCACGGGAGCTTAATGCACCCGTGTGTACGCCGGCCGGCACCTCTGCAGCAAGCGGCCCCTCCGTCAACTGCACGCCCGCCGTTGGCGGTGCCTCGACATTAGCCGAGCTCGACGCCATCATCACGGTAACTAATTAAGCCTCTCTCGGCCGAGGACTTCATCTCCTTGCCTTTGACTGGGCATCCCTGACGCCCTACATGTTTTCGCAGGGCGCCGCCGACGTTCCGTGCACTCTCCTGCACTTCGTGAACAACGAGTTGCTCGATGTCCCCAAGGGCAAAATCGTTCAACCGCGCCAGCCCTTATTCCACGGTACCCAGATGCCACCCAACTTGTTTAGGGTTCAACTGGTTCGGGTGCTGCCAGGCTGCGACGACGTGTTACCTCCGATTCGACCCGTCGGGGCCGACGATGATGACGTCATGACCCTCAGCGCCTGCCTGAGCTGGCCCCTGCTTTGGCCGAAGAGCCAGATTCGTTTGGGGGCGGGGGAAACCACACCAAAGACAACACCGCCAGTCGTGCTGGCGCCAAGTCGTCCCCATGGCAAGTCCGCCGTAGCGGTGCCGAACATCCCTATGCCACTGGATCCAAACATGCATATGGCACAGGATCAGAACGACGACGATGACGATACATTTGCCAACGTCGATCATTACTTTGCCGATCATGGGTACGGTGACGACTTCATGGGGGCTCCTTCTCAAGAACCCGACCCAACAAAAGACGTGCGCGATCAAGCCGGTACCGCGGAGAAGCCAAGTTGCAACAGGCGTCGTCTGCCATTCAGCTCTCAGGAGACGCCTCCGGCTGCCGATTTCACCGAGCCTCAGATAGGCGAGGTGCGAAATATGATCAGCCCCAACACACTAAAGAAGGTGGTCTCTGAGCAGAACTCGGTCCCAATTCAGGAGATCAAGAAGAAGGCACACAAAAGAAAAACTAACAAGGGTGCGAGCCAGCCGGCACCGAGTACGATCCGTGCTCAGGACGGTCCACCTTCACCTGAGGATGTAATGAGGAGGGTGCATGTGGCGGGTAGGCCGATGCTACCGACAAATATGCTCGATGCTGCAACCGGTGCCATGCGGAGTCTGCATGACAGTGTTCTTTCTTTGGAGAAGCGGCGTCTCACACAGAAGGATGTGGCGTACCCGGTTTTCGCGGCCAAGGTGCCGGAGGGCAAGGGATTTGTGGATAACTCCATCGGGGGTACGATCGTGCTGCGGTTTGATGACATCCACGCTATGTTGAACCTTCATCCGCTGCACTACACCTTTGTTCGGCTATTTTCGCTGAGTATGGAGATGCGGATCATTCGCGACAAGACCCCGGACATCGTGATAGTCGACCCCTTCTACATGCGTGCCAAGATCTTGGGCAGCGCTGGGGACCGGCAAGTCGCGAGTTCTTACCTCGGAGGAGTCAATCTGGCAAACCGAGATAAGGATAACTTCCTCGTGCCTTACTTTCCCGAGTAAGTCCTCCGCCTCAACCGCCCCGTAACATATGAATTCTTAGATTTCGATCGTTCTTCTTTTAACATTCCGTGTTTTCTGTAGTGACACACAGTGCACGCTCATACTACTAAGCCCCAAATATTCCATGGCCACGTATTTCGACCCGGACCGTAAGTCGGCTGTAGACTACACAAATGTCAAGAAGGTTCTTGATGATGTTCTCGCCGGCTACGCCAAATCTGGAGGCACCTTCACCAGGACAACTCGTAAGTACGGCAAGCACGTGTTCTCCCACAACACGACGTTCTGCTGCGTCAAGCAGCCGCCTGGCGGTTAGAAGGGTGCCTACTATGCCATCCATCACATGCCGGCGATCGTACGGGACCATCATCAACTTCTGCTACCGAGTAAGCTCAAAGATTGGGCCGCGCGCGTGTCGGCAATCCAGTACGCGGACATCAGACAAGATTTCTTTCGCATCCAGTCGAAATTTGCGGAAATCATCCATCAAGATCTCCTTCGTACCTCGGGGCTGTTCTACCTCAGGAATCAACCGTCGAACAGTGACATCGACACAATGCTACAAATGCAGGCTGACAACGCCCGTGATTTCATGACTCCCATGATAGACGGCGGCTTCATCCACGCTCCGATGCATTGAGTCGAGTCGAAAGCAGTGATGCTGTGTCTAGTTCTGAAACATCGATTGGCTCTTGTTGTAATTATAAACTTTAATGAACTTGTAGTATGTCTCTTTGGTTTCGAGAGTCGTTCAACTTAGATGTAATCGATGCTATTAATGTCTTGCTTTTCTCTTTCGATCGTTCTGTTGCATACTTATATATTGCTTATGAATTGTCTGTGAATTGATACTAACGTTTCGTTTGGCTAGTGCATATATATAGCGATGCCGTCGTATGTCGTGTACAAGGGTAAGGTTCCCGGAGTCTACGACGACTGGGAGGAGTGTCGGAGACAGGTTCACCGATTCAGCGGTAACAGTTACAAAGGGTACACCACTAGGGCCGAGGCCGAATCTAGATACGCCCGCTATCTAGCGGGAGAGGGGAGGGAGCGTTGGAGGAACCGGATGAAAACAAGTTTCATCGTGATGATGCTCATCGTGACGACCGCAGCTCTCTTCTATGTGATGGTAGTTTAGATGATCGATATCGACTTGTAATGCGAAGACAAACTCGCTACTCGCGATCTCAAGACTTGTAATATATTGTTCTATCTTTGTTCGGTCTTTTCAATTCGGAGACTAATATGATGGATGAATTGTATTCGGAGACTAATATGATGAATTGTATTCAGAGATTAATCTTCTATTGTATTCGATGAATGTGTTGTTGATGTGTGCTGTCTATATTCTGTGCAATTATACATTTTGTAATCTGTGCAAAAAAAACAGAAAAATAATATTAAAAAAACCTAATATTCATACTAATGGCGCATCAGAGAAAAGTGCGCCATTAGTATGCCAAAGCATAGTAATGGCGCATTAACTGGCAGTGCGCCATTAGTATGCCAAAGCATAGTAATGGCGCATTAACACGCAGTGCGCCATTACTATGCGGATAATACTAATGGCGCATCATACATAGTGCGCCATTAGTATGCCATAGCACCTGGCCCCTGGGAGGCATACTAATGGCGCACTAAGGTGCACACTAATGGCGCATCCCAGGTGCGCCACTAGTATACCAGATACTAATGGCGCACCAGAGGTGCGCCATTAGTATCAAATACTAATGGCGTGCTAGTAATGGCGCACCACTAATGCGCCATTAATGGCCAAATAAGGTGCACCATTAATAGGCCTTTTCCTAGTAGTGGCTTGTTTTGGGGTGGCCAATGATCATGTCTTGTTGTCCATGTTATTGACTATCCATTCATGCCCTTACTTGCACATATGACCTGATGTAGCTTATTTATTTCTTGCTCTCAAGTTGCTATAAATTATACCTGTCAGGATTTTATCAGCATGTTCAATTTGGTGGAACTTGTTGCTATTGATCCATGCCTCCTATGGAGTTGCTAAAATGGAGTTGTTTGTTGTAGGATATGTCTACTACATGTCCATGCTCTTTATATACTTAGTGGAGTTGATATGCATGTTGTTTTGTGCCTCCAAAGGCAGCATCGTGAAGATGTTTTTACCTTACCAGATTTTGGCTAAGTCTGTATAATTTTATTGCAACTTGCCATGCTTGCTTAAATGTGTTCTAGCAAGCTTTTGGGTGTGTTCTAAGTTCATGCTTGTAGAGTAACATGTATACTTCACATCCATGCTTCTGGTTATCATGTTTGGGTGCTGTAACTTATTTTTACCTTGGTCCAAAGTTGCTATGTGGCTGTTAACTTCAGCTTGTTGTTATATCTTGTTTCGTGTGTATCTTGTAGTCCGTTGCTCCGTTTTCGGTGTGCCTTATATGAAACTTGTGTGATTTTGCATGTAGAATCATAATATCATGTTGTTTACATGTTTGGAGTGTTTTTTGTTGATGTTTGGGTGCATCTTGCACCGTTGCCTTGCTTGTCTTGTTTTGCTCATATCTTCTAGACCGTAGCTCCGAATTAAACAAACTTTATATGAAACTTGACTAGAATTTCGTGTGGATCATCATGGTGCATGTTAAACTGCTGTTTAACAACTTTAACTTAAGGTTTGTTCAGATCTGGACTAAATTCAAAACACGCATATGAGGGCTTACCGGATTTGTTATGTGTTGGTTCCGGCCTCATTTAAACTTGTTGGGTGATGTTGTTTTTTAGTGCTTCCTGCCTTGCCATGTTTTGCATCATATATAGACTTGTCTTGCATCCTACTTGGTTGAGAATATTGTCATGTTCTTGTGTTGTTTTTGAGTGCTTCCTACCTTGCCATGTATTGCATCATATATAGACTTGTCTTGCATCGTACTTGATTGAGCATATTGTCATGTTCTTGTGTTGTGTGTTTACCGTATTGCTTGCTTCTTCTCATTAGTGCTTGTTCCATTGCGATTGTGAGGATTCGCTCGTCTACCCGTGGTTCGTCTTCAAGGCTTCTTCTTCGTCTACTTCATGGATTCGTTCTTCTTCCTTGCGGGATCTCAGGCAAGATGACCATAACCTTGGATACCTTTACTACCATTGCCATGCTTAGTTGTCTCGATGCTATCGTTATTTGTCGCGCTACTGATCATTATTGTCAGCCCCTCTCCCTGTTGCCATGAAACCTCTAACCTTTGACACATTCCTAGCAAACCATTGTTTTGCTATGTTACCCGCTTGCTCAGCCCCTCTTATAGCGTTGTTAGTTGCAGGTGAAGATGAAGATCGTTCCATTTTGGAAATTGTTGTTGGAATATCACAATATCTATTATTATTATTATTAACACACCTATATACTGGGCATGGGTGGAAGGCTTGGCCGTTTGCTCGGTGTTTTGTTCCACTCATGCCACCTTAGGAGCCGATAACCCGGCATTATGTTCCTTGATTTTGCATTCCTTACACGGTTGGGTATATGGGGACCCCTTGATAGTTCATCTTTGAATAAAACTCCTCCAGCAAGGCCCAACTTTAGTTTTAATTTGCCTCATAATAACAACTTAATTAATTAATTAAAATTGCATAGGGGGTCGCGTCCCCGGGGATTCTTCTACATAGAAGGAGGGCCAGTGCTGATGGTGTTGATCCCAAATAGAGCACTGTGCGGGACCGCCCCTTGGCAACTTGGGGTATCTGGCTCCTGTACGCTTTGCTCATCCGGACGTGGCCTTAGACGAGATACGCGCGGCTACTATCAGGGTGTCGGCACGCCGGGAGGTCTTGCTGGACTTGTTTTACCATTGTCGAAATGTCTTGTGCACCGAGATACCGAGCCTGGTCGGATTTCCCTAAGGTAAGGGGTAATAATTATTATTACTTCAGCTGATCGTGAGAGCTTGTGATGGGCTAAGTTGGGACACCCCTGCAGGGTTATGTTCTTTCGAAAGCCGTGCCTGCGGTTATGTGGCAGATTGGAATTTGTTAATGTCCGGTTGTAGCAAACTTGACAGAGGATCCGAAGTAAAACACACAACTGTGTGAGTAACCGTGACTGTCTCTTTTCACTTTGAGAAGAGAACACAGTGCGGTTATGTTTGACTCGTAGGTAGTTCAGGATCTTTAGCGATCACTACTAGTTCGCGACCGTTTGCGTAGATGCTCATCTTATTCTTGTACTCGTAAGTTAGCCACCATATTTATGCTTAGCCGCCGCTGCAACCTCACCACTTTACCTCTTCCTACCCATTAAGCTTTGATAGTCTTGTTACCCATGGTTATGGGATTGCTGAGTCCTCGTTGCTCACAGATACTACAACAACAGTTGCAGGTGCAGGTATCCGATGTCTTGACTTGAGAGCGTTGTTCTTTTGTTGGAGTTCTTCTTCTTTAGTCTTGGGTTTGGTTCCGGGTCGGTAGCCTGGGATAGCAGATGGATGTCTTTGTGCTTTTCATGTTTGCATCCGTAGTCGGATATCTTGTATTGATGATGTTGTATTCATGTGATTTGTATGTATTGTTGTATCCCCCATGTAAGAGCAAGATTTATCAGTTCCGTGGTGGTCTGAAGGATGAACTCCAACTAGCTCTCACCTTGTTCGAGCTTGATGAATTTGATCAATTCTATTACATGGTACTTAGGCAAGAGGCAGCCCAGCTCAAGATGGAAGCTTCCAAAAAGAGGATCAGAGATGCAGTTCACTCCTCCTCTTCTTCACAAGTGGTCGCAAAGCAACAGAAGTTTTGGCTTCCACCTCCTCAAGTGATCCGACCTCCCAACAACAACAACAAGCATTCTGGTGGCCGTGGTTTCTCCCACCCACACAACCAAGGCAATCAGTCCAAGTCGCAGTACCAAGCTCCAAGACCAAGTGTTCCTCCTCCTCGTCCACTTTCTGAGGTCACATGCTACAAATGTGGTCTGAAGGCTCATTATTCCAACAAGTGCACCAACCAAAGGCGCCTTTCGCCTCCTCCACCTGTCAGCACTGCTATTGCCAAGCACAACCCCAAGTCAGCAAGAGTGAATCTGATGAATCCAGCTCAAGCAGAGAATTCTTCAGATGTGATCACTATTAGGAAAAGGGCTATAGATAGGATGGAAACTAATGGCGCACCAGACATGCGGTGCGCCATTAGTACATACTTTGTACTGATGGTGCACCACGTGCCAGTGCACCATTAGTGTGGAATACACTAATGACGCACCGAGCTCATGGTGCGCCATTAGTATCAATTTTTTTTCTTTTCCAAACAGACTAATGGCGCATCTAGACAAAGTGCGCCATTACTAGTTGTAACTAGTAATGGCGCACCAGTCCCATAGTGCGCCACTACTATTGTTTTTTATTATATTTTTTATTCTTTTTTTGCAAAACTACTAATGGTGCACTCTGCCACAGTGCGCCATTACTAGTTTAAACTAGTAATGGCGCACTTTGGCACAGTGCGCCATTAGTATGTTTTTTTTTGTTTTTTTTTTGCAAAACTACTAATGGCGCACCACCAGCAGGTGCGCCATTAGTAACATGGGTTACTAATGGCACACCATCTCCAAATGCGCACCATCTCCAAATGCGCCATTAGTAACCTGGGCACCAACAAGATATTTTGGACAGCCACTCCTACCCACTCACTTTCTCCCCACTTCACTCTCTCCACCTCCTCCTCCAAAGCTTGTCTCGGCCGCCTCCTCTTTGTCACCTCATTTCCACCATAGATTCATTCAAATTAAGTGGTTAAATTACCTTTTTTGATAGGTAAGTAAGGGGGAAGCTATCTTTATGTTGTTCTCCCTCCAACAATGTGCACATGCACTTTTTATGGCCTAGCTAGATCTATGTATGTTCGTGGTGTTGCATATGTATGTGGTGTTGCATATATGTTTGTGTTTGTAGGTGTACCGGTATTTGAAATGCGATAGTTGCCAATATTTTGCCGGAATGTTGATTCGGCGAGAATTTTGGCATTAAGCATTCTTTTTGGTCCTATTTTTAGGGAAAGTCATGCCAAAAATTTTCTTGGTTCTAAAATATTGTTTTGCTCTACCCCACAGGCGACCATGGTCCGCACGATGACCGAAGGCATCGTGAATAGGTTTTTGAGCTCCGCGAAGGCCGAGATGCTTCAAAAGAACGAGATGGAGATAAGATGTCCGAGTCGAAGATGCAAGCTGAAGAGCCTTATTGCGGACCCAGATTCCGGGCAGGTGCGGGACCACCTGCTCTTGAGTGGTTTCATGGATGGCTATCGGTGGCAAGGTGATGAAGAAGACTACGAAGTTGTCCATGGGGGCCGGGCAAGAAATGAGGAAGGGCAGCAAGACAACCACCGCGGCTCGGGCGAGCAAGAAGACGAAGAATCTCCAGGAGATGATCACGACGGTGATGTTGTACACAGTCATCATGTAGAAGATGCAGGACATGATGATGAGGAAGATGCCGGAGCAGACGATGGGCATGATCATGAAGATGATCATGCCGGCGGAGCAGACGATGCTTGACCATCGATGGGCTGGGTGCAGGACCATCATATTCAAGAGCTGCTTCTCAAGCAGACGGATAACGCAAGAGCTGCCACCCTAGAGAAAGCCTAGATGGATCAACTGGAGATAGACGCGGTTACTCCATTGTATGAAGGATGCAGGCCCGAGGATACCCGCCTGAAAGTAACGCTCATGGCTTTGGAGATGAAGCTAAAACACAAAATGACCGACGCATGCTTCGACGAGAACATGTCATTCTGGCACGAACGTCTTCCCAAGGGGAACAAGTGCCCGAACAGTTTTGAGGAGGCGAAGAAAATCGTGTGTCCTCTGGATTTACCGCACGTCAAATACCATGTGTGCATGAACAATTGCATCAATTATCGGGACGAGCACGCGGAGTCTACCATATGTCCGGTGTGCGGCGTCACTCGATACAAGAAGAGGAAGAAAGCTCCTCGAAAAGTGGTGTGGTACTTTCCGATCACTCCTCGTCTGCAGCGGTATTTCGCGGACCCTAAGGTAGCAAAGCTCCTGCGTTGGCACGCGGATAGGGAGGAGAAGAAGCGAGAAGATGACGCAAATGATCCGGAGATAGATAAAAAAGACAAGATGCTGGTTCGCCCTAAGGATGCGAGCCAGTGGCAAGCGTTGAACTTCGAAGACCTAGAATTTGGGAACGATCCAAGGAACATCGTGCTGGGCACGAGCACTGATGGAGTCAATCCGTTAGGCAGCCAGAGAAGCACACATAGCACCTGGCTTGTTTTTGTGTGCATGTACAACCTTCCCCCCTGGTTGTGCTTGAAGAGGAAGTACATTCACATGAGTATGCTAATTGAAGGACCGAAACAACCAGGGAACGACATCAATCTGTATCTGGGGCTGCTGAAAGAGGAGCTAGACACGCTGTGGAAAACGCCAGCCAATACGTGGGACGCCGTAGAGAAAGAATATTTCCCTATGAGAGCCGCACTGCTCACGACGGTGCACGACTATCTCGGTTACGGATATGTCGCGGGGCAGGTGGTCCACGGGTTCTCTAGATGCGTCAGGTGCATGGATGACACAACGTATCGCCAGCTAGATAGAGATCCCGGGTCTTCGAAAATAGTGTTCATGGGACATCGAAGGTGGCTTCGCGACGATGACCTGTGGAGAAAACGCATGGATCTGTTCGATGGTGAAACCGAACCCCGAAGACGCACGCGTACGAGGAGCGGCGAGGAAATAGACAAGCTGTTGAAAAATTGGAAAGATTGCCCACTGCCGGGAAAGAAGCAAAAGGCGCCAGAGCTGCTGCTGAAGGTATGGAAAACGAGGTCTGTTTTCCGGGACTTGCCGTACTGGAAGATCTATCGTGTGCCTCACAGCCTGGATGTCATGCATATAACAAAGAACGTGTGCGAGAGTCTGCTTGGTACCCTGCTCAACATGCCAGAGAGGACAAAAGATGGTGTCAGGACCCAGATCATGAGTCACACAGGTCTAGCCTGTAACACATCATATCACTTTGCGGCCTCACGCACGGTATCCCCACGGGTGCCACCTTACCTGGCCCGGGACCGTTTGTGCATTTTGGCACACGTATATGATAGTGTCGCTAGCATCCATATGACAGAGAACCCGGGCCGACTTGACTAGTTATAAACCAAAAGTGGCACTAAATTACAGAGACATGCATACATGACCCAGCAACGAACGTGTCGGTCATCAACGTATGAACCCAAGTCGTAGCAAGCTACAATGACTTAAAGGAACCACGCGTGACATTTCCCCTAAGGGACAGACACAGGAACGAAGAAGGACACATGCCGGCCAGCCTAAGTGTTCCGGAGCAGTAGCAAGCTACCAAGGCTTAGTGGAAGCACTAGGAGACATTTCCCTGTAAGATAGGCTACCAAGGGTAAACAACTAGGTGTCGGATCCCACACATAGCAATACACATTACACCTACGCATAACATGCAAGTATGTGTTGTACAACATGGCATCACAGCATAACTCAACAACTCATATAGATAAAGGCCCAGAAGAGCCACCATAGCATTTATTACAAACAGAGGTCACATGACCCAACATACAGAGCATACATGCAACGGAAGCATAACATGTCTGAGTACAGATACCTACAAATGAAAAAGGCTGAGAAGCCTGACTATCTACAAGACCCTCCAAGGGTACAAGATCGTAGCTGAGGTAACAAGCTAAATGTCGAAGTCCACGCGGAATCACTAGCGAGACTGAAGTCTCTCTGCAAAAACATAAATTAAGCAAACGTGAGTACAAAGGTACTCAGCAAGACTTACATCAGAACTAACTACATATGCATCAGTATCAACAAAGGGGTGGTGGAGTTTGACTACAGCAAGCCAGCTTTGACTCAGTGGCTATCCTAAACTACGACTGCAAGTAACTCTTTTGAGGCGGCGCACACGAGTCCACATATTCACCAACCAATACACCACTATGGATCCGCTTCCGTCTCCCTACGAGAAGGCCATCCATAGCACTCACGCTTATCTTGCGTGTTTTAGAGTATCCACTTTCACTTGTCTATGAACTGTTATAGGCAACCCAGAAGTCCATTACCGCGGACACGGCTATTCGAATAGATCATATATAACCCTGCAGGGGTGTACTTCTTCACACACGCTCTCACCACTTATTGCCGTTTACACGACATGTACTCGGCAACCTTCAAGCGGAAGCCTAGTGAGGGTGTCGGCCATGACCTGACTAACCACACAAGTCTCTAGTCCAGGTTTATCGCCTATTTGGGTTCCATCCGTGGGGATATCCGGCCGGGGTGTCGCTCACAGCCCCAAACGATGTGTACAGGGTTCCCGCATCACCAAACGGGCGACCGATACACCGTGCCACGTACCTGCCGCGTCACAGCCCACCCCGAGGGTCAGCACTGTGCACGACCTCCAGTAAACTACAAACACCAGAAACTAGTTGCAACTCCTTGACAAAGGACAAGGGCAGTTAATAAATCGAGGGGGTCCATTGGTTTCGGGCCCAATGCATGGTAGTAACTGCTGAAGGCTTCTCGCCCCTCGTTGGTTACCCCAGGTGAAGTTTTGAGATGTAGCGTAGCGGTAGTTTTTCCCTTGGCAAAGATACCAAGGATCGAATCCCGTGAGACTCCGAGAATCAACAAGAAGGTGTCAACTGCTAACGGCGCCAGATACTTAGCGGCTGACAGGACCTGCACACAGATACAAATAACTTTGCTCCCAACGAGTACAGAGAGGTTGTCATTCCCTCCAGCCTTGTCGTTTACAAAGGATCAAACACAAGTGATAATAGTGATAGGTATGACTGCAACTAGTAAATAAGAACTGAAAGTAAATAACGGGTGTGATCAGTGATGGTAATATGGACCGGGGTCCCATGATGTTCACTAGTGATGTCTCTCTCCCAAAAGACGATAAAACAGCTAAGCGAGGTAAACGAATTACAGCTGGGCAATTGACAGGATTATGTGCGCAAACCAATGCTATCTAAGCTGCATGAAAGGTAGAGGATCAAAAGCATGGGCGGTACACCAAGGCAAGTAGACCGAAATCCATCTGCATCAACTACTAATCATCCACCTTGAGATATCTATCCAGAAAGTCTCGCTGGTATTAAGTTGCGAGTCCCACCCATAGTGTAAACTCAAAGCAACAGACAACTGCATTAAAAGAACTTTGCGTAAAGTAAACAATCCTTGCACCCGCAAGTACAAGCACCGTTGTTTTCCCCCTTGTGGCAACAGCACATCCCCTAGACTCATGTTTCTGTCACTCAAGCTAGTCATCGAGGGGCATGAACCCACAATCAAGCATAACGTTCCCTCTTGGAGTTACTACCTACTACTTGGCGAAAGCAATAAACAGCAACGGAGAACATGCAAGAATTACTCAAGAACATAAATATAAAAGAGGTGAATCAAATATATTACTCAAACACAATCTGAACATAATCTCATAATCCATCGGATCCCAGCAAACTCATCATAGCAACATCTTAAGGATTACATATGTGCCTCGATCATGTAGGGCAGCTCACGAGGTCTAATCGGTGAAGAACAAAGAGGGGAGGAGAACATCACATAGCTACTGGTCATGGACCCATGGTCCAAGGGAGACTACTCACAACTTTATCCGGGAGGCGTCCATGGTGGTGGAGAAGCTCCCGGTGGTGATCCTCCCCTCCGGCAGGGTGCCGGGAAGAGTTCTCCTAGTGCTCCCGATCTTGGAAGCACGGCGGCGGCGGAACAGAGATGAGATCGCGAAAAAGGGTTCCGTCCTCGAGGGTTTCTGGACGCGGTGTAAATATATGCCAAAGGGGGGCATCAGCGGAGGTCAGGGGGGCCCAGGCGCCCCCTCGGCGCGGCCAAGAGGGGGTCCGCGCCCCCAGGGCGCCTGGAGCCCTGGTGGCCCCCCTCTGGCCCTACTTTGGCCGCACGGAAGCTTCTGGAGCGCTGATTTTTATATATTTTTCCCGAAATTTTTCTGGCAATTTAAGTAATGGGAAAACCTGAAATACAAAAACAGCAGAAAACAGAAACTGGCACTGGGGTGCACTGAGTTAATAGGTTAGTCCAAATATGATCAAAAGTGTATGGAAGTGCATAAATATCATAGCAATATCACACAAAAGAGGCATGGAGCAAGCAGAAATTATAGATACGTTTTGGACGTATCAGTAACTGGTCATGGATCACAAACACAGAACTCAGTTCCTGAGGACGGCTGCAATGAGACAACCCACCATGTACTCCTACATGGCCTCTCATCGCTACCTTTAGCAAATCGTGTTCACACGCTTAGCTCTCAACAGTAGGACATGTTCACCACATTCCAATTCATCCCTGATGAATCAGACCTGACACAACTCTAAGCAGTAGCTGGCATAACCAGAAAGCATGAATGAGTAGGCACAACATGGCTCAAACAACTCCTACTCATGCTAGTGGGTTTCAACTATTTAATGTGGCAATGACGGGTCATGCAGAGGAAAGGGGTTCAACTACCGCGGTAGGTAACAGTTATGGCATTGTTGTCCTAATGCAGTATAAAAGAGCAAGAGCGAGAAAGTGGGATTGTATCGGAATGCTCAATGGGGTTTTGCTTGCCTGGCACTTCTGAAGATAGTAATAGTTCTTCATCGGTGTCATCGATCACATCGTCAGAACATCGTCTACTGAGAGGGGACAAACACCGGCAAACAAGAGAGAACACAATCAATGTAATGCGACAATATGATGCATGATCATGACATGGCAATATGTTGTTGATTGAGCTAATGCAACTAGCAACCATATTAAATGAAGTTGGTTTGAACCAAAGGTTCAAATTCAAACTCCATATGTGATTATTTAATTATCATTTAATTGATTTGACCTGATCAGCAGGTTTAACTTGCTCAAACATGCATGAAAATGCCATAAACATATTCCTTGATTTTTTCTGATCATTTTTCATATATAAATTATTTTCATCTGATTTATAGATTATTTTCTGTGATTTTTAGAAGTTTTATCTATTTTCTGAAATAAATAAATCATTTATGATTTATTTTAAATTCCAGAAAACACTTATTACATGAGCATGACATCACTGTGACGTCAGCAATCAACAGGGGCTGGTCCAGGTCAAACCTGACTAGGGGGGCCGACTGGTCAGTGACTCAGGGCTGGTTTGTGTGCATGACAGGTGGGACCAGTCAACGTTGACTTGACCAAAGTCAAAACTGGCACGTGGGGTCCACAGGATTAGTACTAATCTAAACAGGAAAATTAGACTAACCTAATTAGGCGCGGGGGCCCACATGTCAGTGTCAGAAATGTTAATTAAGCTTAACAAAAACTTAACTTAAATTAGCAGGGGCCAGGGCCCACTTGTCAGTGACTGGGCGGGGGTCGTTAGTGCCTAAACTAAAGAGGACACGTCGGCTGGTTGGGAGATAGCTGGCGACGACCATAGCCGACGGCGGGGGTCCGTCGAAGTTGCGCCAGAGGCGACGGATCGAGGCGCCGAGGGCACCAGGAGGGAGCCTGCGCTCCCGCGCATCCAGCGGAGGCAGCAGCAGGTCGCGGGGTGCCCGGAGTCGACGACGGCGAGCACTGCAGCGGTGGTCGGAGCTTGGGCATCGACGGACTCGTCGCTACGGTGAGCAAGGCGTGCGTCGCTTGGCAAAAATGGCGGCTGCATGAGCTAAAAAAGATGTCGGGCTTGCTAGCATGACCAAAGGGTCACCGGAGTGACGCCGGCGACGAGCTCCGGCGGGGTTGGGCTTCGGCCTCGAAGAACATGACGGCTACGGTGCGCAAAATGATGCGGCATTAGGGGAAAAGGACCAGAGGCTCACAACGCGTCGATTGGAGTGCTCGGCGGGCTCGGGGAAGGCCTGGAGATGACGAATCGACGGCGAGGATCACCGGCAGCCGATGAGGGGAATGGCGGCGCTGACGGCGTTCGAAGGCATCTAGTGCCGCGTGGCTCGGCAGAGAGGTCTAGGGCGACGAGGCGGAGCTCTTGAGCTAGTCAGGGAAGCGAGGGGGAGGCCGTGGCCGTGGCAACGACGAGCGGCAGCGATGGTGTCGTTCGGCCGCGCGCGTGAGAGAGGGAAGGAGAAGAGGGAGAGGTCCAACGAGAGAGGGGAGAGATGCAAGGGTCGAGGGAAGGGCGTGGCGCTCTCGGGGGCCTCCAGCGGCTAGCAGGCAAGCAGCAGGTGGCCGGCGCGTGGCTGCGGGCGCCGGGCACACGCCCTCGTCCTTCTGGCGAGAGGAGGGGGATGACTGGCACTGGGCCAGCACAATGCTAGGTCGGCCAGTGGGCTTCCAGGTGAGCGCCAGGTAACTCTAACCTTTCTAATTTGTTTTCTTTTCTATTTTTGTTATTTTGTTTTGATTTCGTTTATAGCCCAAATCATTTTAATAAATCCTGAAAATAATTGTGGGCATTAAATGAATTATTACAGAGGCCCTCAACTATTTTCAGAATTGTTGGAGCATTTAAAGATATTAAAAGTATTTAAATGCCCCAATTCAAATACAATATGGGTTATTCAAAAATCCAGAATGGTCCTAGAAATAGGTGCAACATTTTTGCCAGAGGTTTTTTAACCAATCCAAAAATGATGAACTTTTCCAAAGGCATTTTGGGTTCATTGAAAAAGATTTTAGATTGAACCTAGTTGAGTTCACTTGGTGCTAGGGTGTCAACAACCCCAATTGTAGTTTCTGAGAAAATTAAACATGATGCAACAAGCAGGTGCTATCCTAGTGCAAGGTAAAGCTGGGGATGTGACAGATGGGCCGAAAGCAAGGGCAGACTTGAAATCAAAGGGCATCAGGCATCAGCTTCACGCTAATGATGATGATGATGATGATGATGAGGCGAAGCAGGACACGGAAAGTCGTCGCAAAGGCAAAAAGGCCAAGAAGACCGGAAATGACTACCCTCCCACGTGCTTCACTCTAAGTCAGGAGAAGATCGAGCAGTTTTTCGCCTGCCTCGTAGGAGTAAAACTTCCTTACGGTTACGCGGGGAAGATAGGCAGGTACCTAGACCCAACGAAGCAGAAGTTCGGCGGGATGAAGTCTCACGACTGTCACGTGCTGAGGACGAAGATACTTCCAGTTGCAATCCGTGGGATAATGGAAGCGCACGTCCGTGAAACGCTATTTGGCCTATGCAACTTTTTCGACGTCATCTCTCGGAAGTCGTTGGCGTGAGGCAACTCAGAAGGCTACAGGAAGAGATCATGGTGGTACTATGCGAGCTTGAGATGTACTTCCCGCCCGCATTCTTCAACGTTATGGTGCATCTGCTGGTCCATATCGTGGACGATATCATCCAACTCGGGCCGACGTCCTGCACAGCATGATGCCGTTCGAAAGGATGAATGGTGTCATCAAAGGATACGTTCGCAACATGTCACGTACAGAGGGAAGCATAGCCAGGGGCTTTTTGACCGAAGAGTGCATCTCCTACTGCACGAATTATCTAGGCATCGAGAACCCCGTTGGTCTGCCCGTCAACAGGCACCTCGGCAGGCTCGCTGGATAGGGTCACCGTGAGGGTCGCCGCGAAATGCATGTCAACTTCGAGGGTCGACTCGCCGACTTTGAAAGAGCAAACCTAGTCGCGCTACAACACATAGACGTGGTCGATCCTTGGGTGGTAGAGCACAAAACCTTTATTGCGAAGACGTACAATGACCGAGGCCAACAGAGGACTGACGGAGATATAATCAAACATCACAACTCATGTTTCACGCGTTGGTTCAAGCAGAAGCCTCTGTCGTACCCTTTACATGAGGATTCTTCCGCGGAAGAACAACTCATATTCGCCTTGTCATAGGGCGCCGAGCACAACCTAATGACCTATGAGGCGTACGATATCAACGGCTACACATTCTACACCGAGGCCAAGGACATGAAGAGCGATGGTTATCAAAACTCTGGGGTAACGATGGAATCCTACACCGGTAACGACAAGGACAGATACTACGGAAGGATCGAGGAGATGTGGGAGCTGAGCTACGCTGGAGAGAAGGTCCCGATTTTCCGTGTCAGATGGGCCAAGAGCGTCCAAAAAGAAGACCGGTATTTCACCACCATGGTTATACCCGAAGCCAAATCCAAGACTGCGGGCGCAAACGTCACCACGAAAAATGAGATATGGGTACTGGCTTCCCAAGTTGACCAATGCTTCTTCATTACCGACCCGTCAAAGCACAGTCGTGTTGTCGTGAGGAGAGGCAAAAGGAAGATCATCGGAATGGATGGAATAGCCAATGAGCAAGACTTCGACAAGTACGGCGACCCGAAGATCGAACATGACGACGATGATGAAGTAGCAGCATACACGAGAAGAAGAAGCAGGACCACCCTACCTAAAGGACGTCCGTTCGACGAAAGAACTCCATTTGCCAAAAAGAAGGGCAAGAAGATTGTGAGCAGATAGCTAGCTAAGATCGATTGTATTTAAATCGTAGCCTACATTTCTCGATTGTATTTCATGGGCACTTTTTGAAATCTTGAATGCTATTAAATTTCATGGACACTCGATCTCGATCCCCCTCCATCTCGATCGTTAAACCACCTAGCCAGATCCGGTCCCCCTCGCCGCCGAGCACCCCCCGCTCCACCGGCCGCCGCCGCCGACCCCCCGCACCCTCCCCTACTCAACCGCAGCCGACGACCCACCGCACCCTCCCCCGCTCCACCGGCCGCCGCCGCCGACCCATGAACTCATGATATTTTCAAATAATAAATTTGATGATATTTATTCATATTCATAAATATTTTCAAATAACAAATTTGATGATATTTTTTAAAAAATTATTACTGTTTTATAAAAAAGTATTACTATTATGATTTAAACAAGTTTGAGCATATTTAAACACAAATAAGTATCAAACAGCATTGTAAATGCATAAAACAAAAATTGTGGAGCCTGGGAATCGAACCCAGGACCTCCTAGTGTGAGAGATGCGTGCTGACCAGTCGGGATACTAGATGTGATTTGATGTGGATGAGGTTTGGTGGAAGATAACATGTTGGCTCGAACAAAAATAAAAAAAAATACTAATGGCGCACCAGGTGGGAGGTGCGCCATTAGTATAGGTTTACTTATGGCGCACCAGGGGGCGGTGCGCCATTAGTATTGCTGCCCCCATCTATTCCCTCTCTCCCTCGCCCTTGCCTAGATCCATCCATTCCCCTCTCCCTCTCCTGACGCCGCGCCCTCTCCCTCTCACTCCCCCGCCCCGACCAGCCCGCGCTGCCGCCCCGACCCC
>LR738710.1:800528712-800540391 GCA_902687465.1 Secale cereale | reverse complement strand
CCCCCGAGCCCCGCCTCCTTGCTGCGGCCTTCTCCACCTCCAAGCGCGCCTACCCCAGCCGATGCAAGCCGCGCCCGCCGCCGCCGCCCAGCGAGAGCCCCGCGGAGGACGCGGCCGGAGACGATGTGGACGCCCCCCGCTAGCGGACCCCGTGGCGTGGCAGAGGGAGAAGGTCCCCAGCGAGCTGCCCCGCCCGCCCACCATCCCCTTCCAGCCGCGTGTTGCCAACGCCGTCCGCTTCGTCGGCACCGTCGGCGCGCCCGTGCAGCGGCGGCGTCCCCCACCCACCGCGCGTCCGTCCAGGCGACGTCAACCCCAACGTACCCCAGCGCGGCCCGGATCACCGACTCCTCCTGCTTCCCCCAGTACACTTCCTCCCTCAAGTGTACGCATCCCCCGTCCCTAATAATCCTCTAAATTCCCAATCCACTCGCCCCCAATTCAGTTTCTGGTCATGATTTCTCAAAAATTTCGTGCCTCCGTGGAGAAATCTCTGATGATGTGTTGCGTCCCCAGGTCTGGAGACCAACCAGGACAAGAGCAAGTGCCAGCAGCAGTTCGACAACTACAAAGAGTGCAAGAAGAGAGAGGTTCGTTTTTGTTTCCCCAATCCCTCTCTGGCCTTTTCTGATGGTATATGATGGATGGCTTCCAATAGATGCGCGCATATGTTTTTTTGTCTTATGACATGTGTTTGGTTAGTGCACTTGTTGAATGTTCAAGGGGGGCTGTAGTTTATGTAGCACAGCAAGTGCCAAACTTGTTTGTAGTGGACCTAGAGCTTAGTTCTTCAAGAATAACCTTTTAAAGAAAAAGTCAATGCACCTTATTGTTAAAAAAATTGCTTAGCCAACTGCTTTAAGCACTTTTGGTACGACATGAACTGGACTTCTTGAGCCTAAATCAGTGACTATGTGCAATGTGCTGTTAATCCTCAATGATATCCGGGAAATAATTTTCTTGCGAAATGCTTTGCTCTAACATGATTGAGTGCATATACAAGTCATGTTTATTGTCGGGTAAGTAACAAGTGCATAAGAAGTAACATTAACATCCACATACAGGAAGTTCGTTGTGGCATGGAATGTCAAATTGTAAATGAAATGCAAACTGCAATTTACGCACTTACATATCTATGAGTGCAGACATGCACATGCCGAAATATATTGAAAGTACTTCCTGCTTTTGATACTTCCTTTCTTTGTAGTGAGCTGGTATACAGTATCCACTATCCTGCAGAAGTCTAGCCTAGGAACATGCAAATCTGGCTCATTTTATTCAGATAATACAGCAGGTGTTTCTCTTATATATGTGTTAACTGCTGGGTAATACTATTCATTTTTCCTTAGGTTAATATAAAAATGTCCAGTGGGCACATATAAATATCTTTTACCTACTGTCTTGTATATGTATTTAAAAATGATTGCTGCTAGATGTTAATTTGATGGTACTACCTTGTGACGCCCCTGATTTGTCCGTACACTAATCATGCACGCAAATGTGTACGGCCAAGATCAGGGACTCACTGATAGATATCACAACACAACTCTAAAAGTAAAATAAGTCATACAAGCTTCATATTACAAGCCAGGGGCCTCGAGGGCTCGAATACAAGTGCTCGATCATAGACAAGTCAGCGGAAGCAACAAATATCTGAGTACAGACATAAAGTTAAACAAGGTGCCAAAAGATGGCTAGCACAAACTGGGATACATATCGAAAGAGGAGCAGGCCTCCTGCCTAGGATCCTCCTAACTACTCCTGGTCGTCGTCAGTAGACTGCACGTATTAGTAGGCGCCTCCGGTGTCGTAGGAGTCGTCGTAGGTGGCGTCTGGCTCCTGGGATCCACCATCTGGTTGCATCATCTGAGAAGAAGGAATAGAAGGGGGAAAAGGGGGAGCAAAGCAACCATGAGTACTCATCCAAAGTACTCGCAAGCAAGGATCTATACTACAAATGCAATGGTAACAAGTGATATGGGTAATATCGGTGGACTGAACTGCAGCAAGCGGGAATAAGAGGGGGATAGCTAATCCGAACAAAGACTACGCTTCTGGCAGCCTCCATCTTGCAGCAGTAGAAGAGAACTGATGGTAAGCTCACCAAGTATCAACGAATATCATAATCCTACTCGGCGATCCTCCCGCACATCATCCTGTGAGAGAGCAACCACCGAGTTATATCTGGAACTCATCTGGGTGTGTTTTATCAAGTGTCCGGTTCTAGTTGTCATGAGGTCGGAATACAACTCCGGGTCGTCCTTTTATCGAGGGACACGGCTATTCGAATAGATTAACTTCCCCGCAGGGGTGCACCACGTAACCCAGCACGCTTGATCCCATTTGGCCGGACACACTTTCCAGGGTCATGTCCGGCCTTGGAAGATCAACACGTCGCAGCCCTACCTAAGCACAACAGAGAGGTTAGCACGCCGGTCTAAGTCCTAGGCACGCAGGGGTCCGGGCCCATCGCCCAACGCACACCTGCACGTTGCGTACGCGGCCGGTGAGCAGACCTAGCAACCTCCATTACTAAGGAAGTTGCGTTACGCGGTCCAACCCGGCGCGCGTCGCTCAGTCGCTGACGTCAAGAAGGCTTCGGCTGATACCACGACGTCGAGAGCCCATAACTATTCCCACGTAGTTGGTTAGTGCGTATAGGCCAACGGCCAGACTCAGATCAAATATCCAAACTCGTTAAGCGTGTTATTCTGGAATAACCGCGGACAACGACCAGGGCCAGGACACCTCTCCACTTGGTGTCTCAACCTACCTTGTCGCTCCGCCACAAAGATCCACACAGAGGGCCGTCGGGAAAGTATGTCCTTTCAGCCCCCAATCCGTGAATCAACCGCGGGTACTCAACGAGCCGACCCGACTTTAGTCACAACATGTATCATGTATATGTGTATGTAGTAAAAACCCGTGATCACCCCCAAGTGATCACGGCCCGATAGAATAGCAGGGCAGACGGACAAGGGTGTAGGGCCACTGATGGAATACTAGCGTCCTATACTAAACATTTAGGATTGCAGGTAAAGTATCAACAGTGGTAGCAACAATGACAGGCTATACAGCAGAATAGGAGTATTGAAAGCAGTAACATGCTACACTACTCTAACGCAAGCAGTAGAGAGAAGAATAGGCGATATCAGGTTGATCAAGGGGGGGGGCTTGCCTGGAAGCTCGGCAGCCAAGGTGGGGTCGTCAACACCGTAGTCGATCGGGGCAGCTGCAGCGTCGGTCTCGTAGTCTATCGGAGAGAAGAGGGGGGAAGAAATAGTTAATACAATGCATACAGATGCATGACGATGCATGACATGACATGTAACGGTGCTAAGGTGTGCCCTAACGCAGTATCGGGTGATACTGGCGAAGGGGGGGGGGGGAATATCTGGGAAAGTATTCCCGGTGTTTCGCATTTTCGGGCGGATGAAACGGAGGGGGAAAGTTGCTGGTTCAGTATGATAGGGATGTGTTGTGGACAAACGGTCTGCGTATTCGGATGCGTCTCGAAATTCTGAGCAACTTTCATATATAAAGTATTTCGATCCGAGCTACGGTTAATTTTCTATGATTTTTCAAAGTTTTAATATTATTCTGAAATTATTTTTAATTCGAAAATAAATGCTAAATTGCTAGACGCACCCAGCACAGTGTACACAAAATTGTACCCAGTGGCTGACAGGTGGGCCAGAGGGACCCAGTTGACCAGTCAACGTTTGACTGGTCAACAGGGATGGGACCCCCTGACATTGACTGTATTAGTCTACTCTAATTTAGTTAACTAAGCTAGGTGGTTAGGCTAATTAAGTTTAATTAATTAAGTTAATTAACTGTTTAACTAATTAATTAATTATTTTTATTTTAAATATTTTTTAACTTCTTCTTTTTTTAAAAAAAGGGGGCAGGGGCGTGGGGCCCCTGGTTCAGTGGCCCGGGGTACAGGGGGCGGGTTAGCGGGCGAAGCCGCTGCGCGTCGGCAGACGGCGAGAGGGCGGAGGGCCGGCCAGCGGCGGGACCGGGCCCGCCACACGATAGGGGGCAAGTGGGCGCGGCCTTGGCGTCGCGGGGAGGCGGGCCCGAGCAGCGGCGGGGGAGGTCATCAACGGGGCGGCGGGCGGCTGCAGCCAGAGCTTGAAGCAGCGGGAGGCGGCGGCGTTGGCCAGCAGGGCGTGGCCGGGCGGAGGGGATGGGCAGGGCGACTGGCCGTGGCGGGCGCGGCTCGCAACGGCGGACGGCGGGAGAGCGGCGGCTTCGGGCGGCCACGGCAGGAGCATGCGTGTGGTAGCGCGTAGGTGCGAGCGGCGCTGGGGCGTGGACCAGCAGGGCGGAGGCCGTGCTAGGCGAGCGGAGAAGGGTCCGCGGGAGGGGGGCGAGTGGGCTGCGCCCGACGGCGGCGGCCATGGCCGGAGGAGCGGCTGCAGGGCGGCTGAGCCGTAGCAGCGGAGGAACGAGTATCGGCGGCGCGTGACCGCGTGCTCACGGGGGGAAAAGGAGGAGAGGGGGAGCTCACGAGGGGATCGTAGGGGACTGGGTAGTGGGGGTCGGGGTGGTGGTCGAGGACGACGGCGACGTGGAGGAGGCAGTCCGGCGGCGGCGATCCAAAGGCCGGGGTGGCGTCGAGCGGGGTCGAGGCGAAGCGCCCGATCCAGAGAGGGTTGGGGGAGAAGTGTCGGTGGGGATATTTTCCCCCATTGGTGGGGGTGGGGATATAGGGGGGGCGGTTGGGCCGGCCTGGCTGGGCTGTTTGGCCCAGTTGGGCCGGGGGGGTTTCGGCCTTTCTTTTATTTTTGTTTTATTTGCTTTTCTTTCCTTTTATTAATTTCTCTTTTTCTGTTTTATTTTATTTAAAATACTTTGGCATTTTTAGAAATTGTAATAACTACACCATAATTGATCTTGCAATATTTAGCACCGGCCGAACATTTTTAATTAACATTTTCAAAACTTATATTGTTTATTTCCTTTTCGGGTTCTTATTTCGAACAGGGTTTTCGATTAATGTGATGTTATCAATAGTAACACGATGACGTGGCATCATTAGCAGGGAATTACTGTAGCGTGATTACCCGGGCGTTACAAATCTCCTCCACTATAAGAAATCTCGTCCCAAGATTTAGGAGGTAGAAGGAAACAGTGCGGGGTATTCTTCACGAAGACGATCCTCGCTTTCCCAAGTGGCTTCATCTTCAGAGTGATGCGACCACTGGACTTTGAGGAACTTGATCACCTTCTGACGTCTACGACGTTCAGCTTGGTCGAGAATGCGGACCGGATGCTCTTTATAGGAGAGGTCTTGTTGCAACTCGAGCACTTCGTGGTCCACTGCACGGACTGGATCCTTGAAGCAGCGGCGGATTTGAGACACGTGGAACACATCGTGAACCTGAGAAAGGTACGGTGGCAGCTCCAGTTGATATGCCACCTTTCCATGCCTTTCAAGAATAGAGAATGGACCAATATAGCGAGGAGCTAATTTTCCCTTGATCCCGAAGTGGTGAGCACTCTTCATTGGTGTAACTCGAAGATAAGCCTTTTCGCCAGGTTGATAGACCATGTATTGATGATGACGATCATACTGACTTTTCTGACGTGACTGAGCAGTCTTCAGATTCTCGCGAATGATGCGGACTTGCTCTTCAGCGTGTTGAATAAAATCCGGACCGAAGACTGAACGTTCCCCAGTTTCTGACCAGTTCAGAGGGGTTCGGCACTTTCGTCCATATAACACTTCGAAGGGAGTCATCTTCAGACTAGCTTGATAGCTATTATTATAAGAGAACTCAGTATACGGGAGAGATTCCTCCCATTTCTTGCCAAAGGAAATAACACAAGCTCGAAGCATGTCTTCAAGAACTTGGTTGACGTGTTCAACTTGCCCTTGCGACTGAGGATGAAAGGCAGTACTCAATGACAGATGTGTTCCCATAGCTTCTTGGAAACTTGCCCAGAATCTTGAAGTGAATAAACTGTCACGGTCTGAACTGATAACCAGTGGAATACCGTGAAGTGAAACAATTCTGGACATGTAGAGAGTTGCCAGCTAACTAGCAGTAATTATTTCTTTGACTGCCAGAAAATGTGCAACTTTGGAAAGCCGGTCAATGACGACAAGAATTGCATCATTACCTCTCTGCGATTTGGGAAATCCAGTGACGAAGTCCATATCAACATGGTCCCATTTCCATTCAGGAATAGAGATAGGTTGCAAAGTTCGAGCATGCCTTTGATGTTCTACTTTGATACGACGGCAAACGTCACACTCAGCAACATAACGAGCAATGTCTTGCTTCATATTAGACCACCAGAATCTCTGATGAATGTCTTGGTACATCTTGGTACTACCAGGATGAATAGACAGAGGCGTATCATGAGCTTCTTTTATAACCCTTGGAGTCATATCCAGGTTTTTCTTCGAACATGGTACCACTAAGCGGCCTTTGAAGTATAAGGCGCCATCATCGGCAATAGTGAAAAATGAGGGCTTTCCCCTTTTGAGATAGTTTTAATCTTCTCGACTTCAGAGTCATAAAATTGAATAGTCTTGATACCATCCACAAGACCTGGTTCGACAACCAGGGTATTTAGAGAACCCTGAGGAACAACACGAAGATTCACCCGGCGGGACTCTAGGGGAGGGGGAGCGAGTGCCCAAGGAGGAACAATATGGAGGTTCAGCTTTCTGAATTCTTCAACAAGCGAGGGCTGAACGTTGTGAACCTGGAGGTGGTTGCAATATGGCTTGCGGCTTAAGGCATCAGCCATCACATTAGCCTTGCCTGGGGTGTAGGAAATACCCAAGTCAAAATCTTCTACGGTCTCCATCCATCTCTGCTGACGGAGGTTTAGGTCTGGTTGAGTAAACAGGTACTTCAGACTTTAGTGGTCGGTCAATATTTCGCAACAATTACCGAGAAGGTAATGTCACCACCGTTTTAGAGCATATATGACAGCAGCAAGCTCAAGGTCGTGAACTGGGTAGTTCTCTTCATGGGGACGCAGCTAACGAGAGGCATAAGCAATTACTCTGCGCTCTTGCATTAGGACACAGCCTAATCCTTGACGAGAAGCGTCGCAGTAAATGATGAAGTCCTTAGTATCAGGTGGAGCAAGCACTGGAGCAGAAGTCAGCTTGTCCTTGAGCGCCTGAAAACTTTCCTGGCATTTGTCTGTCCACTCGAACTTGACGCCCTTGTGAAGTAGACCTGTCAGAGGCTTCGCGATCTTGGAGAAGTTCTCGACGAATCGACGGCAATAGCTAGCGCGACCGAGAAAACTTCTGACTTGCTTGACATTCTTCGGAGGAGTCCAATTGAGAATGGCCAGAACTCGTTCAGGGTTGACGGCAATACCATCCTTGGAGATGACATGACCAAGGTAGGTTACTTCAGGAAGCCAGAACTCGCACTTGGAAAACTTAGCATAAAGTTGATGCTCTCGAAGCTTTTCCAGTACAAGGCGAAGATGTTCAGCATTTTCTTCCTTATTCTTGGAAAATACAAGGATATCATCCAGATATACCACGATGAATTTGTCGAGGTATTCCATGAATATGTAATTCATCAGGCGAGAGAATGTAGCTGGAGCATTGGTCAAGCCGAATGACATGACGGTGTACTCGAATGAACCATATCGAGTTACAAAGGCGGTCTTTGGAATATCCTCATCACGAACACGGATCTGGTGGTAACCCAACCTCAAGTCGAGTTTAGGGAACACTGATGAACCAGCCTGTTGATCATACAGATCATTGATCCAAGGAAGCGGATATTTGTTTTGAATAGTTGCTTGGTTGATAGGACTGTAATCTTGGACCAATCGGTTTGTCCCATCCTTCTTCCTGACAAAAAGCGAAGGTGCTCCCCAAGGAGAACAACTCGGGCGAATGAAACCACTAGCAAGAGATTTGTCGATTTCCTCCTTAAGCTCAATGAGTTCATGAGGCGGCATCTTGTAGGGTCGTTTGGCTATAGGAGTGGTACCTGGTTTCAAGTTGATGATAAACTCGACAGCTCTAGCAGGGGGAATCCCTGGAAGTTCCTCAGGAAAGACGTCCTGGAACCCGCGTACGATGGGAATGTTTTCGATGCCCTCGAGTGGTGAAGCGTTCAATGCATTCAATGCATAAAGACGTGCTTCAGCATTTTGAACCAGACAAGCTTGATAGCTTACTATCTCATTGGAAGGGTGTAACAGATGGACTGTCTTGGTGGCGCAAACTATAGAAGCAGTATGGGCTTTTAGCCAATCCATTCCCAGAATGAGGTCGATGTTGGATGACTTCAGGATAATGGGAGAGGCATAGAACTCCAACCCTTCGATTTCGACGGGAACGTCGTGACAACCCATAGAGGTTTGACATTGGCCGGTAGGGGTTTTTACCACTACCGAAGTGTTCATTTCTTCAGATCTAATGTCGTGCTTATATGCAAAATCTTCTGACATGAATGAATGCGATGCTCCTGAATCAAATAAAACAGATGCAGGTACTGAATTAACAAGGAGAGTGCCCATCACGGTAGCAGGTTGGTCTTGAGCTTCACTGAGATCAACGTGGTTGGCCCGAGCACGACCATAAGGCTTGGCATTGTTGTTGCGGGGCTGATTGTTCCCACGACCAGCTGTAGGCAATGCAAGTTGGTTCTGATTCTGGAAGCAGTTCCTGGCAAGGTGTCCTAGCTGACCACACTTGTAGCATAGACACTACAAGAAATATGTCAACTTATGACCTTCTGTCAGTGACCCTGTGAGAATTGGTCATAAATCTATGACCATTTGAGACCAATTGGTCAAAAGATGTTCGGGGGGCTCCAAACCCTAAACTATAATGACCATTTTGGTCAAAAAGATCATAATTCCTTACACAAAATGGTCATAAAGCAGACAACACTGGTTCGCTGCCTTATTTCTTGCTTATCATGACCAATATAGATGGTCATAACCTTGTAAGTTGTGGTGGATTGCTATGACTAGGCGCCACCTCATCAGTTTTGCCTATGTGTCATGTCAATGTGGCAGTTTTTGCCCTAGGTTGTGACGCAACCTATATTTCTGTCATTCCCAAAAATTGCCAAAAAATCTCATAAATTCTTTGGGTCATATCTTCGTGAAATATGCAAAAAACCTTCCTTGCCTAGTTCAAAAATAATTCAAAAATATTCATTTCCTATTCTGTTCAAAAAACACTTTGTGAAGGAAGTACCACTTTGGCATGTCCAAATGGTATCCATTTTCTACAGTGCTTTCCTATGCCCAAATAACTATCCTCCACCAAATGCCAGCTCAATCCATTCATTATTTAGAGCCCAGCTTCAACATTCGTATTTATGTCAAGTGTGGTACTTTGCAAAGCAAGTACCACCTAGACTCCTCCTTTTGTGCTGAAAATTTGTGAAGACGGTCTTCTTAGTAACTGATCATCCTGAACCAAAACTCACGCCCATTAGCCATGTGCATTTCCCGTACTGCTAATCAAACACTTGGCTGCTAATTCATGTTTGAGCATCGATCGGTCTCCTCGTGAGAATCTTATGTTGTAATTTTCTTCCTAGCACCTACCTGGGGAGTGCCCAACCCACTAGACATGCCTAGGCCTCCCAGAACACATGGCAACGCCACAATCACGCGGTGACAACGCGGCGAGCATGCGAGTTTACGCGCTCTAGAGTTGGGGCCCTCGACCACCGCCCAAACCTCGATGTATCGCCACCAAACCATGTATTTACGATTAAATAGGTACTTATATAACTAGAAATGATTTTTGGAAAAAAATAAATAGCAAACTATGAGGCAGCTGCAGTTCAAATTCGACCCACTTCCAGCTGAATCGGCGGAAATTTGTCTTTTTCACGAGAGGTGGATCAAAACTTTTTACACCCAACCATTTTGTCAATTGTGCATTAAATATGTCCTAGTATTTTATAAAATTGATTTGGTCCAATTTTGCAACAATTATTTAGGAGGTCCTTCACAAAAAAACCTCCTTTTGGGCACTCGAAAAATGGAAAATGAATTTTTCGTCCAAAGAAAATGAAAACTTCCTTAGGCAACATTGTTTGCCATTCCAAGATGCACCCTTGTGCATAATATGTGATTATTTGCACAAACTATGCCATGAATGTGGCCATAGGATTGATCATTTGGCTTGAAAGCCATGAATCTTCACGCATGATAGCTCATTTCTGAGAACACTTTTTTAAAAGAATTGCCGTATTACAAGTTTATTATTTTTCCTAGTAACTTGGTCATATATAATGACACAATGCGAAGGTGTTCCAATTTTTTGATTTTTTTTTAATTTTTTATGCCCGTTTCAAAATGCGGTCAAAACAGCGGGAATGACCGTTCCTAGCTAGTGGTTGAACCTTGGTATTTTTTGGTGTTTCTCTGATTAAATAGATACTTATGTACCTAGAAATGATTTTTGTAAAAAATAAAGAGCAAACTACAAGGTGGCTACAGTTCAAATTTGACCCGCTTCCAGCTGAATCGACGGAAATTTGTCTATTTCACCAGAGGTGGATCAAAACTTTTTACACCCAACCATTTTGTCAATTGTGCATTAAATATGGACTAGTATTTTATAAAAATGATTTGGTCCAATTTTGCAACAATTATTTGGGAGGTCCTTCACAAAAAAACCTCCTTTTGGGCACTCGAAAAATGGAAAATGAATTTTTCTTCGAAAGAAAATGAAAACTCCCTTAGGCAACATTGTTTGCCATTCCAAGATGCACCCTTGTGCACAATATGAGATCATTTGAACAAACTATGCCATGAATGTGGCCATAGGATTGATCATTTGGCTTGAAAGCATTGAATCTGCACGCATGATAGCTCATTTCTGAGAACACTTTTTTAAAAGAATTGCCGTATTACAAGTTTATTATTTTTCCTGGTAACTTGGTCATATATAATGACACAATGCGAAGGTGTTCCAATTTTTTGATTTTTTTTTAATTTTTTATGCCCATTTCAAAATGCGGTCAAAACGGCGGGAATGACCGTTCCTAGCTAGTGGTTGAACCTTGGTATTTTTTTGGTGTTTCTCTGATTAAAAAGATACTTATGTACCTAGAAATGATTTTTGTAAAAAATAAAGAGCAAACTACAAGGTAGCTACAGTTCAAATTTGACCCGCTTCCAACTGAATCGGCGGAAATTTGTCTTTTTCACCAGAGGTGGATCAAAACTTTTTATATCCAACCATTTTGTCAATTGTGCATTAAATATGGCCTAGTATTTTAGAAAATTGATTTGGTCCAATATTGCAACAAATATTTGGTAGGTCCTTCACAAAAAAGCTCACTTCGAACACTTAAAAAATGAAAAAAATGATTTAAAAGAACTCATTTCTCATAACTCTTTAAAAAATATTTATCTTATTTCAATTTATGATTATTCCTGAAAACAATAGTCAAATTTGCTGACACAATAAAAAGTTTTTTTTTTCAAATTTTCAGGTCATAATAAAATAGCTAACATGATTTCGCAAATAATTTTAGTCGATTATGACCAATTTAAATGGTCAAAATATCATACCTGTATACTGCGTTCTGATTGGTCCAGGGGCCTCTCACGCGGATCATGGGTAAATCACCGTTGGATCCCCTGGATCCAACGGCCCGCACCAAACATGGATGTGTCCCCGAAACCCTAGCTCTGTCCTGTGGTCAT
>LR738710.1:800465466-800528624 GCA_902687465.1 Secale cereale | reverse complement strand
CTCCTTTCTTTCCCTCGCTCTCTGCTCCTCCTCTCCCCTTCCAGATCCGGCAGAGCTCCTCTCGATCACCTCCCCTTCCTCCCCGCCAGCCGCCGCACCCATTCTCTCCAGATCCAATCCAAGCCCCCCTCGTCCACCGTCCCCTTCCTCCGCCGTCGATGTTCGCGCTCAAGGCCTCCGCCTCACCCGCCCTCGCCATTGCCTCCTCGGCAGGGTTGCCCTTCTTGGCGTCCGCCTCTGCGACGCCGAGGGCCGCGCCATCGCGGCCAGGAGGGTCTCGCTCCGCGGGGGCGCACCCGCGACCTGCTCCACCCGCCGCTCCCGCCCCGGCGCCGACGCCAAGGCCATCCCGCCCACCAGGTCTGAGATCCCGCCGCGGGGTTCGTCGTCAAGGTCCTCGCCGTCTCCGAGTTCTTCTTCAAGGTCCCCGCACATCCTCTCCTCACCCCCTAGATCGGAATCGGCGCCTCCCTCCGCCGCCGGCCGCCATGTCGCCGTCTCTGCTCGGGATCAGCTCCCCTTCCTCCCCCTCTCTCCTGTCTTTCTCGTTGCGTGGCGCGGGTGGAGGTTGCTGAATTGACCTTGTTTTTTCGCTTGGTTCCTTCCTGCTGCAGGGGCTCACCAAGTCGCTCGCCATGACCGTGCTCTCCAAGGTCGGGGACAAGAACTTCTTCACTGCCGCGGTACCCCACCCCACCTCACCTCCTCTCGCTCATGTTCCGCTGCTGTACAAGAGACGCCGGACTTCTGTCATCCTCCGCTCCTACTTGGCTACTGAGGTACTCCCGGATCTCGTCCATGAATCTCTCTCCCCGCTCCGGCCCTCCCCCTTGACAAATATCCTCACAATTCATTCTGTAGTATAGGTGTTCGTTTGTTCTTCCTTCTCCAGGCATCCGGTGGTCGTCCTCCTCTTCTTCACGCCATCCATGGCCACAACAAAGGTAACACTCCGATCTGGTTTGTGTGTATTCTTCTATTGTGCAGCCTGTTTGTGGGGTTGTCAGCAAGCCATGGTGTAGATTAGGATGTGCCCATTCAATCTAAATTGATGGGTTATGACTACTGGTATCAGATCTGTTCCTCTTGTAGTCTGTCTCATGTATGATGTAATGCTTTGTGTTGGTTAGTGCTGCTCTGTTGTATTGATGATGTATGAAATTCACTCTTGTGCTAGTTGCAAGTGCGAGAATCTGAAAACTAGTGTGATGATAGTGACCGTTCAGAATGTGAGTCTCTGATGCGGGCAGGTAGAGCATGAGGGGAGAAAATCCTTCTGTTTGCACACTCTAAATTAGTAGTATCATATTGCTTACTTTTTTACATCATATTTATGTACGGTAAATGTCGTCTCATCAACTATGAAGAGAATTGGTGGTGGTTAGGGTGTTCTGTTTCTAGTTTTAGGTTGGGATGAGATGCATGTTTGCATGCTTGTGCTTGATGTTGATCATCTGGTGCATTAGTATGTAGTTCTCATTGTCAGTTCTTGTTTTCTTGATTCATTTATACTATATGATTCAGGTTTTATACTTTGCTAGTAGGTAGCTCATACTGCCCGCTTGCTTCTGCTTTGAATATTGTGGTCTGCATGCTTTAGTCACTGTGCCCTTAGTTCTTTTTTTGTAGGGAGCTATGCTTATCATCAGAAACTCTTGGTGATGATGTTATTTCTCTTTTGGTTCATGTGTTGCAATTATATACCAGATAATTCTACACCATGTGGTGGACTTAAGTATCTTAGTGACTTCATTTGAGTGTGTATTTCTGTTAATTCTAAGCTTCTGTTGCTGTGAAATTGTACCTCACTGACCGTCTGTCTATTTATTGTGTACTTCTTGCATGAGGAGGTGACTAATGATGCGGCGCGCCAAGCAGCAGTAGGGGAAGGGGGTCTCCTGCTCGAGGAGGCGGACGAGTAGGGGCGTGCCCAACCGCCAGCCCTAACCTGCTTGTGGGGGAGGGGCAGGAGGGATCTGCTCCTCTGCTTCCATTGCGATCGCGGCAGGTAGCTCCTCCATCCCCGTCCCCCTCTTCCTGTGCTCACTATTCTGCTGCTATGTTGACGAATATGTGATGCACTTGTCCCAAGGAATTTTAGAGGGATTTGTATGAACAAGTCATGTTTTTTATTTTATTTTATTTAGGTTGTTAGTTACCAAACAGAGAGAGAAGATGAGCTCATGCTTGGATTTTTTCTGCCAGCACATGATTTGTATGTATGCAATCATCATCTTGCGTGTGCGAGCTAGTTCCTTGCTTGGGCATCGCGTCGATGACCAAGTGTTAGTGCCGATTTGTTGTGGTGGTGCTCATCTAGCCATTGATTTCTTGCTGATAATTTGTCTACTCCACTTGTTTGTTTTTACTGAAACCTTTGTTTGCATCTTTTTAAAATACAGAGAAGAACACCATGTTTTCTGGTAAAATATTTGTTGGCTATGATATGAAATTCCATGATGTGTGTGTTGTTTCAGTTTCTGTAGCTGCAACAAATTCCCAGTTTACTCTGTACTTGCTGCTGATGATTGCTAGCTGAATTTACAGCGGCGGTGTCCAGGAGGAGAGCAGCGGGCTGGAGCAGCCGCCGCTGGTTTTCTTACTGGTTTTTTTAAATGTCACAACTTACTATGCCGCTACCTAGTAAAAACCAACTTACTATGCCGCTACCTAGTAAAATTATTTCTGTGTTTGATGCATGGCCTATCTTACTTCATGCTTATACTTTCTGTTCTGTACCTAACTTATATTGGAAGCTGACTATTCTGTAAGATGGATCTAACCATCATTAAGTGCACAAGTTTTCAGGATAATTCGCAACTGCATTAAAAAATTCTAGTGGGAGTAATACATGTTTTCTCATGATAGATTTATTTGGACTGAAACATGAGTTTGCATCCCGTTTTCCGTCGACAAATATACAAGTTATACAAGTTATATCAGCAAGTTACTTTATGTGTTAGAGAAATCAGTGTTGATTTATTTGTTGTTATTTTTTTTCTTTCTAATTTTTGCATGAGAGCAAACTGGTGTAGCTAGCTGGATTATGCAGCCATGAATCAGGAAGTAGCATATTCAGTTTTGCTAATAGAAAATAAATGTATTAAAAACTTTAAAAACTGCATAATAAGTGCTTGTTCATGTTTGGTTTTCTCTAAACTTTGTTTGTATAATTGAGGGAAAATTTACTTGGTTCTTTTCTCTAAACTATGCTTGGAACATTCGTTTTTATGATCTAAAATTGCCTTCTTGTGATGATGCAGGTGCCCAGTTTGTGCTTGCTACCGAAGGAGCTCCATGTTGAAGAAGATTGAAGACACTTGTAGAGCTACAGGGTTAACACCAGGGCACTGTATCACGTGTAGAGCTTGTAGAGCTTGTATATGTTAGAGCTTATTATGTGTAGAGCTTGTAAAGTATATGTTATTTGTACAATAGGAGCTCTGTACTGAATCTAGCTGATAATATTTGGAGTATTATGTGTGTTTTTTGTTTGTGCCAATTTAAATACTGGTTATTTATTTACTGTGAAATTGAAATATGAATAATATGAACTTGCTAGCTGGGACCCACGTACCTGAACCTGATATCTGGGACCCATTTGACTAGTGGACCTTTTTTGTATTACAAAAAAACTAAAACTTTCTAGCGGAAAAGGCCATGGCCCAAAAATGAGAAGGCTTAATTGTTGGGCTTGGCCCATCTACCAAGCCAAAATTAATATGAGAAAAAAACACTAATAGGCTGA
This sequence comes from Secale cereale, assembly GCA_902687465.1. NCBI lineage: Eukaryota > Viridiplantae > Streptophyta > Magnoliopsida > Poales > Poaceae > Secale > Secale cereale. The sequence continues at coordinate 800,524,876 of LR738710.1, read as the reverse complement.
ATTAATGGGCTCGGCCCATGTAGAATACCGAATTGGACCGAGCTGAAACTTGTGCCACATCAGCTTGCCACGTTGGATACCTACGTGGTCTGGGGAGGCTGATAGTGACCAAAACACGATAGTAGGCATATTTTGGTCATAAACGTCTATGACCTTCTCACAGAGAAGGTCACTAATGTCAGTTTATGACGGCCAGCTTTTGACCTTATGTTTTTGGTCACAAAAAGGTCACAAATGGAAATTTGTGACCATTCAGTGACCAATAGTGGTGGTCACAAGTTGACATATTTCTTGTAGTGAGACCATCATTGGGGGCAGAAGCAGGAGCTGGGAGCGGTGCAGCTGGAAGTCTTGGCTGCCTAGGCGGTGGAGGCAGACGAGGTGCAGCATAGGACTGCCTTGGAGCAGGTGTGGCTGGACGGTACACATTGTTGGGAATCCAGACCCTACGCTTCTGTGAGGAAGGGCCCGAGGATGAGCTTGGTTCACGGTTGCGCCTGAGAGTGCTGTGGTGTTCCTGCAGACTAGTTTCAACCTGGATGGCTTTGTTCACCAAGGTGGCAAAATCTCCAAAGTCATGCACAAGAAGTGCGAGCTTGATGTCAGCTTGAAGTCCGTCACGGAACTTTTCCTATCTACGAGCATCAGTGGCAATGTCTTCTTCAGCATAGCGGGATTAGTCCACAAACTCCCGCTGATAAGCACCCACAGTCTTGTTGCCCTGGGTGAGGTTGCGGAACTCACTCTTCTTCCTATCCATGATGCCCTGAGGAATGAAGCGGGCACGAAAGGCAGCTTGGAATTCCGGCCAAGTGATGATTGTTCCAGCAGGCAGTGTATGCCTGTGGCTGTCCCACCATAGAGCAGCGGGACCCTTCAGATAGTTTGCCGCAAAGGTGACATAGTTGGCAGCAGCAACTCCAGCAGACTCCAGTTCAAAGGCAATGTCACGGAGCCAGTCATCAGCATCTAGAGGCTGAGTTGAGCTGCGGTAGATGGATGGGTTGAGGCGAGCAAAGTCATTCAGTGTTACTGTGCCATGCGGCTGATCCATGTTGGGGCGAGGGAACTGAGCCATGACAGTCTCCATGAACTGGCGGTTCAGCTCAAACTGTTGGATCATACCGGCCATGTATTCGGGCGGTGGTGGGGCGTTGCCACCACGACCACGGCCAGCTGGTCTAACCATCCTGCTAATATATAACAGGGGTAGTTCAGCATTGAGAAACTTGCAAACACAAGTATCATTTATGAATGAAACATGCATAATGAAAGGAGCACGTAAAATACCACATAATAGTCGGCATATATTACAAAAAGGGGTGCATGCATAGAGTTCAGTACACAGAGTTCAGTAAATAACTAAGGACATCATAGGCGGCACGCAGGCTCGCGGCGAATGCATCTAGTACTAATAAGCAAGACTAAATCAGTCCCAGGCGGAACTGTGGAGGTAGAGGTAGTCTGACAGCTGGCAGTGCTGCAACGAGAAGTCCTCCACGCCATCAACCTGAGGGCCGTGGATACTCTGGTGCAGGACCCGACGTCCAGGTGGCAACAGAGGACCAAGTGCGGGAGTGTCGCCTCCAACATCTGGCCAACCGACACCAAGAGGCATCACGGTCCTAGCTGGGTAGATCACAGTAGGCGGCAGCTACCTAGATAGGACAAAGGGGTGCAACAGCGTCAAGGCGCGGTACAAGTGCTGACGGGTGGTGTACAACTCGTGGCGAAGAGCTCGGTTAGCTCGATCCAGCCCATCAGCATGTAGAGCAAGGTTCCGATGATGGAAGGGCTCTCGGGTGAGGGTGGAGTAGGCAGCAGTGTAGTATCCCTCCGATCCATCGTCGGAGGCGATAGCAACGTGCCTGAAAGAGGAAGTGTCCAACACCCGATACTCTCCATGAAGGCGTGTCAGATCAGCGTAAGCAGCATCGTGAACTGACATGTCGACGGTCACTCCAACACCATGAGCGGTGTGCAGCACAGTAGAGGAGCTATCTGCTCGCGAGTAGAGGCGGACGATGGCACGATACTGCTCCTTGTTAAAGTCCTGGTACTGCTCGTACACGGTATACTCAGGGTGCCAGCGATAACCCAGATAGGTTATCATCTCCGCTAGCACGGCAGGTGATCCCGAGGCACCAAAGGCCTGCGTATGGCGCACGACCTGCCTCGTGGGTTCCATCTGAAAACAAAGATGTTTCAAAGGAGTCAAATGACAATGTGGGGATTATGCAAAATTCTATTCTAAGCAATAACTATGGCTAATCCAACTTTGGGGTGAGGGGTCTCGGGGATCCTAATGTTAGAGTTAGTAAAATCGTTTTACCCGAAATAGGAGAGTGTTCAGAATCCCGGAGTATAGATCGAGGAGTAAAAGAATCTAGTACCACCCAAATGGCGACGTTGGCCCGTAAGCCACAGAGCCATGTTAGTAAAAGTTTTGCAATGTCTAGACTCGACTTCGGCCAAGGAGTGTGGAAGGGGGATTCCTACAGGCAGTCGGCTTTGATACCAACTTGTGACGCCCCCGATTTGTCCGTACACTAATCACGCACGCAAATTTGTATGGCCAAGATCAGGGACTCACTGATAGATATCACAACACAACTCTAAAAGTAAAATAAGTCATACAAGCTTCATATTACAAGCCAGGGGCCTCGAGGGCTCGAATACAAGTGCTCGATCATAGACAAGTCAGCGGAAGCAACAAATATCTGAGTACAGACATAAAGTTAAACAAGGTGCCATAAGATGGCTAGCACAAACTGTGATACAGATCGAAAGAGGAGCAGGCCTCCTGCCTCGGATCCTCCTAACTACTCCTGGTCGTCGTCGGCAGACTGCACGTAGTAGTAGGCGCCTCCGTTGTCATAGGAGTCGTCGTAGGTGGCGTCTGGCTCCAGGGCTCCACCATCTGGTTGCATTATCCGAGAAGAAGGAACAAAAGGGGGAAAAGGGGGAGCAAAGCAACCGTGAGTACTCATCCAAAGTACTCGCAAGCAAGGATCTATACTACAAATGCAATGGTAACAAGTGATATGGGTAATATCGGTGGACTGAACTGCAACAAGCGGGAATAAGAGGGGGATAGCTAATCCGAACGAAGACTACGCTTCTGGCAGCGTCCATCTTGCAGCAGTAGAAGATAACAGATGGTAAGCTCACCAAGTATCAACGAATATCATAATCCTACTCGGCGATCCTCACGCGCATCACCCTGTGAGAGAGCAACCACTGAGTTATATCTGGAACTCATCTGGGTGTGTTTTATCAAGTGTCCGGTTCTAGTTGTCATGAGGTCGGAATACAACTCCGGGTCGTCCTTTTACCGAGGGACACGGCTATTCGAATAGATTAACTTCCCTGCAGGGGTGCACCACGTAACCCAGCACGCTTGATCCCATTTGGCCGGACACACTTTCCAGGGTCATGTCCGGCCTCGGAAGATCAACACGTCGTAGCCCTACCTAAGCACAACAGAGAGGTCAGCACGCCGGTCTAAGTCCTAGGCACGCAGGGGTCCGGGCCCATCGCCCAACGCACACCTGCACGTTGCGTACGCGGCCGGTGAGCAGACCTAGCAACCTCCATTACTAAGGAAGTTGCGTTACGCGATCTAACCCGGCGCGCGCCGCTCAGTCGCTGACGTCAAGAAGGATTCGGCTGATACCACGACGTCGAGAGCCCATAACTATTCCCACGTAGCTGGTTAGTGCGTATAGGCCAACGGCCAGACTGAGATCAAATATCCAAACTCGTTAAGCGTGTTATTATGGAATAACCGCGGACAACAACCAGGGCCAGGCCCCCTCTCCACTGGGTGTCTCAACCTGCCCTTTCGCTCCGCCACAAAGATCCACACACAGGACCGTCGGGAAAGTATGTCCTTTCAGCCCCCAATCCGTGAATCAACCGCGGGTACTCAACGAGCGGACCCGACTTTAGTCACAACATGTATCATGCATATGTGTATGTAGTAAAAACCCGTGATCACCCCCAAGTGATCACGGCCCGATAGAATAGCAGGGCAGACGGACAAGGGTGTAGGGTCACTGATGGAATACTAGCATCCTATACAAAGCATTTAGGATTGCATGTAAAGTATCAATAGTGGTAGCAACAATGATAGGCTATGCAGCAGAATAGGAGTATCGAAAGCAGTAACATGCTACACTACTCTAATGCAAGCAATAGAGAGAAGAATAGGCGATATCAGGTTGATCAAGGGGGGGGGGGGCTTGCTTGGAAGCTCGGCAGCCAAGGTGGGGTCGTCAACGCCTTAGTCGATCGGGGCAGTAGCAGCGTCGGTCTCGTAGTCTACCGGAGAGAAGAGGGGGGAAGAAACATTGAATACAATGCAAACAGATGCATGACGATGCATGACATGACATGTAACGGTGCTAAGGTGTGCCCTAACGCAGTATCGGGTGATACTGGCGAAGGGGGGAAATATCCGAGAAAGTATTCCCGGTGTTTCGCATTTTCGGTCGGATGAAACGGAGGGGGAAAGTTGCGGGTTCGGTATGCTAGGGATGTGTGGTGGACGAACGGTCTGCGTATTCGGATGCGTCTCGAAATTCTGAGCAACTTTCATATATAAAGTATTTCGATCCGAGCTACGGTTAATTTTCTATGATTTTTCAAAGTTTTAATATTATTCTGAAATTATTTTCAATTCGAAAATAAATGCTAAATTGCTAGACGCACCCAGCACAGTGTACACAAAAATGTACCCAGTGGCTGACAGGTGGGCCAGAGGGACCCCGTTGACCAGTCAACGTTTGACTGGTCAACAGGGGTGGGACCCCCTGACATTGACTGTTTTAGTCTACTCTAATTTAGTTAACTAAGCTAGGTGGTTAGGCTAATTAAGTTTAATTAATTAAGTTAATTAACTGTTTAACTAATTAATTAATTATTTTTATTATAATATTTTTTAACTTCTTATTTTTTTTAAAAAAGGGCAGGGGCGTGGGGCCCCTGTTTCAGTGGCCCGGGGTAAAGGGGGCGGGTTAGCGGGCGAGGCTGCTGGGCGTCGGCAGCCGGCAAAAGGGCGGAGGGCCGGCCAGCGGCGGGACCGGGCCGGCCACACGATCGAGGGCGAGCGGGCGCGTCCTTGCCGTCGCGGGGAGGCGGGCCCAAGCAGCGGTGGGGGAGGTCATCAGCGGGGCGGCGGGCGGTTGTAGCCGGAGCTTGAAGCAGCGGGAGGCGGCGGCGGTGGCCAGCTAGGCATGGCCGGGCGGAGGGGATGAGCTGGGCGACTGGCCGTGGTGGGCACGGCTCGCAACGGCGACGGCGGGAGAGCGGCGGCTGCGGGCGGCCACGGCAGGAGCATGCGTGTGGTTGCGCGTAGGTGCGAGCGGCGCTGGGGCGTGGACCAGCAGGGCGGAGGCGGTGCTAGGCGAGCGGAGAAGGGTCCGCGGGAGGGGGGCGAGTGGGCTGTGCCCGACGGCGGCGGCCATGGCCGGAGGGGCGGCTGCGGGGCGGCTCAGCCGTAGCAGCAGAGGAACGAGTATCGGAGGCGCGTGAGCGCGTGCTCACGGGGGGGAAGAGGAGGAGAGGGGGAGCTCACGGGGGGATCGTAGGGGACTGGGCAGTGGGGGTCGGGGTGGGGGTCGAGGACGACGGCGACACGGAGGAGGCAGTCCGGCGGCGGCGATCCGAAGGCCGGGGCGACGTCGAGCGCGGTTGGGGCGAAGCGCCCGATCCAGAGAGGGTGGGGGGGAGAAGTGTCGTTTGGCATATTTTCCCCACTGGTGGGGGTGGGGATATAGGGGGGTGGTTGGGCCGGCCTGGCTGGGCTGTTTGGCCCAGTTGGGTCGAGGGGGTTTTCGGCCTTTCTTTTATTTTTGTTTTATTTGCTTTTCTTTCCATTTATTAATTTCTCTTTTTCTGTTTTATTTTATTTAAAATACTTAAGCATTTTTAGAAATTGTAATAAGTACACCATAATTGATCTTGCAATATTTAGCGCCGCCCGAACATTTTTATTTAACATTTTGAAAACTTATATTGTTTATTTCCTTTTCGGGTTCTTATTTCGAACGGGGTTTTTGATTAACGTGATGTTGTCAACAGTAACACGATGACGTGGCATCATTAGCAGGGAATTACTGTAGCGTGATTACCCGGGCGTTACATAGCTAGAATTTGGCACTGAAAAGCAAAAGCAAAAGCTAATTAACTGCTGGGTAATAGCACTGGTACTAGCTAGCTAAAATATGTCTTGTTATTAACAGTGGGTAATTAACCTAATTAACTGCTGGTACTAGCTAGAATTTTGCACTAAAAAGCAAAAGCTACAATTAACTGCTGGTATTAGACATGCTTGAAATTATATATCAGTTTGTCTGGTTCTTGTTTTGGTAGTAGTAGTTTGCTTTCCTTATCCATGAGTATCAGTCAATTGGTGAACCTGGAGCAACTTTTTGCTGGGTTTTATCTCCGACCATCGTGTCGTGATGATTTTGCAGGTACCCCGAGAGGCCCTTGAGTTTGCTGGAATATCGATTAACTTCCATTCCGGTAAATTCGGGTACTCCATATGTCCTATTTTCAACAAAGGTCATGCTGAAATTTTCCGTGAATTTTAGCATGACTTTATTAAAAATAGGACAAATGGGGTACTTGTGACTAATGCATGGGCCGGGGTATCTTAGTACTTAATTAAGTAGGATCAACTGCCCCTTTATTCTTGCTGTATTAAACCATAGGCGGCAATAGAGCCAAGTGATTAGGCCCAACTTAGAATTCTCCTTCCCAGCTTAGCTTTTAGGATGCCTCGGTGTCGACAAACCATAAATTATAAAACCTTGGCTTTTAGGGTGCCTCGGTGTCGATAAAAACCTAAATGCTGAAAGGTTAGGCTTTTAGGGTGCCTCGGCGTCGAAAAACCCTCAATGATAAAAGCTTAGCTTTTAGGATGCCTCGGTGTCGACAAACCCTAAATGATGAGACCATGATCTTGTTCCTTGACAATAACCAACTTTTTGACCAAACTTTTTTCCTATTTAGAGAGAAACATGGCCCACAACGATGAGGCCGGGGGTTCGGGCGGCAAGGCATTCTGGGAGTTGTCCCAGGAGATGGAGGAACAACCTCACTTGTATGAGGACGCCGTGAAAGACACCGATCCTGACACCACTGATGGTGCCGCCGAGGATGACCCCACTGATGGTGCCGTCGGGGATGACACCACTGATGGTGCCGCCGAGGATGCCACCACTGATGATGGCGGCGCATGCATAGATGGCAGCCAACCGAAGAGGCAACGGTAGGACCAGCGCCCGACCGTGCTCCGCACCGTCAATTAGGAATTTACTGAAGTGGACTCCGACGGGGATCCAACGGCGCCCGAACGAATAGTCTAGGGGTACTCGCTTCAGCTCGGGTGCATTTTTTGGAGCACCGTCTCGATCAACACCGAGAACCTGAGGCATCCTGACCGAGGGAATTTGCGCAACCTCCTCTTCACGAAGCTGCACGAACGATACAAGTTCCCCGCTGAATTTGAAAACACAAGCTTCAAAGGGAATAAAGTGAACAATGCCGCCCTCACGAAGTGAGCACGGCCATGTCCACTTGGAAAAGCACGGTGAAGAGAATGAGTGAAAACGGTTTTAGTTATGAGAATATCAAGGAGAACATTCGATCATCGAAGATGACTACAACGACTTCAAGATCAAGTGCGAGAGCACCGCAACCTCCGAATCAAGTCAGTGGGGGAAAGAAATGCGGGAGCTGAACTTAGGGGAACACACACTCGGTCCCAACGGTTATAGAGTGGCGGAGCCTATATGGGACAAGGAGGAGGCGGAGCGTGTCGAGCAAGGCCTACCGCCCCTCTTCGATAAATACGGTGACAAGCAGACCAGGAACTTTGTCAGGGCCCGGTACAAGAAGGACCCGAAAACAAAGGAGCTTACCACGGATCCGAAGACCAGGGCGCTTGAGCTTGTTCTGGTAAGGAATACACCCCCGCGTAATTAGCTCCATATGGTTGCATTCTAATTAATGAAGCCAAATTTCTAAATGGTTCACATTCCTTCCGCAGGAGACTGAAAGTAGTAGCGCGGGGTTTACTAAGAGCAACCCTTGGGACACCACTCTAAATAGGGCGTTGAATGTAATGAAAAAAAGGATAAGCTCAGTAAGCCGTCGTCAGCTGGTCGTGTGGCCGGCAAAGGCTTGTCCACAAAATGGTCGTCATACTATAACGCTAGTGGGCGAAAGCAGAAAAAGACTAGCTCGGAAAGCCAGTCACGCGAGGTTCAAGAACTCAAGGCACAAGTGGCGCAGATTCCGGAGATTGTCCAAGAGAAAGTGCAACAACAACTGGGATCGACGCACACCGGCATTATGCCTACCTTGATTCCGGGGCTGACGACGTGGATTGCGGGCGGCCAACAGGGGACGCCCCTGATTCCCAGCTTCATGGCTAGCAACTCGCAGAATGCGATGGCGGGGCCATTGGTGTCTCCGGCGGAGGCGGCATTGGTGTCTCCGATGCCGGCACGGGAACTTAATGCACCCGGGTGTACGGCGGCCGGCACCTTTGCAGCAAGCGACCCCTCCGTCAGTTGCACGCCCGCCGTTGGCGGTGCCTCGACATTAGCCGAGCTCGACGTCATCATCATGGTAACTAATTAAGCCTCTCTCGGCCGAGGACTTCATCTCCTTGCCTTTTACTGGGCATCCCTGACGCCCTACATGTTTTCGCAGGGCGCCGCTAACGTTCCGTGCACTCTCCTGCACTTCATGAACAACGAGTTGGTCGATGTCGCCAAGGGAAAAATCGTTCAACCGGGCAACCCCGTGTTCCATGGTACTCCGATGCCACCCACCTTGTATAGGGTTCAACTAGTTCGGGCGCTGCCAGGCTGCGACGATTTGTTACCTCCGATTCGACCCGTCGGGGCCGACGAAGATGATGTGATGACCCACAGTGCCTGCCTAAGCTGGCCCTGCTTTGGCCGAAGAGCCAGATTCGTTTGGGGGCGGGGAACACCACCCCAAAGATAACACCGCCAGTCGTGCCGGCGCCAAGCCATGGCAAGACCGCCGCAACGGTGCCGGACATCCCTATGCCACTGGATCCAAACATGCATATGGCATAGGATCCGAACGACGACGACGATACATTTGCCAACGTCGATGAGTACTTTGCCGATCATGGGTACGATGGCGACTTCATGGGGCTTCCTTCTCAAGAACCCAACCCTACAAAAGACGTGCGCGATCTAGCTGGTACCGCGGAGAAACCATGTTGCAACAGGCGTTGTCTGCCGTTCAGTTCTCTGCAGACGCCTCCAGCTGCCGACTTCATCGAGCCTCAGATAGGCGAGGTGTGAAATATTATCAGCCCCAACACACTCAAGAAGGTGGTATGTGAGCAGAACTCGGTCCCATTACAGGAGAAGAAGAAGGCACAGAAAAGAAAGAATAACAATGGTGCGAGCCAGCGGACACCGAGTACGATCCATGCTCAGGACGGGCCACCTTCACCTAAGGATATTATGAGGAGGGTGCATGTGGAGGGTAGGCCGATGCTACCGACTAATATGCTCAATGCTGCAACCGGTGCTATGCGGAGTCTGCATGACAGTGTTCTTTCTTTGGAGAAGCGGCGTCTCAGAGAGAAGGATGTGGCATACCCGGTTTTCGCAGCCAACGTGCCAGAGGGCAAGGGCTTTTTGGATAACTCCATCGGGGGTACGATCGTCCTGCGGTTTGATGACATCTACGCTATGTTGAACCTTCATCCGCTGCACTACACCTTCGTTCGGCTATTTTCGCTGAGTATGGAGATGCGAATCATTAGAGACAAGACCCCGGACATCGTGATAGTCGACCCCTTCTACATGCGTGCCAAGATCTTGGGCAGCGCTGGGGACCGGCAAGTCGCGAGTTCTTACAACGAAGGCGTCCTTCTGGCAAACCAAGATAAGGATAACTTCCTCGTGCCTTACTTTCCCGAGTATGTCGTCCCCTCAACCGCCCCGTAACATATGAATTCTTAGATTTCAATCGTTTTTCTTTTAACATTCCGTGTTTTGTGCAGTGACAAACATTGCACACTCATACTCCTAAGCCCGAAATATTCCACGGCCACGTATTTCGACTGGGACCGTCAGTCGAAGGTAGACTACACAAATGTTAAGAATGTTCTTGATGATGTTCTCCCCGGCTACGCAAAATCTGGAGGCACCTTCACCAGGCCTATTCGTAAGTACGGCTAGCACGTGTTCGCCCACAATACGACGTTCTGCTGCGTCAAGCAGCCGCCCGACGGTCAGAAGGGTGCCTACTACGCCATCCATCACATGCGGGCGATCGTACGGGACCATCATCACCTTCTGCTACGAAGTAAACTCAAAGATTGGGCCGCGAGCGTGTCGGCAATCCAGGACGCGGACATCAGACAAGAATTCTTTTGCATCCAGTCAGAGTTTGCTGAAATCATCCATCAATATGTCCTTCGTACCTCGAGGCAGTTCTACCTCGGAAATCAACCGTCCAACAGTGACATTGACACAATGCTACAAATGCAGGCAGACAACGCCCGCGATTTCATGACTCCCACGATAGACGGCGGATTCATCCACGCTCCGGTCCCTTGAGTCGAGTCGAAAGTAGTGATGCTGTGTCTAGTTCTAAAACATCGATTGGCTCATGTTGTAATTAAACTTTAATGAACTTGTAGTATGTCTCTTTGGTTTCGACAGTCGTTGAACTTAGATGTAATCAATGCTATTAATGTCTTGCTTTTCTCTTCCGATCGTTCTGTTACATACTTATATATTGCTTATGTATTGTCTGTGAATTGGTACTAACGTTTCGTTTGGATAGTGCATAGCGATGCCGTCGTATGTCGTGTACAAGGGTAAGGTTCCCGGAGTCTACGACGACTGGGAGGAGTGTCGGAGACAGGTTCACCGTTTCAGCGGTAACAGTTACAAAGGGTACACCACTAGGGCGGAGGCGGAATCTAGATACGCCCGCTATCTAACGGGAAAGGGGAGGGAGCGTTGGAGGAACCGGATGAAGACTAGTTTCATCGTGATGATGATCATCGCGATGACCGCAGCTCTCTTCTATTTGATGGTAGTTTAGATGATCGATATCGACTTGTAATGTGAAGACAAACTCGCTACTCGCGGTCTCGAGACTTGTAATATAATGTTCTATCTTTGTTCGGTCTTTTGAATTCGGAGACTAATATGATGAATTATATTCGGAGACTAATATGATGAATTGTATTCAGAGACTAATCTTCTATTGTATTCGATGAATCTGTTGTTGCCGTGTGCTGCTATCTATATTCTTTCCAATAATACATTTTGTAACATGTGCAAAAAATAGAAAATTAAAAAAAAACCTAATATTCATACTAATGGCGCATCACATCACAGTGCGCCATTATTATGCCAAACGATACAAATGGCGCAGCATCCCACAGTGCGCCATTAGTATGCCAAAGTACTAATGGCGCATCACGCAAGAGTGCGCCATTAGTATGCCAAAGCACCTGGGTATATATGGCCCCCTGGGAGGCATACTAACGGCGCACCGTGGTCTATACTAATGGCGCACCTGTGGTGCGCCATTAGTATACCAGATACTAATGGTATACTAATGGCGCACCACCAAAGGTGCGCCATTAGTAAAAAATACTAATGGCGTGGCACTAATGGCGCACGAGTAATGCGCCATTAATGGCCAAAATAGGTGCGCCATTAGTAGGCCTTTTCCTAGTAGTGGATACTTGGTAACCTTCCAGTCAATCTTAAACCTGCTAAAGTCTTGTTTGATTCGGGTGCATCATGTTCCTTCATGGCATATCCATTTGCATCGCGCTCCAACCACTCCTCCTCCTCCACCAGCAAGCCACGCCGCCGCCGGCAACCTTGCCGGGCCGGGGCGGATCCGACGCCGCGACCCGAACCGCGAGCCGTGCCCGCACCCGCCGCTGGGACGGCCACGTCCCGGGTGCCCGCCGCCGCCTCCGATCCAAACACCAAGTTGGACCCCTCCATCCCGTTGGACCCCTCTGTCCCATTTCGGCTAGGTATATTTTTCTGCTAAGTCTTTTTCTGCAATATTTTGTTGCATACTTCTAGTGGTTGTAACTTTGTGCATACTTGTCCGTTTTGAGTGAATGATATGTCAAAATGATCGTGGTGATATGCTCTACACTTTGTTCCATTGTGCCATGCTTGTTTGACTTCATCTAGAGGTCTTAATATTCGTGACAAGAGTGCTACTTGTTATAAACTGCTGTAACTTGTTATTTTCATGCCATGTTTGAGATGTGATAACTTGGTGCATGTTTATCCAAATGAAGCAAATGAGATGTCAAAATGTTCATTATGAGATGCTCTACATGATGGTTGCTATAGCATGCATGTTAGGGTTCATATTGCCATGTTAAACTTGGTTGCAAAAGTGCATGTGGCTGTTAAGTTATGTAACATGTTATGAGATGCTGTTTTGAAGTGCTCGTTGCTATTGATGTGTTTGTCCCCAGGTCACATGCCAATATGTTTTAGAATCTACATCATGTGCTCTTCGCTGTGGTGCAAACCATTTTCCATGATATGCCTTGAGGTGACTTAAACATGCTTGTAAACATGCCATGCCAACTTAACTGTTTTATACTTAGTGACATTTCTGCTAAGTCTGGAATCTGTCATATCCTGATGCTATGTTTGCTTGATGCCCTAGGCAAATCCATGTTAGTTTTGGGGTGGCTTTTGATCATTCCTTGTTGTACATGTTGTCGTCTATCCATCCATGCCCTCACTTGCTCATTTGGCTTGCTGTAGCTTATTTAATTCTTGCTCCCAAGTGGCTATAAAATATAACTGTCAGGTTTATAACGTCATGATCAAAATGTTGTAGCTTGTTGTTGTTGATCCATGCCTCCTATGGAGTTGCTCCAATGGAGTTGTTTGCTGTAGGATATGTCTAATTCATGTCCATGCTTATTGTCACCATGTTTGAGTGCTTTATAGTATATATTTCTTGCACCTAAGTTGCTATGTGGCTGTTAATTTCAGCTTTGCATTGTATCTTGTTTCGAGTGTATGTGTTGAACCGTTGCTCCGTTTTGAGAGTGCCCTATATGAAACTTGTGTGATTTTGCATGTAGAATCATAATATCATTTTCTTTACATGTTTGGAGTGTGTTTGCTTAATGTTTGGGTGCATCTTGCACCGTTGCCATGCTTAACTTGTTTTGCTCATATCTTCTACACAGTAGCTCCGAATTAAACAAACTTTATATGAAACTTGACTAGAATTTCGTGTAGGTCTTCATGGTGCATGTTAAATTGCTGTTTAACAAATTTAACTTAAGGTTTGTTCAGATCTGGACCATTTTCAACATATGCATATGAGGACTTACCGAATTCTCTATATGTGGATTCCGGCCTCATTTAAACTTGTTGTCTTGTGCTGTTCTTGTGTGCTTCATCCCTTGACATGTAATGCATCATAAGTGCATCATACTTGCATCATGTTGATTGTGCATTGCACCTTGTTTTATTCTCGTGCCACATTGTGTTCTTGTGTTGAGTAGAGCCGGAAGCTGAGACCGAGCACGAGAACGAGGTTACTACCAAGGTTGAGTACGAGGAGTCGTCTTACGATCCCATCGATGACTCGACAGGCAAGATGACCTGACCCAGATATCATTATTATCTTTGCCTATTGCTAGAAGTCTCGCTCTTTAGCTTATTGCCTCGATGCCCATGTTTGTTTGTCATCCTCCTATTGTAACCATGAATCTGTCTAACCACCCAACCTAGAAAACCTTTGTTTGGCTAAGTAAGCTTCGCTCAGCCCCTCTTATAGCATTGCTAGTTGCAGGAGAAGATTTGAAGATTCATGCTTCATGTTGAAGTTATTGTTGGGATATCACACTATATAAACTCTTAAACTAAATCCTATATATATTGGTAATGGGTGGAAGGCTAAGCCTGTTGCATGGTGATTTGTTCCACTCATGCCGCCCTAGGAACCGTTTAAACGGGTGTTATGTTCCTTGATTATGCGTTCCTAACATGGTTGGGGTTATGGGACCCCCTTGATAACCCGCTTAGCGCTAAACCTTTTCCAGCAATGCCCAACATTGGTACTCCATTTGCGTAACAACTAAAAACTTGCAAAGGGCTTTGCAAACCCGAGTTCTTAATCAACAACCCGGGCCAGTGCTCCTCATGAGTGTTGGTCCAAACTGGGGGTTATGCGAGGCCACCACGAGGAAACTCGAGGATTGGTTTTACCTGTAGGATCGCCCATCTGGTCATGGCCTGAGACTAGATACGCGCGGCTATTGTCAGGGTCTCGGCATGCCGGGAGGTCTTGCTGGATTAGTTTTACCTTAGTCGGAATATCTTGAGCACGGGATTCCGAGAATACTCAGGCCTTCCCACCTTGGAGTTGCGACTCCGCGGATTATGAGCTTGTAATGGGCTAAGTTGGGACACCCCTACAGGGTTTTGAACTTTCGAAAGCCGTGCCCGCGGTTATGTGGAAGATGGGAATTTGTTAATATCCGGTTGTAGAAAACTTGACACCAAGTTCATAACACACTACCAGCGTGAGTAACCGTGACGGTCATTTTCCGAAAGGGGTTCGGGAAGTGAACACGGTGGGGTTATGTTTGACGTGCTTAGATAGGATCACTACGTGATCACTTTGACACTCGTGGCACTTCTCTTCTCGCTCTAAACACGTAAGCTAGTGCTAGTGCAGCTGCAACCTTTATCTTTCTTCAGCCTTGTTCCACACCCAAGGCTTAGATAGTTTTGCTACTCGGGAATGGGATTGCTGAGTCCTCAGTGGCTCACAGATTCTACACCACACCAGATGCAGGTACTATGGTGGACTACTCAGGTGACAGCACAGAGCTGTACCGGGAGTACGATGAAGAGCGTAGTCGATACTATGTGCGCTATCCCGATGATCAGTAGTGGTTTCTACTAGGGGCGATTCGGACCTTATGGCTTTATGTATTTGGTATCTTTCATTTGGATCTTCGCCCGTAGTCGAGATGTGATGTTTTTTGGATGATGATTTGCTTATGTAATGTATTGTGTGACGTGGCGAGTGTAAGCCAACTATCCTTTTGCATTTCATCCCTATTTTTACATGAGTCGTGCAAAGATACCAAACTTGAGATCATTCTAGAATGGGCTTATACCTTTAAGTCGTGCCTCGACACGTCGGAGGTATAATCCTATCCTGGGCATTACAAGTTGGTATCAGAGCCTTCTCCGACCTAGAAGCCCCCACTGATTGATCGAATCGTTGACGGTTGAGTCTAGGCACACACTAAAAAATGTTTTGAGTCCTATATATATATCGGAGAGTAGGATTTCTTTTGCTCCTCATCTCTTTTCACTCTGGTGAGGACTTCTGACGATTACTCTTGTCTCTTCTACTCTCAAAATTTCACCAATTTTTTTAGGAGCACGCGAGTATTGTTTGGATTGTTCCGATGTCTTTGTGACGAGAACATTGTTCTCGATGCCTCCTGTCATTTAGGGGTTGTGGCAGTGTCCCGGGAAGTTGAGCTCTCAGGTGTTGCCGTCAAAAATATATCCCAGCAGTTCTGGAATACTTAAGACGGCCGACATCAAAAACTCTCCTATGCGATTAGTGGCAAGATAACCCCGACATCACCCAGTACTAGGGAGGTAGTTCGGGAGTATTGCCATAGCTTGTATAGTAGATGTGTTTCGAAGGTCCGAGGTAAACGGTTTCCGGAAATAACTGGTTATGTGTTGAAGGATGGATACAGCTAGATGTAGGATTAGAGTTGAGTGCGCGATGCTTCCCCTGTATCCCCAACACTTGATTGCATAACTGGAAACTTTCGGAAATTAATAGGTGGGTTCATCTAGTAGTTCGTAGGCATTCTTCCAACGAATGCATGATATGGAGTTCGGGGTTCTACATTGAGTGAAGTGGTTTTATGGGCGTTGTTCCGATCGGGAGTTTCATCTTAAAGGGTCCTTGGCTATACTAATCCGGGGATTGCAAAACCCTTTTGTAACACGTTCCATAAGCTTTCAGCACAAATATGTCGAACGAAACTTCTATCTTGTATTTGTTCTATCTGCTCCTTGTTGTTTTTATTTACCTTTTGTTCTCCCAAGTGGCTTCTCGTGAAGATTGTTGTTACCATTAAACTGTGGATTACATTCGTTCATCTTGTTCGAATGTTATTGTGAAGACTTATGTTGCAATTCTAGCCGTTGATTCATCTTATATATCTTTCTCAATCAATGGCTAATAGTTGTCATCTCATTCAGGATGGCTCCTAAAAGCGTTTCCAACGCTAACCCAGAGGGTGAAGAAGTTCATGATCATCCTCCTTCCCCTCCTCCTCCATCTGAGGCCTGGAGAGCAATTATGCAAGCGACGAACCAGAACACCCAGATGCTTTTGCAAATGATGTAGAACATTCAAGCAAATCAAGCAAATCAAGGTGCTCATGGGAACCAAGGCCAAGGAAATTTGTTCAACCAACCTCACTTTGCTACACTCAACCAGTTCCTGGTAAACCAACCGAAGGCATTCAGTTACTGTGTGGACCCTCTAGATGCTGAAGACTAGATAACAGATATCAAGAAGCATTTCGAGTGCAGTAATGTGAGACCTGGGGACTATGTGAAGTTTGCCGCCTTCGAACTCAAGGACCAAGCCGCTGATTGGTGGCAGCAGTACAAAGACTCCAGAGAAGGGCGTGAAATCTCGTGGGCTGACTTCTGCAAGGATTTTTACTCCCACCACATTCCAACAAGTGTCATCGAGGGTATGCGTGAGCAATTCCGCAACCTGAAGCAAGTCTCAATGAGTGTTTATCAATACAATGTCAAGTTCCAGAACCTTGCCCGCTATGCCAAGAAAGACATCCCAGATGCCAAGAGCAAGATTTATCAGTTCCATGGTGGTCTGAAGGATGAACTCCAACTAGCTCTCACCTTGTTCGAGCCTGATGAATTTGATCAATTCTATAACATGACACTTAAGCAAGAGGCAGCCCAGCTCAAGATGGAAGCTTCCAAAAAGAGGATCAGAGATGCCGTTCACTCCTCCTCTTCTTCCCAAGTGGTCGCAAAGCAACAGAAGTTTTGGCTTCCACCTCCTCAAGTGATCCGACCTCCCAACAACAACAACAAGCATTCTGGTGGCCGTGGTTTCTCCCACCCACACAACCAAGGCAATCAGTCCAAGTCGCAGTACCAAGCTCCAAGACCAAGTGTTCCTCCTCCTCGTCCACTTTCTGAGGTCACTTGCTAAAAATGTGGTCTGAAGGGTCAGTATTCCAACAAGTGCACCAACCAAAGGCGCCTTCCGCCTCCTCCACTTGTCAGCACTGCTATTGTCAAGCACAACCCCAAGTCAGCAAGAGTGAATCTGATGAATGTAGCTCAAGCAGAGAATTCTTCAGATGTGATACTTGGTAACCTTCCAGTCAATCTTAAACCTGCTAAAGTCTTGTTTGATTCGGGTGCATCATGTTCCTTCATGTCATATCCATTTGCATCAAAGCACAATGTTTACACCAAATTTTTTCCAAGGGAGTTATCAATTGTTTTTCCGGGAAAACTGATGCATTCTAGATTGTATGCTCCGGATGTATCTATTTGCATGGGTGATTACCGCTTTCTGGCTTCTCCGGTTGTTCTCGGCAACTCCGACATTGTTCTTATTCTTGGGATGGATTGGCTTTCCCAGCATGATGCTCACATTGATTGTGCAAATAAGGAAGTCAGGATTACTCATCCTGACGAAGACGTGATTATCTTCGCCTCTTGAGATGACACAATCAGGCTATTCTCTCTCAATGACAAGGGCGAGAAATGCCATCTCTCAAATTCCGGTGGTTAATGAATATGAAGACATTTTCCCTGAAGAGCTTCCAGGCATGCCTCCGCATCGTCAAGTTGAATTCGTCATTGAACTCGAGCCCGGTACCGAGCCAGCATGTCGGCGTCTGATACGTCTCAAATGTATCTACTTTTCCAAACACTTTTGCTATTGTTTTGCCCTCATTCTTGCATGATTTGAACTAAACTAACCCGGACTGACGCTGTTTTCAGCAGAGCTGCCTGTATGGTTTTATTGTGTGCAGGAAAATGGATTTTTAGGTGTCTCAGAAAATTCCAAGAAAAATCACAGAAAATCCACGCACCCGAAGGGCCATTGTGCCAGAAGTGCGGCCAGAGGGCAGCCAGGGGGGTCCCAGGCGCCCTGCTCGCGCGGCCCCACCCCTGGCCGCGCCAGGAGGCCGCCTGGGAGGGTCCTCCCCCCTCTGGTGCCCTACCTTGGCTCCTATTTATTCCCGTGGTGTCAGGGATATTACTAGCAGGTATGAACCGGCTAGTGTAAACCGGATTACTGTAGTATATTTGTATCATTGTAATATTTAGTAAAGGCTACGGCCCGTGAGATCTTAGGGCCCATGTATAGGGTTACGGTTTGTAAACCGCCTGATCATGTAACTTGAGAGATAAGAAAGAAAGAGCAGAGACCGAGGCGGACACGAGTATGAGCCGGCCTCGGGACTCTATAAACCGGACCGGGCGTCGCATCTATATAAAGGGACGACCCGGCGACGGTTCAAGGACAAGCAAGAAACAACCCGTCGAGACACAGGCAAGCAACCCGCTCCCTGTTCATCGACGCCCAAGCAATACCAAACCAAACTAGACGTAGGCTTTTACCTTCATCGAAGGGGCCGCCCTAGTATAAACCCTCTTTGTCCTTTGTGTGCTTTTAACCACTTCAAGCTAACCCGTGCGATGGTTCCATTATCAAGTCCGTTAAACCGGACATCTGCTGTGTTATTTCCACGACAGTTGGCGCCCACCATGGGCCCTCCGCAAGATGGTTTCGAGTTCTTGAAGGGCAGCTTCGAAGGACTCAAGGGCTACGCGGTCGGCCGGATGACCAAGAGTCGCCGCGGCCAGATCTACATCGACGATGCAGGTTGGGGACCGGAGGCCGATTCAATCGAATACGGGTACCGGGTTCCCTTCGGCAGCATCCACGACTTCATCGGCAAGATCGGCGAACCGGGACCTGAGCCGGACATCTTCCCCGACATCATCGAGCCGGCTCAGCGTGCGAGATCGGCCCGGATTCAGCCCGCCATGAAGCATGTTTTCGTTGGAGCAGTTCACGGGGTCCAGGCCGAGGATGGATCGGAATCCGGTGGCGAAACAGTTGTCTACTCCGATGACGAATTTTCATCCGAAGAGACTGAATCTTTGTATCAGTTGCGGGACGGTCGGTCTGAGGGTGAGTCTGACGGAGACATTATTCCGGGCCCCTTTGTCCCGCCAAACCGGGTGGCTGTCTTTATGGCCGGTTCACAACCTACGCCACAGTCCATGGTGATCGGGGCGACAGCAGAAGCTGGTGTAGGGGGGAGTGGCCAGGCCCTCTCGCCCACTGACGTTCTATCCACCTTTGTCGAGGAGTTCACAGCCCGAGCCATGGCAGAGGTAGCTCCAGCAGACAAGGCGCAACATGATGCAGAGCTCCTTCAGCTAAAGGGCTGGATTGATCAAGCAAGGGAAGATCTGAAAACAGAGAAGGCTATGGTAGCAATAAGGCAGGCGGAACTGAATGATCAGGCTTTTCATCTAAGGATGGAGCAGGCCTCTGCACAGGGAGTAAGGGGTTGGAAATATCAATCTCATCTACCGTCAGTTTATGAAGCGACGGATCTGTTCAGGACACCCGGGACTGGGACCAGCAATGATCCGGCTTTAAACCGGAGGGCGCCCCCAAGGGATGAGCCGGTTCAGCAGCCTACTGCAGAGCAAGATCGGCGGGTCATCTCTACGCCTCATGTTCCTACCCCTCCGGGTCACTATTCAAATCCTTTGGACAACATCGTTGCTGCTGCTTCACGCTTGGCCGCTTTACCCATTGAGGGGACATCCCCGGTGGCGTTGGAGGCACGCAGGGTTAAGGACCTACTTAATACGGCGTTAATACAACAGCAAGCATATTCTCATAGCCGGGAGAGGCTCCATTCAACACCACGCCCCAGCCGGAGTTACACTAGGCATTGGGAGGAACCAGAAGTGTCTAGCAGTGAACGCAGGCGACACCGGCATAGACAGAATAATCTGGCAGGCGCGGATGCACAAGCTCAGGATGCAAATCGGGTTAGATCGGCAGCCCGGGAGGAGATCCGTCAAAAGACGCCGGTTCACACAACCACAGCAGAGATAGGAGTCACAACGAGTTCCTTTGGGGTGCAGTGTCTTATCCCCGCTTTACTGAGCGTGAAGCTGCCCAAGGATTTCAAAGGTCCGCGTAAGGTGCCTAATTACACAGCAGATTTGGCTCCAGAAGCTTGGGTTGAGAGTTACGAGATGGCCATGGAGATGCTGGATGTAGATGAAGCGGCTTGTGCAAAGTACTTCACTATGATGCTTGAAGGTACAGCCTGGACCTGGCTAAAGGGTTTACCCCCTAATTCCATCGGGTCATGGGGAGAGCTACGTCGCCAGTTTATCAAAAATTTCAAGGATACGTACAAGCAGCTGATGTCAATAGTGGATCTAGCAGCCTGTGTGCAAGGAGAACAGGAATCTACAAGTGCATGTGTCGGGGGAAACTGTCCGCCACGAACACCTATGGGACCGGAGCCCCTTGTCTGTGCGGTACGAGGGCGGAGGGAGCACAAAGAGCAGATCGTAGCGAGCACGCGGGCAGTTTTACCCAGGTTCGGGCCGCGGTAGACGCGTAAAACCCTACTCCTGCTTGGTTGTGTATTAAGTTGGAGGGCTCGGGAGCTTGAAGAAGCAGCTACACCGAGCGTGAGAGTGATCTAGGTTCCGAACCCCCTCCACGTTGTGCATGGGCCTCCTTTTATAGTGCAAGGGGTCACCGACAGGTGTCAACGTAGGAGAAAGGGGTAAAAACGTAAGAAAGGTGGTAGTTGTAATAGTGCGGGAACAGTGGAGCTACAGTACAGAACAGTGGTCTATACCTACTTTAACAGTGGGGGACAAGGGCATTTAATGCCCGTCGCCGTCGACCCCAAAAGCTCCCGCTCTTGCGTCTCCGTCCGCCACGGCGATGGATCCACCGCCGTGGAGTGCCACCGTGTACCCCAGGCTGCACAGCCATCCGCCACGCGTCCCTGGATAGGCCCCAGGGCGACGCGTGGGCCGATGAGCTGGAGCGAGGGCACACAGCGCAGCCTTCCCGGCAAGCACCTTGCCGGGGCCTTGATCTTGCCGGGCCCGGGAGCTTGCCGCTCCCCGGGCCCTTGTCGGGTCTTCTATGATGGAATCTTCTAGTCTTCCTGGCAAGCTCCTCTTGCTAGGGCCTTGTGCTAGCGAGGTAGTCTTGAGCCTGGTACGGCCTTCCCGGCAAGCTCCTCTTGCTGGGGTCTCGATCTTCTTCCTTGTATACTTTGTTTTTGAATGGTTTGATAGGGAGCAGGAAGGTCTCCGGCGAGCACGCGGTAAACCTTGCCGCGGGAAGCTGCAACTGCCCGTGCACAAGTTGGGGTACTGAGGTACCTCTACCTTAGTACACCGACAGGAGCCCCCGGGCCTGGGCCACACACGGTGCCGAGCGCTGTTGGGCCAGGCCCAAAACAGTGCACGGGCACCCGCGGCCCGCGGCGCGCCGAATCCACTTCCGTATCCGCCGCACCCCACCGTAACGGCACGCGTCGATCGCGGCGTCTTGGGATGGGACGTGCCCACGATCTCTTAATGGAAAGGGAGGAACGCCCCCCACTCCCCCATAAAAGCAGAGGAAGCGGGCGCGGTTCCCCTCCTTGCGCTTTCATTGCATCGTCTCCTTCCTCCAGAGATCTCTCTTGCGCTCTGCCTCCACACCTCCGCCGCCGCCAAGCTCTTCGTCCCCCTCCTTCCGCCGCGTCCGCCATGGCCCCAAAGACCGACAAGGCGAAGGCGGAGAAAGCCAAGAGGGAGAAGTCGGAGCAAGCGGCGAAGCTCGCCGCGTACCGGAAGAAGCACCTCGTCTTCCCGCCGAAGCTCGGCGTGCGGAAGCTCTGGAACAAGTACTACTTGTTCTGGGCCAAGGAAACCAAGGCGCACCCCCGCACCCTAGCGTATCCGGCCGCCGCTAAGGACAGCTATCCCGGCGGGTATTACTTCTTCGCAGCCTTCTTTCACTGTGGTCTTTGCCCTCCTTTCTCAAACTTCTTCTGCGACATTATGAACACATACGGCCTCCATCTGCTTGACTTCACCCCCAACGCCATCCTCACCATGGCGGTTTTCGCACACATGTGCGAAAACTTCATAGGAGTACACCCAAACGTAGCGCTTTTTAGGCACTTCTTCACTCCTAGAGCCGAGGCCGATGCCCTCCTCTCCGGAGGAATTTCTTGGGTTTTCCGTCTGAATAAGAAGGGTGCGTACTTGCCGGGGGAGCTCCGCGGCAAGTGGGAGGAATGGCGAGCGGAGTGGTGCTGGATCGTCGAAGACCAGCCGCAAGCTTTCACCGCGCCGCGCACAACGCCCATCGTGCACGGCAGGGACTGGAGTGAACTAGATTCGGACGACATCAAGCTCGACATCGCCCTCGTCCGGATACTTCGTCTTCGGATGGCGAAACTGTCCGTTGCTGAGGTGGGCGCAGACTTCCTTCGCCGCCGCATCGCCCCTCTTCAAGACAGGAAGAGGCCGGCCTGGGAGTACGGCGGCCCGGCGGATATAATGCAGCTGCGCCCCGGGCTCAACTTCAATTTCACCACGCTGGAGCTGAAGGGGATGGTCCGGGAACTCTTCAAGTACGACCCGGCACACCCCGAGTGGTTCAGACCTCCCCGGGAAGTGGTGCCGCTCTGCAACAACATCGTCCGGGACCGTATCCTCGCCATGATGCCCGCGTGCGACTCGCACGGCGTGGACCGCACGTGGATCGCGCCCAAGCCCATTGACGTCCTCAACTTCTACGACAACCTCGCGGAGGTGGCGAAGAACAAGAATGACCTCAAGGAGCATACGCGGGACACCACCGACCAGGAGATCGCCTACATGGCTTCTCGGGCTGAAGAGGCCGCTGCAGCCGCAGCGACAGGAATTTTTGGATACACGCCTGAAGAGCCGGAGGTTGCGGATGCGACCAGCCAGGCTGAGGAGGCGGAGATCCGCAGATTGCTGCAGCTCCCTCCCGACGCGCTCGCCGGGGTCCCCTCGCTGAGGCACTCCGGAATCCACGGGATCGTGGCCGAGGCCGCGGCAATGGAGGGTGCCGCCGGAGGGAACAGAGGCGCCGCGAGGAGCGGAGGCGCCGGAGGAAGCGGAGGCGGCAAGGGAAAAGAGGCCGCAACGCAGGGCGCTGGGCCCAGCGAGCCGGCCGGGGAAGAGGAGGAGGAGGAGGCCGAGGACTCCGGCGGATCCACGGAGCTCTACGCCGACGACCTCTCCTCGTCGGAGAGCTCCCCGCCCCCGGCAAGTCCAAGGCAGTCTCCGCCGAAGCGTCTCCGCAAGACGGCGACGGGGGAGAGGGCGCAGGCGCCCCGGCAGCAACCAGCTCGCCGGGCAGCTCCCCGGGGGAGCCAAGCCGCGCCAAGGGCGATCGGCGTACCAGCCGCAGCAGAGGCGGCCCGCGCGCGGGCCACGACGGAGGCGCTTCGCAGGCCGGCGCCGAGCCGACAGGGGTCTTCTCGGAGCGGAGCAGCGGCTCCGCCCGCTCCTCGGGCGCCGGCTACCACAGGGGCTGGGTCTTCGCAGCCCCCAGCCCCGGTGAACACCAAGCGCGCGAGGGAGTCTTCGTCTTCCGCTCCTCGCGCCGACGCGCCCACGGTGGAGTACGACTTCTCCGCCCTGAGCGAGGACGACGAGGAGGACCAGGAGTAAGGATCCAGGACCTTACGCCTTCTCGAGTTTTGTCTTGATTTCTGTTGATGCTGACTCTGTTCATTGCTTTGATTTCAGGACCTTGACCCAGCGCGCGGCGAAGAGGGCCAAGGCGCCTGTGGTCGAGGCCGCGGAAGACTCAGCTGCCGCGGCAACAGGAGGTGTGCCGGAGCCGAGCCTGCCGGACCCGAGCGCTGCTCCGAGGAGCAGCCCCCAGCGCAGCCCCCAGCGTAAGTCTGGGGTTTATTCTTTCGCTTGTCGGGGTACGCCTGAGGATTTCGTCTTCTTTCATTATCTTGACGTTTCCTTATCTTGACTTGTGCAGAGGTGGAGCCACAGCGGGAAGAGCGACCGGAGACCGTCGTCGAGGAGCCGCAGGCCCCGCCGTCCCCGCCAAGGCAGAACTCTCCGGCAAGGGAGAGTGCTCCGCCAAGGGCGGGTACCCCGCCAAGGCAGAGTACCCCGCCAAGGGCGAGCAGCCCGGCGAGGGCGGCCACTCCGCCAAGGCCGAGCTCCCCGGCGAGGGAGTCCGCCGCTGAGGAGGTCCGCCAAGGTATGTTCTGTAGCTTGTCTTCTTGGCTTTGCCTCTTCTTGGATATTTGCTTGAATCTTGAACTTCTTTTTCTTCTTCTTCTTTTTAGATCTTCCTCCTCCTGAGCCCATGGAGACGGAGGTTATCAACCTCGAGGAGGAGGGCGCGCAGGGCGGCGGCGGTGACGTCCCTGCCACCGAGGAGATGGCTGAGGCCGCCGAGCCGGCCGCGCAGGAGACTGCTCCGGCTGCGGATGCAGCGGCCGGGGAGGGGGGCGGCGACCGCACCGCCGACCCGGAGGTGGCGGGAGCATCGTGTGCTGCACCGGCCGCCGACCCCTCCGCCAGCAAGGAGCAGGGGTACTACCTTGAGGCCCCCAACGGCGTTTTCATCCAGATGCCTTGGGGGTCTTCATCGCGAGCTCCCGCGGAGGGCGAGGCGTTTGACGGAGAAGTCCTCGCCTCCGCGGGCCTGAAGATCGTCGAGGCGCCCAGCGGGAGTGAGGGGCCCGAGGAGGAGAAGCTGCTCCACCAGCTCCTGGCCCTTTACCGGGCCAGGCAGGCGAAGCTCGCCTCCCGGGAAGCCCTTGCCGCCAAGGCCGCCGCGGAGATGGAAAAGCGCGCGACAGAGCTCAGCGCCGCCAACCAGGCGGCCCTCCGCGAGGTGGCGGAGGAGCGCGAGCGTCTTGCCGGCGAGTACCAGGAGTGGGTGCTCGAGAAGGCTGAAGCTGAGGAACAGCAGCGGCTCGCCGGGGTGGAGCTGTCCCGGCGAGAAGGAGAGCTCGCGCAGCGGAAAGTCGAGCTCGACTCCCATGAGGAGGACCTTGCCGCTCGCGAGGCGGCCCTTGGCGGAGAATTGAAGGAGGCGAAAGCCGCCGCGGTTGCCGCGGAAGACGCCAAGAAGGAGCTCGCCGCCAAGGTTGTACAGTTGGAGAAGGCGCTGAAGGTGAGCGCGGAGAAGGTTGCCGCGCTCATCACGGAGCGCGAGAAGGATGCCCACACAAACTCTGAGCTCCAGGTGAGCCTCTCTAAGAGGGGCGACGAGTTGAAGGCCGCCAAGGACTCCATCGAGGACTTGGAGTTGAAGGTCACCACTCTGAAGGATTCACTCGACGCCGCCCGGGCTCAGGAGAACAAGCTGAAGGAGCGGACCTTGGTGGACAGCGTTAACAAAGCATCCGAGCTCTTCCGCCAGACCATTGAGGTATGGACCGAAGACTTGGTATCCTCTGCGTCCAACATTGACCAGGAGCTGCTGGCGCTGAAGGTTGAACATCTCATCTACTCGCCGGATCCGGATCTCCCGCACAGCGCCAAGCTGAGCCTCTTCTTCAGAGGGATCGCGCCGGCCCTTGCAGGGCTCCGGAACCGAATCCCCGCGCAGCTGGCCGAGGAGTCGCGCCTGCTCTGCGCGGGAACTCTGGAGCGGGTGCTGACGAAGATCGTGTACCGCAACCCGGGGATCAATCTCACCAACGTTCTTCGCAGCTTGCCGGCTGATGCGGACACGGAGGCCCTGAAGGAGCAGGTCGCCCATATCATCGCCAAGGTGGCTAAGCTCGGCAGGAAGGAGGGCGACCGCGTAGATTAGGGCTCCGTTATCTTTATCTCTTTTTTGCTGCTGCACATTATGTTATGAACTCATTAGTCCATTGCGACAAGTTACCCTTTGTAAGATATTTACCTTATTTTGATCAATCAGTGCAATGTTATCTTCCTTGTCTTAATCCTTGACTTTGTATGTTTTTCACCCTACGCTCCCGGGGAGCTTGCCGGCAAGGGACCTTGCCGCGAGCGCTGAGTGCTGGACTCTGAGCAGCCTGCTGGCCAAGGTCCTCGCCGGCAAGCAACCTTGCCGCAGCTAGTCGCAACGCACTTAGCTTGCTGAGCGTACTCGGAAACGAAGCAAGGGCGCGACACTTGTCGCAGCTCACTTAAATCGTTGAGCGAACTCGAAAACAAAATAAGGGTGCGGCAAGCTACGGGTAGGTTCCTCCGCGCACAGGTTTTCCATACAAAGTGTGATTGTTCAAGGAAGACAACTAAAATTTAAAATTTGAACTGGTCAAACTCTAACAACTTAGCTTTCATATGTTGCTCGCTTATATTGCTTGCTTTCCGGTAAGGCTTCTCTTTCTTGAACAGCACTTGGTTCCTCCTTCACCTCCTTCCCCCCCGGCAAACTTGTGCGCGAGGAATGTACCTTCTGTTTAAGAGGGAAGAAAAGGAAGAGGGAAACAAGTATACGACCTTTCGGCGTTGTAATGCTTACCGGATTTGTGTGTCGCACAAGTTGCCAAATAACACATGCGAATAGCAAAGAAAAGCATGCAAAAAGGCAAATAATGCAAAACACGGAAATTTTACTGATGCACGGGGTCTGCGCCCGGCTTTGTACAAAGGGTTACATGCAACAGCGGCAAAGCTTGTACAAAAAGGTGGTTGCCGGAGCGGATCACGGCAACCGCGCCTTAGGGGTGAAACCTGCGAAGATGCTCTATGTTCCAGGAGTTGCTCACCGGTAAGCCTTCTTCGGTCTCGAGGCGGACAGCACCGGGCCTCGTGACTTGTCTCACCCGATAAGGGCCTTCCCACTTCGGCGTCAACTTGTTGGAATTCTTGGCGGACTGAACACGCCGAAGAACAAGGTCGCCTTCCTCGAGACTCCTGGCCTTGACCTTGCGGCTATGGTAGCGACGCAAGGCTTGCTGATATCGAGCAGCTCGTAGAGCAGCCTGGAGACGTCCCTCCTCAAGGAGCAGCGCATCATCTTGTCGCAGCTGCTCTTGCTCGAGCTCATCATAAGCGAGCACTCGAGGAGATCCGTATACGAGTTCCGTGGGGAGAACTGCCTCTGCTCCATAGACTAGAGCAAAGGGTGTCTGGCCGGTGGCTCGACTTGGTGTCGTCCTGATTGACCAAAGAGCCGCCGGTAGCTCCTCTATCCAATTTCTTCCGCACTTGCGCAGCCTGTCAAAGGTTCTTGTCTTGAGTCCGCGCAGCACTTCAGCGTTTGCCCTCTCCGCTTGACCGTTGCTCCTCGGGTGAGCAACAGAAGCGAAACAGACCTTGGCGCCAAGGTCTTGGACGTACTGCATGAAGGTGCGACTGGTGAATTGTGTACCGTTGTCGGTGATGATCCTGTTAGGGATCCCGAAACGGCAAACAATCGACCTGAAGAACCTGACTGCTGACTGTGTTGTCACTTTTCTCACCGGCTCCACTTCTGGCCACTTTGTGAACTTGTCGATTGCAACGTACAAGTACTCAAAGCCCCCGACAGCACGAGGGAAAGGGCCGAGGATATCGAGCCCCCAGACCGAGAAGGGCCAGGATAAAGGGATTGTTTGGAGAGCTTGAGCTGGCTGATGAATCTGCTTTGCATGGAACTGGCACGCTTCACACTTGGTTACTAGTGCAGTTGCATCTTGGAGGGCTTCTCGCCAAAAGAACCCTTGCCGGAAAGCTTTCCCGGCAAGCGCCCTTGCGCCAATGTGGTGGCCGCATATGCCTCCGTGTATTTCTGCCAACAGCTTCTGTCCATCTTCCCTGGAGATGCATTTCAACCTGACACCATTGAGTCTTCTTCTGTACAGCTCGTTATCCACGAACTGGTACATACTTGACTGCCTGGTTATCTTCTCTATTTCTTGAGGGTCGTCGGGAAGTTCCCCAGTTTGCAGGAAGCGGACTATCTGCTGTGCCCATGCCGGAGCCTGAGGCTCAACGGCAAGGACTAAAGGCTCGAGGGCCGCTGCGGGGACCTCAGCTTCTACGGCGAGGACCTCTGGTCCCGCCGGAGCTGAAGGCCCCCCGGCAAGCTCGCCGGGGCGAGGCTTGTCGGGAACACTTGCTTCAACTGTACAGACCCGAGGATCTGTAGGAGCAAACTGTTCCTCAGCGTTGTTGTTGTTGATCTTGGAGACCTTGGCGGCGGTTTCTGGAAGATCCGCCGGCAAATAGTCGCCGGAGACCAACTTTCTCTTCTTGGACTGCCCAATTGATGGTGTAACGGATGGTTGAGTCAGCTTGAGTAAGAAGGTCCCTGGTTCCACAGGTAACTTCATCGCAGCACACCTTGAAAGGCCGTCCGCTATTTCATTTTGAGCTCTCGGGACGTGCTCCATCTGCAGACCTTCAAAGTGTTCTTCAAGCTTCCTTACTTCATCGACGTAAGCTTCCATCAAAGGGCTCTGATAGCTCTTGTTAACTTGCCGGACCACCAACTGAGAATCTCCCCGCACAATCAGCTTTCTGATCCCAAGTTCGGCCGCAATTCTGAGGCCGGCAAGCAAGCCTTCATATTCTGCGGTGTTGTTTGTCGCTTGCTCCCTGGGAAAGTGCATCTGGATAACATATTTGAGGTGCTCTCCGGTGGGCGCTATGAGTACCACGCCAGCACCGGCGCCTTGCAGCGAGAAGGCACCGTCAAAATACATTATCCATTCACTTGTAGCTTCTTGTACGGGTGTACTTGTTTCTTGAACTTCTTCATCGGGCGTTGGAGTCCACTCAGCTATGAATTCTGCCAAAGCTCGGCTCTGTATGGTTGAAGTGCTTTCAAACTTGAGTCCAAAGCTTGACAGCTCTAGTGCCCACTCAACGATCCTGCCTGTCGCTTCGGGGTTATGCAATATCCTCTTCAGCGGAAAGCGAGTGACCACTGTTATCTCATGGGCTTGGAAGTAATGGCGCAGCTTTCTTGAGGCCATGAGGAGGCCGAAAAGCAACTTTTGCACACCAGAGTACCTTGATCTAGCTCCCTAGAGAAGGGAACTCACAAAATACACTGGGCGCTGCACCATCTTCTTCCGCACCTCATCCTGTTCCTGCGCAGAGTTATCCTTGTCGGGGCCAGAGCTTGCCGGAGCGGCTCCCTGCTTGTCGCTGGATTCGCTTGCCGGTGGTGCTGACTCCTCGTCGGACTCCCTCTCCGCTACTAACGCAGCACTAACCACCTGGTTGGTTGCCGCTAGGTATAGCAACAACTTTTCCTGTGGTTTAGGTGCGACAAGTACTGGAGTGGAGGACAGGTACCGTTTCAAATCCTGCAGCGCCGCCTCCGCTTCGGGAGTCCATTTCATGGGACCTGCCTTCTTCAAGATTTTGAAGAAAGGTAGGGCGCGTTCTGCAGACTTTGAAATGAACCTACTGAGGGCAGCCACACAACCTGCAAGCCTCCTGACATCCTTGACGCGCTTTGGGGCCTCTATCTGCTCAATGGCTTTGATCTTGTCGGGGTTGGCTTCAATCCCCCTCTGTGATACAAAGAACCCGAGAAGCTTGCCGGAGGGGACTCCAAAGACGCACTTCTCGGGGTTCAACTTGAGCTGTATTCTGCGCAGGTTCTGAAACGTTTCTTCCAAATCTTGAATCAGGGTTTCCTTGCTCTTGCTCTTCACCACAATGTCATCCATGTAAGCTTCTACATTTCTGTGGATCTGTGGCTCGAAAGCAGTGTATACCACCCTTGCAAAGGTTGAGCCTGCATTCTTCAATCCAAATGGCATGCGAATAAAGCAATAAGTGCCACATGGAGTGATAAAATGCAGTCTTCTCTTCATCCTCTTTGGCCATGAAAATCTGATGATAGCCTGAGTATGCATCAAGAAAACAGAGTAGCTCACATCCGGCAGTGGAGTCAACGATCTGGTCAATGCGCGGCAAAGGGAATGGATCCTTGGGACATGCTTTATTCACATCGGTGAAGTCTATACACAGCCTCCATTTCCCATTGGCCTTGCGCACGACGACTGGATTTGCCAACCACGTCGGATGGATCACACCTCTAACTAGGCCTGCTGCCTCTAGCTTCTTGATTTCTTCGTTAATGAACTCTTGGCGCTCCACGGCTTGCTTCCTCACTTTCTGCTTGATGGGCCGCGCATGAGGACAGACAGCAAGCTTGTGCTCAATCACCTTCCTGGGAACACCGGGGATGTCAGATGGTTGCCAGGCAAACACATCGACATTCGCCCGCAGGAAGGCAACGAGCGCGCTTTCCTATTTGCTGTCAAGGGTGGCACTGATGGTGAATGTACCACCAGTGCCATCCTCCTTGGCGGACACTTTCTTGGTTGCCGGAGGAGCGGCCATTCCTTTCTTACTCTTGCCGGTGGAGCTCGATGGAACGTCCTCGACGGCAGCGCAGCACTCCGAGGAGGTGCGGTTGCCGGAGTGGGTCCCAGAGCACTTGCCGGACTTGGTCTTCGTCTTCTTCCCCCCGGGAGCTTCAGCGGCAAGAGTATCCTTCTCGGCCGCAGCTGCCGCATCCCGGTAGATCTTGTCGGCGCAGACAAGCGCATCCTTCTTGTTGCCGTGGACAGTGATGACGCTTATCGGCCCCGGCATCTTCAGTACGTTGTAAGCATAATGGGAAGCCGCCATGAACTTGGCGAGGGCAGGACGGCCAAGTATTCCATTGTAGGGCAATGGAATATCGGCGACGTCAAAAGTGATGCGCTCAGTCCTGAAGTTGAGCTCCCCGCCAAAGGTCACCGGCAGAGTGATATTTCCCTTGGGCTTGCTCCTTCCCGGGTTGATTCCTTGGAATGAACCGGTTTCTTCGAGCTCGCCATCTGGAATCTGGAGTTTCTTGATCACAGCAGAGGAGATCAAGTTCAGGCCGGCCCCGCCGTCAACCAACATTTTGGTGACCTTGAGGTTGCGGATGGTGGGAGAGACCAGCATCGGCAAGCACCCGACCGCAGTGGTGCGGTCAGGGTGATCCTCAAGATCAAAAACGATGGGCGTGCTGGACCATTTGAGGAGCCTGCGCGACTCCACGGGCGGCTCCGCTGCGTTCACCTCACGCACCCACTGCTTGAGTTGGCGGTGGGAGGTGTGCAGAGAGGCGCCACCATCGACGCACAGGACCTCCGTGGCCTTCTGGAACTCCTGCTCGCTGTTCTCCTCGTCCTCCATGTCTTCGTCGTCGTCCTCTTCGTCCTTGTCGCGGCCCCGGGGAGGTCGATCTCCTTGCCGCTGCTTGGCCTTGCCGCGGCGTCCTCCCCGGCCGTTGAACGGCCGCTTCTTGCTGGCCTCTTCCCCGCCACCTTGGGCCTTCTCCTTGTCGCGCCTCTCGTACTCAGCTTTCTGCTGCTCGACGAGATACTCGACGCGTTTGCAGTTGGAGAGATCGTGACCCTTGGTGCGGTGGATCTTACAGTATTGCTTGTCGGAGCTGCCCGGCTTGTCGGCCGCCGCCGTAGGGGCAGGTTCCTTGCCGGAACCGCCAGCCTGCGCTTGCTTGGCGGGGGCCTCCTTGCCGGTCTTCTCGACGGCAAGCACCTCCTTCTTGCCCTTCCTTCTGTTATTCCGCCGCCGGCTCTTCTTTGCCGGGGCGGCGTCGTCGCTGTCGCTTCCTCCTGCGCCAGCATCCTCTCCGGGGAGTCTCCTCCCCTCTTCCGCACGTGCGCACTTGTCAGCCAGAGCATAGAGCTCGCTGACATCCCGAATCTTCGTCATCGCCATCTCTTCACGCATGCGGCGGTTACGCACGTTCTGATGGAACGCGCTGATAACCGCGGCAGGGTGGACATCAGGGATGTTGTGCTGCACACGGCTGAAGCGTTGGATGTACTTGCGCAGGGTTTCGCCTTCCTTCTGGGCCAAGATGTGGAGATCGCTCTCCTGGCCGTGAGGTTTGTGGCCGCCGGTGAAGGCGCCGACAAACTGGTGGCAAAGGTCGGCCCAAGAAGATATAGAACCTTCCGGCAAGTGCATAAGCCACGAACGGACGTTCGGTTTTAGCACGAGCAGGAAGTAATTCGCCAAGATCTTCTCGTCGCGCCCCCCGGAAGCTTGCACTGCGATGGTGTAGACGCTGAGGAATTCCGAGGGGTGCGTCTTGCCGTCGTACTTCTCAGGTACGTCGGGCTTAAAATTCTTCATGCTGGGCCACTGGACGCGCCGCAGCTCGCGGGTAAACGCAGGGCAGCCTGCCGCGTACGGCAAGTCGCCTGGCTCACCGGGCGCGTGCGCGTCGACTGTGTTCCCAGCTCTCTTGTCTGATTGTCGCCGAGCTTCTCGGCGGCGCTCGATTGTGGTCCGAGCGTCTTCTTCTCGCCGGTCGTCGAGGACTTGGCGTTGGTCCCGACGGGCCCGCGGGTCCGACGAGGCCGTGGAGCCGTCGTCGGCGTTGTTCCGGCGGGGCGGCGTCTTCTGCTTCTGCGGCGGGGAGTGCACGCTTGTCGCACCCCCGGCAGTCTTGTCGCCGTCAGCCTTCGTCTTCTCAGCTTGCCGCGGCCGTGAGGTCGACGGCTGCTGTGGAGAATCGTTGTTGGCAAAGTCTATCAGGCTCCGGATGGTGGCCCTCCATTCTTCGGCCTTGTCGGCCGCTGGAGGGAAGTCGAGGAGCAGTTGCGCCCTTGCGAGCGCTTCTGCTGGAGTGGAGGGGAACGCGGGCGAGCGGTGCGAGGAGCGGGATACGCTCGGACTTCTAACAACGTTAGAAGGAGCGGGGTCCCGCGCCGGCCCCTTCGCTTTGCTTGTGCCCGGACGGGGGTCCGGGGCGTCCCGCGAGCCTCCGGTTTGGCCTTGCCCCAGCAAGCGGATACCACCTCCCGTGGTATGGCGCTGCTGGGTCGTCGTGTGTTGAGATGGACGCGGCGCGTCCACGGAGACCGAGGTTCGGTCGTCCGTCCTGTTCTTGGATCTGGTGGCGCCGTGAGTGTCCTCACCGGCGGCCACCCTTCCGACGGCGTCTCCCCCGCCCACCGTCGGCTCTGGTGGCGGCGGGTGAGACGCAGACGGGCCTCCGACCTCCGAAGCCTTCTTCTTCGGGGCCATGGAGTTGTCGCTGGTGAAGTTGACGAATTCGGAGAGGTTGATGAAGAATGCGCCCGCACGAACGCCGGATCAGGTTCGCACAACCTCGACGCCCCCTACCTGGCGCGCCAAAGATGTCGGGGGAAACTGTCCGCCACGAACACCTATGGGACCGGAGCCCCTTGTCTGTGCGGTACGAGGGCGGAGGGAGCACAAAGAGCAGATCGTAGCGAGCACGCGGGCAGTTTTACCCAGGTTCGGGCCGCGGTAGACGCGTAAAACCCTACTCCTGCTTGGTTGTGTATTAAGTTGGAGGGCTCGGGAGCTTGAAGAAGCAGCTACACCGAGCGTGAGAGTGATCTAGGTTCCGAACCCCCTCCACGTTGTGCATGGGCCTCCTTTTATAGTGCAAGGGGTCACCGACAGGTGTCAACGTAGGAGAAAGGGGTAAAAACGTAAGAAAGGTGGTAGTTGTAACAGTGCGGGAACAGTGGAGCTACAGTACAGAACAGTGGAGCTACAGTACAGAACAGTGGGGGACAAGGGCATTTAATGCCCGTCGCCGTCGACCCCAAAAGCTCCCGCTCTTGCGTCTCCGTCCGCCACGGCGATGGATCCACCGCCGTGGAGTGCCACCGTGTACCCCAGGCTGCACAGCCATCCGCCACGCGTCCCTGGATAGGCCCCAGGGCGACGCGTGGGCCGATGAGCTGGAGCGCGGGCACACAGCGCAGCCTTCCCGGCAAGCACCTTGTCGGGGCATTGATCTTGCCGGGCCCGGGAGCTTGCCGCTCCCCGGGCCCTTGTCGGGTCTTCTATGATGGAATCTTCTAGTCTTCCTGGCAAGCTCCTCTTGCCAGGGCCTTGTGCTAGCGAGGTAGTCTTGAGCCTGGTACGGCCTTCCCGGCAAGCTCCTCTTGCCGGGGTCTCGATCTTCTTCCTTGTATACTTTGTTTTTGAATGGTTTGATAGGGAGCAGGAAGGTCTCCGGCGAGCACGCGGTAAACCTTGCCGCGGGAAGCTGCAACTGCCCGTGCACAAGTTGGGGTACTGAGGTACCCCTACCTTAGTACACCGACAGCATGGGTGCGGCGAGTATCAGAGATCTTGCATTCTTCGAATGGTATCAATCCCAGCACGACAATAGTGACATTGGAAAACAATTGCCGGTTTGAGTCTCTAAAGTTAAAACTAGGACGGCTTAAACGGGATTGTAATGATATGGGAACTCTCATGAGCGCTCTGGTGAAGTACCGGGACTCTGACAACAATAAGTATCCGGAAGTAGAGGGAGACAAGGCTGGAAAGGTCAATAAGCCTGGTAAACCGGCACAGATTAATCCACCTGGTACCAGTGTCTTAGGCAAGCGAAAGGCAGAGGGTGGCTCTGATTTCGTGGCCAATACCGAAATTCAAGGGGGTTTTCAGCGCAATAGGGGCAAACCACCTCCACAAACCGGCGGAGGGGATGTTAGTTGGGACCAGGAGTTAAGTCAGCCTTGTCCGAAGCATAGCACAAGGGAACGACCAGCAAAACACACTATAGGAGAATGCAGGCCCTTGATGGAAGCAATAATGGGCCGCTTCAACTCTAATAACAGGCCTCCAAACGGTGGTTCAGGCCCGGGGTTCTACGGCCCGGGTCACCAGGGGAACGGCTCCGGATCGGGATATCGTGGCAACAACAGTGGTTATCATAACCGGGTCAATAATCAATATGGTCAAGGTGGTTATAATAACCAGGGCAATCAGCCACATGGTCAAGGTGGTTACAATAACCAAGGCAACCAACAGCAGGGTCAAGGTAATCACAGTAACCAAGGAAATCAGCAGCGTCAGCAACAACAGCAGCAATCCGGATATCAGAGTAATCCGAAGGAGTTGAGTAGTGGGCAGTATCATGTGTTTACCACGAGTTTGTGTAAACGGGATCAAAAAGTTTTGAAGCGGGCGGTCCACGCGGTTGAACCGGCGACGCCACAATTCTTACGTTGGTCAGAGCAGCCCATCGTGTGGAGCAGGGAAGACCACCCGATGTGGGTTGATAATCCGGGCCACCTGGCCTTGGTAGTAGCACCACAGGTGGGTGGCTACAAGTTCACTAAAGTTCTCATGGACGGCGGCAGCAGCATCAATATCTTGTATTATGAGACCTTCCGTCGCATGGGGCTGACGGACAAAAAGCTAAGGCAGTCAAACACAGTGTTTCACGGGGTAGTGCCAGGTAAGTCAGCTTACCCAGTTGGGAAAATTGACCTAGAAGTTACCTTTGGAGATGAACAGAATTCCAGGTCAGAGATGATAACTTTTAAAGTCGTTAAAATCCGGAGCCCTTATGTTCTGCTCGGGAGGACGGTTTATGCCAAGTTTATGGCCAGCCCGTGTTATGTTTACCTGCAGCTCAAGATGCCGGGTCACAAAGGCACAATCACGGTTCATGGAAGTCGCAAGATTGCGTTGGAGTGTGAAGAGGGAGACGCTGCTTACACGGAGGCAGTATGTGCAACAGATGAGTTGAAGTTTTATAAGGATAATGTTGATCCGGCAGATATGACCCCGTTGAAGAAGCCGACTACGGAGCATGATCCGGCGTTGAAATTTAAATCGGCGGAGGAGACCAAGCAAGTTGATTTTGTGCCAGGCGATTCATCCAAACAGTTCACTATCAGCGCTAACCTTTATCCCAAATAGGAAAGCGCGCTGATCGAGTTCATCCGTGAGAATCGGGATATCTTTGCATGGAAACCTTCTGACATGCCAGGTATACCGAGGGAACTCGCTGAGCACAGCCTTAACATTGATCCGAAGTTTAAACCGGTTAAACAGTATCTGCGCCGCTTCAACGAAGAAAGGCGCAAGGCTATAGGAGAAGAGGTGGCCAGGCTTTTGGCTGCAGGGTTCATAGTTGAAGTTTTTCATCCGGAATGGTTGGCTAATCCGGTGCTGGTATTAAAGAAGAATGGGAAGTGGAGACTGTGTGTGGACTACACAGACCTCAACAAAGCTTGTCCAACTGATCCTTTTGCTCTTCCTCGCATTGATCAGATCATTGATGCTACAGCGGGATGTGAGTGGCTAAGTTTTTTGGTGCATACTCAGGATATCACCAGATCAAAATGGCAGTTAAAGACCAGGAGAAGACAGCTTTCATAACTCCTTTTGGTGCTTTTTGCTATGTATCTATGCCTTTTGGGCTCAAGAGTGCCCAAGCAACTTATCAGTGTTGCGTACAGAACTGCCTTAAGGGGCAGATAGGGAGAAATGTTCATGCTTATGTGGATGATATCGTGGTGAAGTCAAGAAAGGAGGAGACGCTGATAGAGGACCGCAAGGAGACCTTTGACAATCTTCGGGCCTATAAGATGATGCTTAATCCGGAGAAGTGTGCTTTTGGTGTTCCGGCAGGCAAGCTCCTTGGGTTTTTGGTACAAACAGAGGAATAGAAGCTAATCCAGAGAAGATCAAGGCAATCACATCTTTGACTAAACCGGCTTGCATTAATGATGTTCAACGCATCGCTGGCCGGATCACAGCATTGAGCCGGTTCATTAGCCCTATGGTTCATTAGCCGTTTGGGGGAGAAGGCGATTCCGCTTTATCAAATGCTGAGAAAGACGGATCGGTTTATATGGAGTGATGAGGCAAATACTGCATTTGAGGATCTGAAGCGACAGCTGGCAAGGCCACCGGTCCTGGCTGCCCCTATTGATAATGAGCCTTTGTTGTTATATGTCGCCGCCAACGCACGGGCAGTTAGTGTGGCAATCTTGGTTGAACGCAAGGAAGCAGGGAAGGAATATCCGGTTCAGCGTCCAGTCTATTACGCCAGTGAAGTACTCATTGAGTCTAAGCAGAGGTACCCACATTGGCAGAAGTTGGTATATGGTGTGTTCATGGCAAACCGGAAGTTGAAGCTTTATTTCCAAGGCCATCCAATAACTGTTGTTAGCTCAGCACCTTTGCCGGATATAATCCAGAACAGGGATGCTACAGGCAGAGTGGCGAAGTGGGCCATTCAGCTCAGCCCACACGAATTGAAATATGTGCCACGCACCGCTATCAAATCTCAAGCATTGGTGGATTTCATCAATGATTGGACAGAACTACAAACACCTGAGGAGAAGCCGGATCTTACATACTGGACGGTTCACTTTGATGGTTCAAGGCAGTTAGAAGGCTCGGGGGCTGGAGTTGTTTTAACATCCCCGCGAGGTGATAAGTTTTGTTACGTCCTCCGTTTATTGTTTCCTTGTACTAATAATGCAGCAGAGTATGAAGCATTACTCCATGGCTTGCGGATAGCGAAGGAGATGAACTTGAGCCGGGTCAAGTGCTTCGGCGATTCAGACTTGGTGGCGCAACAAGTATCTGGCAAGTGGGATTCAAGAGATCCTCTCATGGCAGCTTACAGACGAGAAGTTGAAGCAGTTGCAGGATATTTCAAAGGATACCAGGTGGAGCACATAGACCGGCGAAGGAATGAAGCGGCTGATGCTCTGAGTCGGCTGGGTTCTCAACGTAAACCGGTACCACCAAATACTTTTTTGGATGAGTTACACAGTCCATCAGTACAAGTACCATCCGAAGAAGACCTAGTTGTTCCTGATCCGGAGGCACAGTTAGTTGCGGCACTTCATGTTATTCCGGATTGGACGTTGCCCTACTTGGCGCATCTGAGCCGAGGAGAGCTACCGGATGATGATATCGAAGAGCGACAGATAGTCCGGCGTTCTAAGTCCATGACAATTGCAAACGAGGAACTTCATCATCGCAGCGTTTCTGGAGCATTTCAGCGGTGTGTATCAACTGAGGAAGGTTGTGATATTCTTCATGAGATCCATGAAGGAGACTGTGGTCATCATGCCGGTTCAAAATCTTTGGTGGCTAAAGCTTTTCGACATGAATTCTATTGGTTGACAGCTCATGCTGATACGGTGGATCTAGTCCGGAAGTGTGATGCTTGTCAGAAGTTTTCACGACGTGCTCTTGTTCCGGCACAGGAGCTTCGGATGATACCCATAACTTGGCCGTTTGCGACTTGGGGGCTGGATATGGTTGGGACCTTCAAACGATCCCAAGATCAGAAAACTCATCTACTGGTGGCAGTGGATAAGTTTACGAAGTGGATTGAGGCAGAGCCTGTGAGCAAGTGTGATGCGGCAACAGCAGTTAAATTCATAAAAAGGTAATTTTCCGGTTTGGCTTTCCACATAGCATCATCACAGACAACGACACTAATTTATCTAAAGGAGAGATGGAAGAATTTTGTCAAAGAGAGCATATTCGCCTGGATGTATCTTCTGTAGCGCACCCTCAATCCAATGGTCAAGCGGAAAGAGCAAATCAAGAGATTTTGCGAGGTATCAAGCCCCGGCTTATGACTCCCTTGCAAAGAACACCGGGGTTTAGGAGTTACCTTCTGTCCTTTGGAGTATCAATACTACACCAAACCGGTCCACAAGTTACACACCTTTCTTTATGGTATATGGTGCTGAAGCGGTCCTTCCAAGCGATATCCATCATGATTCACCAAGGGTGACGGCCTATGTTGAAGCGGCCAACGAGCAGGCGAGACAAGACAGTTTGGACCGGCTGGATGAAGAGCGTGATATAGCAGCAGCACGATCTACGATCTATGAACAAGACTTACGCAGATATCACAGCCGCCGGATCAAGAGCAGGACATTCCAGGAGGGAGACTTAGTACTCCGGCTCATCCAAGATCAAACAGATATGCACAAGCTATCCCCGCCTTGGGAAGGGCCCTTTGTGGTCAGCAAGAATTTGCACAACGGTTCATCTTACCTGGTGGACGTTCGAGAACACAAGGACTCACGGACATCGGAAGAAGAGACAAAGAGGTCGTGGAACATCGCCCTCTTGCGGCCCTACTATACCTGAGCCATGAGCTCCACTGTATCCTATGTATATATTATGATTAATGAATAAACCGGCACCCTCGGTAAACCGGGGGCTCAGCCTTTTTTCCAAAACAAAGTATCTTATGGGGACAACCATACATGTATTATCATATGTCATATTTCAAACAAATCGATCGGTTTAAACTAATTTTGCAGGGCATATGCACTCAGGAGCAATAACTCACTAAAGAGCTTTTTTCAAGCATAAGGTCGTATCAGGACCAAAGAAGACACTTCATAGAGGCCCTCTGGATGGTACCCGCATCCAGAGATTGGCTAAAGTTTTTCCTATGGTTCTACGGGAACCATAGAGGCATTCTGGATGGTACCCGCATCCAGTGATTGGCTAAAGTTTTTCCTATGGTTCTACGGGAACCATAGAGGCCCTCTAGATGGTACCCGCATCCAGTGATTGGTTAAAGTTTTTCCTATGGTTCTACGGGAACCATAGAGGCCCTCTGGATGGTACCCGCATCCAGTGATTGGCTAAAGTTTTTCCTATGGTTCTACGGGAACCATAGAGGCTCTCTGGATGGTAAGTCATCCAGTGATTGGCTAAAGTTTTTCCTATGGTTCTACGGGAACCATAGAGGCCCTCTGGATGGTAAGTCATCCAGTGATTGGCTAAAGTTTTTCCTATGGTTCTACGGGAACCATAGAGGCCCTCTAGATGGTACCGCCTCCAGTGATTGGCTACAGTTTTATATGGCCAGCAGGGAGCAGGATGGTACCCGCATTCTAGCTTAACCATGTTGATCATATCCGGTTCCTATGGATGGTACCTGCATCCATCGACAGGCCCTCTGGATGGTACCTGCATCCATTGATTGGCTGAACCTTGCTTTGAGCCTGGCAGCTCGTAAAAAGCCTCGACTACATGGTTTTATTTGCAAAACTTGTATTTCTGGTGTTTATGTTTTATGGTTCTCTAAACCGGAGTGGGACAGCTCCAGAAGTTGACCCCATATTTACAAAGCCAAAAGTCTGGGTCATGAATACCAGCATGAGTTAAACCGGTGTTCATTATAACCCGGATCATCCATCAGGCAAAAGCCAAGTGTAGCTACAAATGTCTGGACAAAGTTTCAGCGTGATCTAAACCGGTGTCTTTTATCAAACCCGGGATTATTATTGGGTCTATCAAGGCTTCCATCAGAAAATTTTAAATTCTACCGGATTAAAAACATCAAGTATGCTTGATGTCAGGTATGAAGTTATTTTTGGTGCAAACAAAATACTTGTTCGATATATGTTATGAGAGCAATTTAATTGGTCCGGCGGTAAAACCGCTAGGACATATTTTCAGTATTATCTATGCAGGAACAGATGATATGTACGATAATCCATATCAGACCAAATTTAAAATTGGCAACGTTAAAACAAGAAGTCGGAGCATCCGGATCAAAGCGGACAATGTTTTCAGCTATCCTATTACAAGGCATAGCAAGCCTTAACGGATTAAAGATTGTTTAGCAAAATGAGATTGCAACTGCAATGATATACTATGAACTACGCTTCCTCCTGCTGCGACGGTTGGGTATCAACTTGTTCCGGAATCTCCTCCTCTTCTTGAAGCGGCTGGAAGTCAGGGACGCACCAATCGATTTTCGTTAAGGCACGAAAGTACATCTCTTCATTGATGAGTTCAGACGGATCGATATCTGGGGCGAAGGTATGAGGGCGCACTGGTGGGATTAGATTGACGGTATCATAAACCGGCTGCTCCACCCGCTCGTTCTGTAAATCATACCCCGGATGGTACTTGGATAAATCTGATTCTGCCACAAGTTCACTGGCGAGAGGACGCATCTCCTTCGTCAAGGCATGGAGATCTTTCGCAGTAAAAGCTGATCCGTCTTCTTTAGTATTGGGATACCCATTCAACGCTTCTTCCGGATCAAAGTCCAGAACCCACGCTTTCGCTCTGGTAAGCGCCACGAGGGAACCGGCTCGAGCAGCAGACTTCTTAACTTCCTCCAAACGCACTGGCAAAATAGACAGCTTTTCTAATGTGCCTTGGATGGTAGTGGGGGCCGGTTTATTGAAAGACATTGTGCTTATGACCCTTTGAGCGCCGGAATACATCTGCTCGACCAGAGTATAAGATGCCTTGAGTTTTTTCCGTAAGTCATCCCCAAGATGGGTGACACGGCGCCCTGCATATGATTATCACAA
Organism: Secale cereale; assembly: GCA_902687465.1. Classification (NCBI taxonomy): domain Eukaryota; kingdom Viridiplantae; phylum Streptophyta; class Magnoliopsida; order Poales; family Poaceae; genus Secale; species Secale cereale. Next base: position 800,483,598 of record LR738710.1, on the reverse strand, counting down.
TTAAACAGGAACGGATTGAAGATTGCAAGGATGAAAGCAGGAATATAGATTAAGTACTTACCAAACACAGGAGAAGTCATCAATTCTATTTGCCGCTTTAAACTAGTTAACTCTTCAGTCACCGGATTAAGGGCTTCTTCAGCGTCCTTTGCCCTTTTTTCTAAGTCGTTCTTCTGAACTTCAAAGGTGGTCCGTTCCTCTTCAAAGAATTTCTTCAGTTGTTCAGCAGTCTTTAAGCTCAGTGCCAAGTCTTTTTTGGCCTTAGAAGCAGAAGATTCCGTTTCAGTAAGTCTGTTCCGGAGTTTAGTAATTTCTTCTGCCCTCCGGTTCAAATCAGCCTGCAAGGAAAATCAAGTGGAATGAAAGCAAAAGTCAGACAAGTCTCAAGTACACAAACAAGTTGTCTACTTGACACTTGGGGGCTATTGTGAAGTTGAAGCGTCAAACAAAAGCAATTCAAATACAAGTCTCAAGCACACAAACAAGTTGTCTACTTGACACTTGGGGGCTAATGGATAGTTGAAGTATCAAAGGAAAAATTCAGACAAGTCCCAGGCACATAAACTGAGTTATGCCCCTGGCACTTGGGGGCTAATGTAAGATCATTTGTTTAATAAAGAAAGTACAGGTTCACCTTCTGAACAAAGCTAAACCGGAACTTGGGGGCTACTATGGTATAGACAGAAGCATGTTAAAAGCAAACATCAATAGCAAATAGGATTACCTCATACTTGTCCTTCATCATGTTAATTAAGCCTACTTCATAATCTCGACCAGTGTGAAGCCGGTTCAAGTACCCAGAATAGAGCTCCTGGGCACTCATGTCAGCAAAGCTAGACTGCTCGGTACTCCATTTACCCTTTTCTTGGTGCAGCTTCTCCGCTTTAGCCGTATGTTTGGCCAAGACAGTGGGCTCAGCAGGAGCAGTATAAGCTGTGCGAGTTATTTGAACTTCTGGAGAAGCAGTTGTTGGTGGTGGGGTTGCAGTGTGAACCGGGCTAGCAGGAGCCGGGCTAGTCCGAGGAGGATCGGCCCGGGCATGACTTGCCGGTTCATGGACGTCCTCAATATTGGGATTCTCAGGCACAATGGTGTGATCCATAGGAGCCGGATCTTCAAGCGGCATTGTGGGCTCGCCTTCTGGAGGGACGGTTGTATCCGGGTCAATCGCTGGATCATCAATAGCAGCCTCAACAGTTGGTTTGTTGGCTTTTGCCTTTTTACTGGGTTTAGGCTTGCTAAAAGGAATTGGAAAAATAAGTTAGAATTATAAAGCAAAGTGCAATCATAAACCGGATAAATTAAAAGACTTACCCTGGGACAGTTTTCAGGGGTGGGAGTTGTGTGGCAGTTGATTCGCCGGAAGAAGATAAGGGAGCATCCTGATAATCAGGGTCAGACGGTTTAAGCGGTTTGCGTATAAGCCCGGCCTTGGGATTAAGAAGAGTTGGAGAGAGTATAACCTCAGAGCGGCGCCTCCGAGCCGGATTAAGGGATATTCCGGATGATTCCACTGCAAGGCCGCTATGGCGGGTGGTCCGGCGAAGGGCTTCGTGTTGCTGCTTCTTCAAAAGAAAAATAGGATCCATTGAGCATAAGGGTGAGAGAACTGATATTTCCGGACTGTCCGACGACTTTTTTGAGGAAGTGGTTCTGAATCAGAAGAAAGAATAGTTACCTCAATTTCTGCCGGTTTATCTCCTTCAGCCAACTCCTGCGAAAAGTTGCCGTTAAATACAAATATGGATAAAAGTGAACAAGTCAAAGCCGGATTAACCCATACCTCAGAGTCCGGATCATCATCTTCAGCATGTGAACTGGAACCGGCAGCTGCTTTTCTCTTCTTTATAGCGAAAGCTTTCCGGCGTAGCTGTTTTCCGGCCTTCTCCTGAGGTTTCCTCTTCCAAAAAGGATCATCAGCCTGTTCAGAAGGTGAAAGATAATTGAAAGAATGATTTAAAAGGAACGGATTACAAACATATAAAAGAGAGTAAGACGTACTGCACGCAGCTTGTTTTTCTTGTAATATGGAGCCAATCCGACTTGGCTGCATTCTTCTAAGGAGATATTGAGCATGTTCTTAGCAGATTCAATGACCTCCGATTCAGAAAGTTTGTCCTTGGAGAAACGTAGAGGATCATCCGGTTTACCAGAATATTTGCACATCAGACTCAGGCGTGGACTTAGAGGAAGGATACTCCAAGAAAGCCAGCAGCGCATAAAATCAATTCGAGTCAAACCGTTGGCCATAAATGCTTTCAACCTAGCAAGTTGAGAAGCAAACCGGGGCCGCTCTGAGGAGCTGAGGCGCTGCGGTAAGGGGTGATCTTCCGGAAGACGATAGTCATGATAACCCGGCAGTGGGCTCTCTCCTTCAGGAGATGTATCAATACAATAAAACCAAGACTTATTCCATTCTTTGGGGTGTATGTGTAGAGCGGCATGAGGAAAAACAGCATCTCTTCTCTTCTGAATACTGACCCCGCCTAGTTCTTGATGAGGTCCGCCGGTAAACTCAGTCCGCCGGTTCAAATGAAAAAAATCCCGGAATAAGTCAACAGATGGCTCTTCTTGCAAGTACACCTCTGAGAAAACTTGAAAATCACAGATGTTGGAGACAGAATTGGGTCCTATGTCCTGAGGGTGAAGCTGGAAAGCGGCAAGCACATCCCGAAAGAATTTTGAACCGGGAGGAGTAAAGCCTCGAGCAATGTGGTCGAAGAAGACAATAACTTCTCCCTCTTTGGGAGTAGGAGGACATTCATCTCCTAGGGCCCGCCATTTTAAAATGGATCGAGGGCCTAAGGTGCCGATTGCAGCAGCATTGACTAAATCTTGTTCCGTAATAACGGAAGGAACCCAGTTGCAGGAGACAAACTGTTTGGCCATAGCAACAGAAGAACGAGTGCTGAAAGGATAAAGCGTAAATCCGGATTATTCGAGTATAGTGGCATAAACCGGAAGATATGTGCAAAGATCACGCAACGGTTTAGACAAAGGGACTAATGATATGGCTAACCCGGCAATAAACAGGAAAATATATTGCTACCGGTTCATGACAACAAAGGAGAAAAGAGCTAAACCGTCGTGTTCGCTATTGAATTTTTACAGAAGCAGCATATGACTGTTTAAACCGGAGAATACTCTACGGATATACAAAGGAGAAGAAACAAGTTTTCGCAGACAGCTAAAGTAAAACAGATCTGAGCACCCAGGAAAAAGAAAAGCAAATGCAAAGATGTTACAGGAAGAACTACAAGGGTCCTATACAGAGCGGATAAATCTACAGGTTGAATATAAATGACGGGATCTAAAGCACACAGCAGCGGAATAGAGGCAGTTTTAAGGGCAAGATCTAAAGGTCAAAATTACTGAGAACTTGGTGCCTAGGATGAACAAGATGAAGCTTTCACTGAAGGTTTGATGGCGGATGTGCGAGAAGAACCCTAGAGCTTTAGATCTACGGCGAAGAAGATGAAGTACCTGAGAAGTGGCGGCGGAGTTTCTCTGGTCGCACTCAGGTTGATGCAGCGGCCGGCGGAGGTGAGCTCGACGAACGGCGGCGGAGATTTGAGCTCAACGGGCGACAATGGAGACTTGAGCTCGGGCGACGGAGGAGGAAGAACGAACGGAAGGAGATAAAGAATAGAGACAGCAGTATTTATAGAGGGGCCGAGTCGAAACAACAGGCGCGAGATTTGAGGAGTCAAAAGATTGGATAAAGATCCTCTGTCGCCTCGATTCTCGGGATGACCCTTAAACAAAGCCGATAGACAGTTGGGTGCGTTAAATGCGGAAGTGATGTCACGGTCCGATTAAGCGATTTTCAAGGATGACATCAGAGCCGGTTTACAAAAATGAGAAGACACAAGAAGGAAGATTATGCAAGACTGGGAAGATTGATGTGAACAAGTTCAAATCATTCTGGGGCCTAATGTCAGGGATATTACTAGCAGGTATGAACCGGCTAGTGTAAACCGGATTACTGTAGTATATTTGTATCATTGTAATATTTAGTAAAGGCTACGGCCCGTGAGATCTTAGGGCCCATGTATAGGGTTACGGTTTGTAAACCGCCTGATCATGTAACTTGAGGGATAAGGAAGAAAGAGCAGAGACCGAGGCGGACACGAGTATGAGCCAGCCTCGGGACTCTATAAACCGGACCGGGCGTCGCCTCTATATAAAGGGACGACCCGGCGACGGTTCAAGGACAAGCAAGAAACAACCCGTCGAGACACAGGCAAGCAATCCGCTCCCTGTTCATCGACGCCCAAGCAATACCAAACCAAACTAGACGTAGGCTTTTACCTTCATCGAAGGGGCCGAACTAGTATAAACCCTCTGTGTCCTTTGTGTGCTTTTAACCCCTTCAAGCTAACCCGTGCGATGGTTCCATTATCAAGTCCGTTAAACCGGACATCTGCCGTGTTATTTCCACGACACGTGGCGAGGAAACCCTAGAACAGAAGTCGTTTTTCTAGTTTCCGTCGCGGAGCCGCCGCCACCCTCTGTTCTTCTTCGGGAGGGCTAATCTGGAGGCTGATTTGGCCTCCGGAGAGGGGAGATCGTCGCCATCGTCATCATCATCACCACTCCATCCTCCCTCCATGACTTGTCCTTCCATGTGTGAGTAATTCCCTGCTGTAGGCAAAGGGGATGGTAGGGATTGGATGAGTTAGATCATGTAATAGTTTATCAGATTGTTGGGGGCATGTTGCCTATCATCTACTTTGGTGTTTATCATCTTTGCTTCAACTTGTTGCTCTTAATGCTTGTCACTTTGGGCCCGAGTGCCATGTTTTCAGATCTGAACCCTATGTGTTTGCATGGATATATTTGTGTTCTTGATCCTATCTATGAGTTGTTTGCACCTATTATGGTCCGGAACCGGCGATCCCAAAGGTGACAACTTGGGACACCAAAGGGGATGGTCCATAATTTGAGGATTCCATGTATCCATTGAGTTTATTGCTTTGTTCCGGTGCTCTTTGACAGGAGCACCTTAATCTCCATAAGTTCCTTTTGGCCCCGTTCGTAGCGGGATGGTAGGACAAAAGATGTTGTACAAGTTCTTATTGCAAGCACGTACAACTACCTGTGGGATACATGCCTAATGTTTGATATTTGCCTAGATGATCATTACTTTTCTGTGTGCCTTACCCCAAGTTAGATTCATGATGTATCTCATCCATGCAGCGCCCAACCATCCATCTCCCTATCCTACAGTGTTTCAATCCTGCTGGTTATTAGTTGTTGCTTTTGCTGTTTACTTTTGCTGTCACCACCATCACTATCATATCACCGTTACCACTTATCTTTTGTTGCAAGTAAGTATATTTAAGGTGCGGTTGAATTGACAACTCAACTGTCAAAGCTTATAAATACTCTTTGGCTCCCCGTGTGTCGAATCTATATATTGGGTTATTCTTACCCGCGAAGACTATCTCGATCCCTTACGGTTGAGGGTTATCAAGTACCGTTTTCTGGCGCCGTTGTCGGGGAGCATAGCAATATTTACAAGTCTACTTGAAGTATCCTACCTGCTGCACTTCATCCGCTATGGGTAAGAAAGGAGACCCCAAGGTTCTGATCTTACTATGCACTACAAGAAGAGGTACTGTTCTGAACACTAGTGCTACACTTGATTCACCTTCTGTTATGAGTAAGTTTGCCTCACCACCACCACATGATGCTTCTACTGAATCTGTTACTATGTCCGATACTTTTGATGATGCTTCTACTACTCTTGATGATATTGGTTCACTTGGTTATGCTCTTGAGAAACAGATCGCTGCTGCTGCAAAAAAATCTGGAATTGAAATTCCTATTACTCGCTACCCTATTGGTGGAACTTATGATTATCCTGATTTGAGTAAACTCAAGGAGAGACTCCTTGATGATGATTACATTATGCTTGATGATAATTTATGCAGGGAACTGACAGAGTTTGCCGACTCTGACCCTGAAGCTATTAAGAAGCTGCTTGAAAAACACTCCTTGAAGAACAAGACTGTTCCTGATCCTGAATTTGCTACATCTCCTATATGCATCAATGATCCTGATTATGATTTCTCTGTTGATCTTTCACTTATATCTATGGTTGAAGCTGACCCCTTTTATGGCAGAGAAAATGATGATGCTATTGCACACCTGACCAAACTCACTGAGTTGGGTGGCTTGTTTACCACGAATGAAAAGATACGAAACTTTTATGTGACTAAGCTCCTTCCTTTCTCTTTGAAGGAAGGTGCTAAAACATGGTATGATGCACTACCATGTGGTTCCATTAAGAGTCCTCAAGACTTAGCTCACTCTTTTGTTGATAAGTACTTTCCTGCTCATATGCAACATGCTGCTTTACAAAGAATTTATAACTTTAAACAATTGCAGGATGAGCACCTCCCTAAAGCTTGGGGGAGGTACTGTAGTCTGATCCAGGCTAGAACAGGACATGGAGTCCCTAAGAATGAATTAATCGATATATTTTATGCTGGTCTAACTGATGAATCCAGGTCCTATTTGGATAGTTGTGTTAGTTGTGTTTTCAGGAAAAGAACACCGGACGATGCAGAAGAATTGATGGGCAGGATTGCCAAAAACCATGAAGATTGGTCCGTCCCTGAACCACCTCCACCACCAAAGAAGAGGGGCATGCTTGTTCTAAGCCCCGAAGATATGCAAGAAGCAAAGAAGTCTATTAAAGAGAAGGGTATTAAAACTGAAGACGTGAAGAATCTACCCCCTATTGAGAAGTTGTGTGAGCCTACCACTCACCCTCCTATGGTAGAGGTACACTCTCTTTTAGATTTCAATGCAAGTGACATCCCTCATGGTAAGCCTCCTGATCAATGCTTAGATGAGCTTGATAATTTTATTATGAAGCAAAGTCATTTTAATGAGAGGATACAAAGCCAATTGCATGATAATTCCCTTGCTATCAAAAGTTTGCTTCATGTTCTAGGTAGAACAGTTAATGATGTTAAATGTCTTGTGAAGCATTTTCATATGGTTCAAACTCAGCTTGAACAAATTTCTAATGTGCAAAAAGATTTGCCTGCTAACAATACCAAACAAGATGATTTACAGGCCTTCGGGATTAAGACCCGAGGAGGAACTAGCACTCAAGATCGTCTCTATCCAGAGGGGCATCCGAGGAGAATCGAGCAAGATTCTCAAATGCAGGAAGAAGAAATTGTTGGCTCTCCAAAGAAGAAGAAGAAGAAACACAAGGAGGCTGACAATTCCAATGATCCTATTACAAGTGAAGAGCCAGTTGTTGATCCCAACAGTATATCTACCTCCGATGCTGAGACTGAAGACGGTGCCGAACCTGAAGATAAGGATAAGGAGAAGAATGATCCGCCTGAAGTTCGAGAAGAAGAAGCACCTGACAAACACAAGAAGTACACTAGAGAAGACTTCGTCGCAAGAAGACATGGGAAGGAAAGAGAACCATGGATACAGAAACCCATGCCCTTTCCAGGTAAGTCTCTCAAATCTAAAGAAGAAGAGCATTACAATAAGTTTTGTGTGTGGATGAAACCTCTTTTTCTTCAAATCCCTTTGCCTGATGCTATTAAGTTACCTCCCTATTCAAAATATATGAAAGATATTGTTACTAATAAAAGAAAAGTTCCTAATGAAGCAATATCTACTATGCTTGCTAACTACTCTTTCAGTGGCAAGATTCCTGAGAAGCTTGGTGATCCAGGAATACCCACCATTCCTTGCTCCATAAAGAATAATTATGTCAAAACTGCTTTATGTGATCTTGGAGCAGGAGTGAGTGTTATGCCTTTCTCTCTTTACAAGAGGCTTTGTTTAGAGAAACTAATTCCTACAGATATGTCTCTTCAGATGGCTGACAAGTCAACAGCCATCCCGATAGGTATTTGTGAGGATGTTCCCGTAGAAGTTGCTAATTGTTTGATCCTTACTGATTTTGTCGTGCTTGACATGCCCGAGGATGGGAGCATGTCCATTATTCTTGGTAGACCTTTTTTTAACACCGCAGGTGCTATTATTGATTGCAATAAAGGAAAGGTTACCTTCAATGTGAATGATAAAGAACACACGGTGTATTTTCCAAAGAAGACCGACAAGAGGCATGGCCTCAACTCTATAGAAAATATCGAGACCGTGAAGATTGGAGAATGGGACTGTCCACTACATGTGCACCACAAATACAAAACTATTATGGTGGGGACAATGTCCATTAAAGTAAAGGTGCAATGATCACTTCGTAAGAGGTGGGACTTTTTGCTCTATATATCGCCGGTTTGTTGGTAAGACTTGATCAACCTTACTAGTGAGCATGTTTTATATAGGTAAAAAGTTGAGCTTGTTATGTTTTCATTTGTTTCAGCTTTTGTTCTCCTTGCTGTACCTAGTGTTTGTGTTTTTGAAGCTTCACAATTCTAATCACTGCTTTAAGTTTTCAGAAAGTTTTGCAGCTTTTTGAACTTCGAAAAAATTTCAACAGTGAAGTTTTCAGAAAAATTCCAGAAAAATTAAAATAAAAATTTCCATGCCGGGAGAGACCCAGAGGCACCTGGGGCTGACCAGGGGCGGCCACCAGTGGCCCAGGCAGCCAGCTGGCACGGCCTGCCCCCTGGCCGCGTCCATAGGGCGCCTGGGGCCCACACGTCCCGCCTCCAGGTGAGTCTTCTTCCTCTCTCTCTCTCTCTCTCTTTCTCTCCGAAAACACGAGTTCTGCACCTGTTCTTGCGTTCTTGCTATTCTTGGAGGCAATTTTCGATCTCTCTCTACAGCCTATCATTCGAGCTGAGATTTTGAACAAATACTCCCTGGTATGTAACTCCTCCACCCCTCGAATTAGATTTTTGGTTGATGGCTTCATTTGTGAGTATTTAGTAGTTCTTGGTGCTGTGTAGATGAGCTTGCATGCATGTGTAGAAATTTATTTTCCAAGCTTTGATGCAAGTTTATGCCTTAGGTAAGTAAGTTGAGTAGTTTGCCTTAACCCACTTTGTTTAAATCCTTGTTTTTGTAATTTGTCAAAAATTTCAGAAATGAGTTTGTTAGGACGGGCAAAGGGGTGGCTTGAGAAGAAGATGCCCGCGCGCTCCGATCGAGTTACTAGAGCCGCAGCTTCACCCTCGACTGCTAGGGTGAGCTACAATGAAGATCATGTATTGTTGGAAGACACAAATCCAGCACGTGCGATGATGTTCCCATGTGATGAATTCCTTGAAGCTGCAGGAATTAAGGATGAGTTTTATAACCTTTGTGCTAATGCAGGTCTGACACGGCTCGTCACGTGCCGTGTTGCTCAGTATCAAAAACTCACCTCCGGTTTCATTAACAGTTTTAGAAATAACCTTGATACTGGTTCTATTGAGTTTAAAATTTACAATAATCTTTTGACCATGCCATTGGAAAAGTTTTGTGAAATAATAGGTGTGCCAAACGTTGGGCGGACGGCGAAGATGACCTCTCAGCCCTCCGAGCTGAGAACCGTCTCCAACTCTCTGTGCAGCATGGAAACGAGGGATATTCATCGGTCAAAAATCTCCAGCATCTTATTCCCTCACCTCAGGTATTTTGTGTATTATGTTGCTAGAGGGGTGTTAGCTCGTGACAACACGAGCATCATTTCTGCGCCGGATATTGCTATCCTGGCAACCGCCCTCTCAGGGAGGTTTGATTATAATGTGGGTGCCTTAATTGCTCGACGCCTTGCTATGAACGGTAACAAGGGAGATTTATTTGGTGGCGTTTATGCCACACTTATCTTAGAGTATCTTAAAAGGCACCCCACACCCTGATGATAAGCTTTTTACTTATTGAAGTTTTGATCTTGCTACTATGAAAAGGCATAAGTTTGTTACCATGACTTCTGAGTTTGGTAACCTTGTTTATATCTTGCGTTTCGGAACTACCGCGGAACGCAAGATCCGTCTACCTGCACCTCTTTTGTTTGATTTTTCTCGCAGGAACGGATGGTCCTTTGATGTTATCCAGTTCGATGAGTTCATGGTCCAGCATCAGTTTCATAACCCCATGGAGGGGGTTGTGCCCGACGAGGAGGAGCACGATGAGTTACCACCTTTTCAGGGGAGACCGTCACCCAGTTTGGTGAAGGGTCTTCCTCTACTTGGAGTGCGGACCCTTCTTCGTGGGAGGATCCGAGGACTTCGGTGTACGCGCCGGAATCCTTATACGACCCTTGGACTCACCAGTACCACCCCGGAGCAGGAGGCTCCTGGGGGCAGTAGCTACTACCAACTTAGCCCAAAAGCCTAAGCTTGGGGGAGTACGTGCCCTTCTCACTTTTCCATTGTATTATCCGTTTTATTTTTGTTTGCTTTGATCTTTTCGAAGTTTTTTCCCGTTCTTCTTTGTTCTTTCTTTGCAAAAACCCAAAAAGATTTCCTTTCTCTCTTTAGTTTGCTTTGTTTTCAGAGTTCAGCTCGAGTCCGTGATGGCATTTAATTATATTTCCTACATTCGATCGTGCAAGTGACAAGGCAGTAATGACGAAGATCGACGGAAGGGAAGCAACAAGGAAAACCGGTATGAACTCTTCTTGTTTCTACTTTTGTACATATGCCTGTACTTATGATCTAGAGACCATCTTGTAGCGACATAGTGCTATGTTTACAATGCTTTCCCAGTGGTTCATGCCTTCCTTGTGGCTAATCTCAAATAGCTAGAGTATATAATGTGTTATTGAAATGATTTACATGCATTACATTGTTCATGGTTTGGCATACTAAGGTGGTATTTCCATTTGGAGAATTCTTGGATTGACTTGGCACATGTTTACACATGTTTAAGACTAAAAAGTCTGCTTTGCCTTGATGATCTTTGAGTTTCAGAATAGTTATATCACTTTCATGCCCAATTCAATGTTGCTTTGTCGCTCTGCATGATTAGGACCGTTATTGCTATCTAATTGGTCGCTTCCCAGTCTCTTGCTAGCCTTCGCTCGCACTAAGCGGAATTCTGCTTGTGCATCCAAATCCTTTCAAACCAGTTATTCCATATGAGTCCACCATACCTTCCTATGTGGTATTTACCGGCCATCCTAACGAAGACTTTCTTGTACCATCTCGAAATTATTCAAATTTACTCCTGTTTTGTGCCTCTGTTTTAGCTCATGGGGAAGTAGTAGGTAATTCATGATCTTCTTATGTTGGACATGTTTTATCCCGGGATTGCATGTCTAATCTGCAAACCCCGAATACGAGGAGGGACTGGCATGAGTGCGCCCAGCTCACAAAAGATAGTCACAACCAACAAACCCTCATTCACGCTTTGTTTATGAGAAATCAGAAAACTTTGGTAGTGATAAACAAAGGAGATTAAGGGGATGTGATCGTCCCCATCTTGGGAGCCGTTCCTTGAAACATGTCTAGCATAAGAAGTGATTGGGTTGTCTACTAGCATTCGTTGACGAAATATGCACCTCCCAAAATCATTTTTACCTCTTTTTTCAAAACCAAGAGCTCTGGTACATGTTTAGTCTTTGCTTCCAACCACGGGTTTTCAACCTCGCCATCAAATTCCACGGTTCGAGAGTCTCCACCTTCTTTCTTCAAAGCACCAACTAGGAGAGCATAATTGTCATTCTGAGTGTAATGTACATTGTCCCAAAGTATTACATTGTCTTCTGCATGCTTGTGGTATTATTTATTCTGAAATTCTTAGTTCTAGTCTCCTTTAAAACTCTGGAGGAGTTTCTGCATTTATGATTTTGCTTCACTCATGGAGGCTAGCGAGATACCACTCTAGTATGTTCAAGCTATGTGCAATGTAATCTTGTCTTGATTTTCAGTAGCATATTATTTACTTTTAGTTATTTGTGATTGGTCACTTGAAAGAAGGATTGCTTCGTGCATTGTCCTCATAGCATTGTTTCAATACTTGCTAGACTCTTTTCGTAGTACATGCTTATATACATCTAATGAAGCAAAAGAGTTTGTCAAAGTTTTCTTTGTCGCGTCCAGTTCGTTGAACTGAATTGCTTGAGGACAAGCAATATGCTAAGCTTGGGGGAGTTGATACGTCTCAAACGTATCTACTTTTCCAAACACTTTTGCTATTGTTTTGCCCTCATTCTTGCATGATTTGAACTAAACTAACCCGGACTGACGCTGTTTTCAGCAGAGCTGCCTGTATGGTTTTATTGTGTGCAGGAAAATGGATTTTTAGGTGTCTCGGAAAATTCCAAGAAAAATTACAGAAAATCCAAGCACCCGAAGGGCCATTGTGCCAGAAGTGGGGCCAGAGGGCAGCCAGGGGGGCCCCAGGCGCCCTGCTCGCGCGGCCCCACCCCTGGCCGCGCCAAGAGGCCGCCTGGGAGGGTCCTCCCCCCTCTGGTGCCCTACCTTGGCTCCTATTTATTCCCGTGGCGAGGAAACCCTAGAATAGAAGTCATTTTTCCAGTTTCCGTCGTGGAGCCGCCGCCACCCTCTGTTCTTCTTCGGGAGGGCTAATCTGGAGGCTGATTTGGCCTCCGGAGAGGGGAGATCGTCGCCATCATCATCATCATCACCACTCCATCCTCCCTCCATGACTTCTCCTTCCATGTGTGAGGAATTCCCTGCTGTAGGCAAAGGGGATCGTAGGGATTGGATGAGTTAGATCATGTAATAGTTTATCAGATTGTTGGGGGCATGTTGCCTATCATCCACTTTGGTGTTTATCATCTTTGCTTCAACTTGTTGCTCTTAATGCTTGTCACTTTGGGCCCGAGTGCCATGTTTTCAGATCTTAACCCTATGTGTTTGCATGAATATATTTGTGTTCTCGATCCTATCTATGAGTTGTTTGCACCTATTATGGTCCGGAACCGGCGATCCCAAAGGTGACAGCTTGGGACACCAGAGGGGATGGTCCATAATTTGAGGATTCCATGTATCCATTGAGTTTATTGCTTTGTTGCGGTGCTCTTTGACAGGAGCACCTTAATCTCCATAAGTTCCTTTTGGCCCCGTTCGTAGCGGGATGGTAGGACAAAAGATGTTGTACAAGTTCTTATTGCAAGCACGTACAACTACGTATGGGATACATGCCTAATGTTTGATATTTGCCTAGATGATCATTACTTTTATGTGTGCCTTTCCCCGAGTTAGATTCATGATGTATCTCATCCATGCAGCGCCCAACCATCCATCTCCCTAGCCTACAGTGTTTCAATCCTGCTGGTTATTAGTTGTTACTTTTGCTGTTTACTTTTGCTGTCACCACCATCACTATCATATCACCGTTACCACTTATCTTTTGTTGCAAGTAAGTATATTTCAGGTGCGGTTGAATTGACAACTCAACTGTCAAAGCTTATAAATACTCTTTGGCTCCCCGTGTGTCGAATCTATAAATTGGGTTATTCTTACCCGCGAAGACTATCTCGATCCCTTACGGTTGAGGGTTATCAGCGTCCGTACAAGCTTTCCCCTGAAGAGTTGAAGGAGTTGAAGAGACAACTCGATGAGCAAGAGCGTATGGGTCTGATCAGGCCTAGCACTTCTCCTTGGGGCTGTGGTGTCTTATTTGTCAAGAAGAAGGATGGCACGGAGCGGCTTTGCGTTCATTACCGGCCATTGAACAAGAAAACAATAAAGAACAAGTATCCTCTCCCCAACATCAATGAATTGTTCGAGCAGCTCAAAGGAGCTAAAGTGTTCTCACAGCTCAATCTCCGGATGGGTTATCACCAGATCCGTATCCGTGAAGAAGATATTCACAAGACTGCATTCAGAACAATCTACGGCTCCTATAAATACACAGTCATGTCTTTTGGCCTCGCAAATGCTCCACCCACCTTTTCGAGGATGATGCACTACATATTGAACCCCTACACCAACGAATTGGTGCTCGTCTATCTGGATGACATCTTGGTATTCTCCAAGAATGAAGAGGATCATGCCAAGCACCTCCGTCTAGTTCTCGACAGACTCCATGAACATAAGTTCTATGCCAAGTTCTCCAAGTGCGAATTCTGGCTCGATAAGGTCTTGTATCTAGGCCATATCATCTCTGCTGACGGTATTGCTGTCAACCCCGAGAAAGTTGAAGTGATTGTCAACTAGGAACCCCCTCAGAACGTCAAGTAACTCCGAAGCTTCCTTGGTCTCGCTAGCTATTGCAGAAGGTTCGTTGAGAACTTCTCCAAGATTGCCAAGCCTCTCTCCAACTTGCTGCAGAAGAATGTCAAGTACAACTGGTCTCTGGATTGTGATGTGGCATTCAAAACTATCAAAGAAAAGCTCATCTCTGCTCCGGTTCTTACTCCTCCAGATGAGTCCAAGCCCTACGAAGTATTCTGTGATGCTTCTCTTCAAGGACTTGGTGGTGTTCTAATGCAAGACAAGAAAATTGTGGCATACACCTTCGTCAATTGAAGCCAAATGAGAAGAACTACCCCACACATGATCTCGAGCTAGCAGCTGTGGTACACGCCTTAATCACGTGGAGACACCGTTTGTTGGGCAAAAAAGTGGACATCTTCGCCGATCACAAGAGCTTGAAGTACATCTTCACACAGCCGAACCTGAACCTCCGCCAGACTCATTGGGTTGAGATGATCCAAGAGTATGATCCAAGCATCGTATACACACCTGGCAAGGCCAATGTCATTGCAGATGCCTTGAGCAGAAAGGCATATTGCAACAGTCTCCTTATCAAGCCGTTTCAGCCTGAGCTTTGTGAAGCATTCAGGAAGCTCAATCTCCAAGTTGTTCTGCAAGGCTTTCTTGCAAATCTTCAAGTTGCTCCTACCTTGGAAGATCAGATCCGTGAGGCCCAGCTCAGTGATGCTATGGTGCAGAAAGTGAAACATGGTATTGCAAATGGTACTCCCAAATACAAGTGCTATCATGTTGATGAGAAAGACACCTTGTTCTTTGAGGACAGACTTGTGGTTCCCAAGGGTGATCTCAGGAAGCTCATAATGAACGAAGCACATGACTCCCTCCTCTCAATTCATCCTGGAAGTTCCAAGATGTACCAAGACCTCAAGCAATCTTACTGGTGGACTCGCATGAAAAGGGAGATTGCCCAATTCGTGAATGAATGTGATGTCTTCAGAAGAGTGAAGGCAGAGCATCAACATCCAGCCGGTCTCCTCCAACCTCTTCCTATTCCCGAGTGGAAATTCGACCAAATTGAAATGGATTTCGTCACTGGGTTTCCCAGGTCCAAGAAGGGGAATGATTCTATCTTTGTGGTGATTGACAAGCTAACGAAAGTAGCTCACTTCCTTCCAGTCAAAGAATCCATCAATGCAGCTCAGCTGGCAGTGTTGTACACTTCCAGAATTGTGTCGCTACATGGCATTCCTCAAGTTATCTCCTCAGACCGTGGAAGTTTGTTCACATCCAAGTTCTGGGACTCCTTTCAGTCAGCCATGGGCACTAAGATCCGTTTCAGCACTGCGTTTCACCCTCAGACTAGTGGTCAAGTCGAGAGAGTGAACCAGATCCTCGAAGACATGCTCAGAGCTTGTGTCATCTCCAAGTGTTTTATTCTTTTTTTTCGGAGCTATTCCCAAATTCCTTTCAAATGTGACGTAAGTATGGATTCCATCAGTCACGTGCCTTCCGAAGTTCGTTTCAAATTATTTTCACGCGTGGTTCAACCTTTTCCTCTTTTCATTCTTCCGGAGTATTTCATGAATTCTTCTCTTTGTGTTCCTTCCAAGGCCATTATTTCAGAAGATTTCTTCGTTCTCAGTTTTCAACTTCGTCCTTCAAATAATCTTCATTGATACCTCTTCATTCGTCTCACATTTGTCCGGTGCTTCGTTTGAGTATTCTTTAATCAATTTGCGATCTCTCCGTTCTCTTATATCTAAATTCCCTCGAGTGATTTATTCTTCCCGGAGATTCATTCTCTTGTGTTCACTCAATCTCAATTCTTCATGGTGGCTTGTCCTCTTGCATCGTTCAATTTCATTCCTTATGGTGGTCATTCTCGTTCTTCACTCGATTTTAATTTCTTACGGTGGTTCATTCCTTTTTCTTCACTCGGCTTCAATTCTTTACGGTGGTTCGCTCAGCATTTCTTTTCCGGTGCTATCATACCAATTCATTCGTTCATTCAAATCCTACCGGTGTTTCATGAAGACTTTCTCGAGTTCAAGCTATATCCCTCTTTAATCATTTTCAACGCGAATAAGTAGTATGCGAATCCATTGCTTCTTATCAATTTAATTGGTGAAGGATAAGCATAACATAAATCTTATTCTCTTCATCAAGTTGACTTAATTCCTTCCTTCGGAGTTTATTGTTGATGAATAAATTCTTGTTCCAAGTGCCTTCATCTTCTGTTCCCGGAGTTCAAAGTTTTTCTCGATATCTCGTCGGTACCTTCATATAAATCATCGCAACGCTTTAATCTTATTCTTTTCGTTTGTCATTTCTATATCGTCATCCTTTTTTTACCGGAGTTCCTCATGATTAATTCATTCATGAAGTGTTCTTCAAGCTCTAGTTGGAGAAACTCAAGCATTCTCCTTCTTGCATCTCAAAGTGCACATAATTCTCCGTATTCTTTTGAAGTGGAATTTTGCATTTCTTCATTCTCAGATAATCCATCTTTCCATTACGGCAGAATTTCACCTCAAGTTTGGGATGATCTCCATAAGTCCATAACAACTTATTCTTTTGTTGTTGATTTTCTCAACAACTCCTTTCAAGTCTTTCTCTTATAAATTCTCGTTCATGTCACTTGTGCTCAAGTTGTCATCTTCTTCTCCATTCTTTTAATTCCATTATTTCAATTCTTTCGGAGGCATTGTGTTGTTTCATCTCGTCAAGTATTATTCCATCTCTCAAGTTATTCTTTTTTCCATTCATGTCAACCAGTGTGCTCTTTCTTTCAGTTTCAGCCGGAGTGCTGCCCGAGTTCCTTTGTGGAGATTCCTTTTCTATCTCTTATTAACCGGAGTGGTTTTGAATTCAATCTCATTCCTTCAGCTCTTGTTTCGTGCCTTTCAACCTTTTGATTCTCGTCGCATTCCTTGTCCCTCTTGTTTAACAAAGTTTTTGCAACTTCGTTCATCTCCGTTGTATGCTTTCTTTCAAATTGTTCAACCTCTCAAGGTTCTTTGGTTTCACTGTTTTGTCCTCGAAGAACCTTGTTCTTCCTTTTTCAGTTCCGTCTTGTTCCTAAGATCTCGGGACGAGATCTCTTGTTAGTAGGGGAGTGTTGTGACACCCCGAGACCGGTGCGCCAGGTGTCAGTCAGTTATTCGTCGTCGTTGCCATGTCATCTGCTTGCATGTGCATCCTTGCCTTGTCATCATGTGTGTTGCATCATCATGTTTTCAAAACATGCATCCGTCCGAGTTCCCTCGTCCTTTCCGTTGTTCGTTCTGAGCCCAGACACACTCACACGCGCCCGCGGCGCCTCCGTATATTTATTTTGTGAGTGGCCGAAAAACGTTCTCGGAATGGGTTGAAACTTGGCATGTGGTCTTATTATAGCATAGGTAGACCGTCTGTCAAGTTTCGTCACGTTCGGAGTTCGTTTGATAGCCCAACGGTTAACCGTGTTAACCGCCGGAAGCCTTTTGTCTTTCGGCCCAGCACCCCTTTCACACAGGCCACCAAGCCCATTCAAACCCCTCCATGCTCTTGGCCGTTCGATCACGATCGCCTGGCCGCGAACGGCTCCTCATTTGGATACTCCTAGCTTCCTCTAGCTATAAATAGGTGCCTCCCTCTCCATTTTCGCGGATGAACCCTAGCCCCGCTCCTCTAGCGCCGCCGGACATGTCCATCCGCGCCGGACATGTCCGCCGGACACGTCGCTCCGTCCAATTAGGACACGCCACGTCGCCCCGCCGCCGCTCTCCACCAACTGCGCGCCGCCACCTGTCCACCGCGTCCGCCTCCCACCGCCGCGGCCCGCGGAGCCCATCCGGGGCCCGCGCGGGCCCGTTCGTCGCCGCCGCCTGCGCAAGATGCGCCCTGCGCCTCCTCCCCTTCCCCAGCCGGCGCCGGCTAGTACCACGGCCGCGCCAGTCCCTCGCCGCCGCCCGTGCCTCCAGCGACCTCGCCGCCGGTCACCGAAGTGCAGCTCCGCCGCCTCTGCGCCTCCTCGTCGTCAATCTCCTTCGTCCCCCCCCCCCCCCCCCCCCCCCCCCCCCCCCCCCCCCCC
>LR738710.1:800439928-800465340 GCA_902687465.1 Secale cereale | reverse complement strand
CCCCCCGCCGCGCCTTCCCATGTGCGCCGCCGCCGCGGATCCGGTCAGGCCGGACCGAATCTGGCCGGCCTCCAGCTCCTCGGCCTCCTCCGTCGTCGTCCCCGACGGATCGAACGCCGCCGCCGCTGCTTCCTCCATCGGGAGCTGGGAGGTCGATGATCGATCGCCAGCGCTCCGCGTGGGCCAAGCCCAGCTCCTCCAGCCTCCCCTCGCCAGGCCCGAGGCCCAGCTCCTCCAGCCTCCCTCGCCGGCCCGAGCCGCGACCCAGTCCCCTCGGCCCGTCTCCAGTGCGCCTCGGCCCAGCCTCCTCCTCGTCCTGGGCTCGGCCCGCTCTGGTGATCCCCTGGCCCAGCTCACCCCGTGCCTCTATGAGACGCATGTGCGTAGTATAGTTATATTGCGCCCGTTTGTTTTTTTCCTAAGTCTAATTTTCTGATAAGTCCTTAGAATCAGTGATCTGATGCATACTTTGCATGCCTGTAAATTTTTGTGTGGTGATCCAAATTGAGTGAATGATATGTCAAAATGATCGTGGTGATATGATCTACCCTTTGTTCCATTGTGCCATGCTTGTTTGACTTCATCTAGATGCTCTAATCTCTGTTGCAAGAGTGCTACTTGTTATAAACTGCGGCTACTTGTTATTTTGTTGCCATGTTTGAGATATGATAACTTGTTGCATGTTTATCCAAATGATGCATATGATATGTCAAAATGTTCATTGTGAAGTGTACTACACGATGGTTGCTGTAGCATGCTTGTTTGAGTCCATATTGCCATGTTAAACTCTATTGCAAAAGTGCATTTGGCTGTTAAGTTCTGAAACTTGTTATGAGATGTTGATTTCACATGCTCTTTGCTATTGATGTGTTTGTCCTCATGCCACATGTCTAGATGTTTTAGAAGCACCATTATATGGTCTTTGATGTGGTGCAATTAACTTTCCATGATATGCCTTGAGGTGACTTAAACATGCTTGTAAACATGCCATGTTGTTATTGTTGTTTTATACTTAGTGAAAAAAACTGCTAAGTCTGGAATCTGTTATAACCTGATGCTATGTTTGCTTGATGCCCTAGTCAAATCCATGCTTGTTTTGGGGTGGCCAATGATCATGTCTTGTTGTCCATGTTATTCACTATCCATTCATGGCCTTACTTGCACATATGACCTGCTGTAGCTTATTTATTTTTTGCTCTCAAGTTGCTATAAATTATACATGTTAGGATTTTATCAGCATGTTCAATTTGGTGGAGCTTGTTGCTATTGATCCATGCCTTCTATGGAGTTGCTCCAATGGAATTGTTTGCTGTAGGATATGTCTACTACATGTCCATGCTCTTTATATACTTAGTGGAGTTGATATGCATGTTGTTTTGTGCCTCCGAAGGCAGCATCGTGAAGATGTTTTTACCTTCCCATATTTTGGCTAAGTCTGGATAATTTTATTGCAACTTGCCATGCTTGCTTAAATGTGTTCCAGCAAGCTTTTGGGTGTGTTATAAGTTCATGCTTGTAGAGTAACATGTCTACTTCACATCCATGCTTATTGTTATCATGTTTGGGTGTTGTAGCTTATTTTTACCTTGCTCCAAAGTTGCTATGTGGCTGTTAACTTCAGCTTGTTGTTATATCTTGTGTCATGTGTATCTTTTAGCCCGTTGCTCCGTTTTGGGTGTGCCTTATATTAAACTTGTGTGATTTTGCATGTAGAATCATAATATCATGTTGTTTACATGTTTGGAGTGTGTTTGCTTGATGTTTGGGTGCATCTTGCACCGCTGCCTTGCTTGTCTTGCTCATATTTTCCAGACCGTAGCTCCGAATTAAACAAACTTTATATGAAACTTGACTAGAATTTCGTGTGGATCATCATGGTGCATGTTAAACTGCTGTTTAACAACTTCAACTTAAGGTTTGTTCAGATCTGGACTAAATTCAAAACACGCATATGAGGGCTTACTGGATTTGTTATGTGTTGGTTTCGGCCTCATTTAAACTTGTTGCGTGATAATATTTTTGAGTGCTTCCTGCCTTGCCATGTTTTGCATCATATATAGACTTGTCTTGCATCCTACTTGGTTGAGCATATTGTCATGTTCTTGTGTTGTTTTTGAGTGCTTCCTACCTTGCCATGTATTGCATCATATATAGACTTGTCTTGCATCATACTTGATTGAGCATATTGTCATGTTCTTGTGTTGTTTGTTTACCGTATTGCTTGCTTCTTCTCGTTAGTGCTTGTTCCATTGCGATCGTGAGGATTCGTTCATCTACCCGTGGTTCGTCTTCAAGGCTTCTTCTTCGTCTACTTCATGGATTCGTTCTTCTTCCTTGCGGGATCTCAGGCAAGATGACCATAACCTTGGATACCTTTACTACCATTGCCATGCTTAGTTGTCTTGATGTTATCGTTATCTGTCGCGCTACCCATCATTATTGTCAGCCCCTCTCCCTGTTGCCATGAAACCTCTAACCTTTGACACCTTCCTAGCAAACCATTGTTTGGCTATGTTACCCGCTTGCTCAGCCCCTCTTATAGCGTTGTTAGTTGCAGGTGAAGATGTAGATCGTTCCATGTTGGAACTTGTTGTTGGAATATCACAATATCTATTATTATTATTAACACACCTATATAATGGGCATGGGTGGAAGGCTTGGCCTTTTGCTCGGTGTTTTGTTCCACTCATGCCACCTTAGGAGGCGATAAACCAGCATTATGTTCCTTGTTTGCGTTCCTTACATGGTTGGGTATATGGGGACCCCTTGATAGTTCGTCTTTGAATAAAACTCCTCCAGCAAGGCCCAACTTTCGTTTTAATTTGCCTCATAATAACAACTTAATTAATTAATTAAAATTGCATAGGGGGTCGCATCCTCGGGGATTCTTCTACATAGCAGGGGGGCCAGTGTCGATGGTGTTCGTCCCAAATAGAGCACTGTGCGGGACCGCCCCTTGGCAACTTGGGGTATCTGGCTCCTGTACGCTTCGCTCATCCGGACGTGGCGTGAGACGAGATACGCGCGGCTACTATCAGGGTGTCGGCACGCCGGGAGGTCTTGCTGGACTTGTTTTACCATTGTCGAAATGTCTTGTGCACCGGGATACCGAGCCTGATCGGATTTCCCTAAGATAAGGGGTAATAATTATTATTACTTCAGCTGATCGTGAGAGATTGTGATGGGCTAAGTTGGGACACCCTGCAGGGTTATGATCTTTCGAAAGCCGTGCCCACGGTTATGTGGCAGATTGGAATTTGTTAATCTCCGGTTGTAGAAAACTTGACAGGGGATCCGAAGTAAAACACACAACTGTGTGAGTAACCGTGACTGTCTCTTTTCACTTTGAGAAGTAACCACGGTGGCGTTATGTTTGACTCATAGGTAGTTCAGGATCTTTAGCGATCACTACTAGTTCGCGACCGTTTGCGTAGATGCTCATCTTATTCTTGTACTCATAAGTTAGCCACCATATTTATGCTTAGCCGCTGCTGCGACCTCACCACTTTACCTCTTCCTACCCATTAAGCTTTGATAGTCTTGTTACCCATGGTTATGGGATTGTTGAGTCCTCGTGGCTCACAGATACTACAACAACAGTTGTAGGTGCAGGTTTCCGATGTCTTGACGTGAGAGCGTTGTTCTTTTGTTGGAGTTCTTCTTCTTCTTCAGTCTTGGGTTAGGTTCCGGGTCGGCAGCCTGGGATAGCAGATGGATGTCTTTGTGCTTTTCATGTTTGCATCCGTAGTCGGATGTCTTGAATTGATGATGTTGTATTCATATGATTTGTATGTATTGTTGTATCCCCCATGTATGTATGTAATGGTACGATATAATGATATCCATCTTGCTAAGCGCCCGAAATGCGGTTGTGCCCCAATCACGTAAGTGTCACGTGATCGGGATAGAATCGCATCTTGGGCCTGACACGCCATGACCTTGGCGGGTCCCTGCTGTCATCCTCTCCACGTACAATCATCTCCTGATTGTGTACGCGTCAACTTGGTAGGCCCACAAATCAGCCTCTAAACCCGTGGAGGACAAATACAACACATTTAAAAAATAACAGCCCATTCCATATGTTCAAACCGAAAGTTCAACATTCAGAACAAAGTAACAGGACTGATCCACATATAGAGTATTGAACTTCCACGTTGATAACCATCATAGCCAAGTTAACTATCTACTCCCACTAATACTCTAGTAGCGTACCAGTACTAACTTACTCTTAGCTAGCTAGACGATGTCGGCCGCCATCAGCGGTACACGCTAAACGCCGGCACCGGCGTCCTCCGCCTCGCATCAGACTTGCCAGAGGTGCGATAGGGCGCGTTGCTCGCGCGCATTGGCCCTTTCCATGCCGGCGTGGTCCACCGAAGCTTCGGCTTCTACGGGAAACCCACTTGACGAACTGGTAATAAATATCGGTGTCGCGAACGCGTGCGTGCCCGACAGCCTCCAGGGCTATTTTTCGGCCGCCGGCCTCCATGTAGTCGACCCAGTTGCGGGCGCTCTGCTCGCTACTTAGAGCGTCGGTGCGCTACTGCTCCATGTCTCGCTGGCGGCGCAAATCGGCGATACGGTGCTCCTCCGCCAAGCAGTCGAGCTCCAACCACTCCTCCTCCTCCGCCAGGCGGTCACGCTCCAACAAGTCCTCGATCTCCGAAATGCCATCTAAAGACCGATAGAATGCCTCCTCCCTCCATCTGCCTTCCGGTGAAAAACCAAACACTAGTTCCGGTGGTGATCGCCTCTGGCCTCGCCTATCGCGGACGTGCGGGGGCATGGCAGACGTGGCGAGAGCGGGGATAAGTGGCGAGCGACGTCGTGCCGGTGGGGGCTTATGAGCATAGGGCGAGTTGGGTCATGGTGCCACCATAGATGCTCGGGAAACAGTAGTTATAGGCGGAAGGTAGCATGACGGTCATCGGAATTCAATGCATAATTAAGCAAGCATGGCTTAGCGCGCCAGATTGCCATGGAAAACTAGAGCTACTGAAATTCTGACTGTGTCGTCCCGTCCCGTCCGTGCTGGGTCGCACGCCGGCATGACGGTCAAACGAGTGCACTCGAATCATCTCCCTCCTCGTCAATAATGATTCCACGGATTTAAACAGCCCGCAATAATTAAAGCGCATCTTTTTCGCATCAGTTAACTGCCTTAATTACGGCCGGTTGCATGCAGGCACTCAAAATCGCTCGCAGCCAGTGCGCGGAGCAGCATGCAACGAGTCGCAGCCGAGGGCATTAGTTGATGAACTTTAGCTGGGAGATAAGGCATTTTCGAACCCAAATCATCCAGATGAGGTACTCCCTCCTTGTCAAAAATCATTCCACCACTCACCATCTACCTTGGTTGGTGGGATTTTTGAATTAAGCCCTGCAAACCAAAAAGGACGTAGTACGTGCGTGATCCGCTATTTATTTGTGTAGGATCGAGTAGGTCGTTTTTTGAATTGAGCTCTGCAAACCGGAAACGAGGTAGTACGTGCGTTATCCGCTATTTATCCGTGTAGGATCAAGTAGGTCAGATGGTGTATGTGTATGATCGCATTAACTGATGAACATTCACTGGGAGATAAGGCATTTGCGAACGTTTTTGCTGGCAGTTTCTTCAGATTCGCATGGCATTTTCTTCCGAGCAGCTTGTCAGTTTCTTCAGAGGTAGGCATTTTTATTCAAAAAACTGCCACTTCGGATCTTGCGTCGCAACTACAACTGCGAGGAGCGCATTAGTAGGATAGCTAGTGATCGATCAGTAACTTGTAAACACAGAGCGAACAGATATATGGAACTGTTAATGCATCTCATGATTCACAGATCATATACAAATATGTAGCTTCAAAAGCAAAGATCAGACACAACTAAAACCAACTAGTACGATTTCCATACATAAGATCAACATGTTAATGCATCTCAATGATTCACATATCATATAAAAATATGTAGCTCCAAAAGCAAAGATCTAGAAAAAACATATGTTCTTCCTACAAACATGGATGCTTCTCTTAGCCAACAATATGTACAGACTGAAAGACAAACTTGTTTTGTGAAGACTAAAATTCCTGTTGCAAACGTAAGTGGTTTCACCAACAGCTGGAACCATCAGAATGAACCACACATGATGGAGGAACATCCACTACATTATGATTTGGTCTTCTCTCGATCACACGGCGAGACTATTTTCAGAATACAAACTTTAACTTAGGCAAAATGATGCCCATTGTATAATCAGACCAAAGCAATGAAGCACCTAGTGTTGGCCAATAAATAGTAAAGTACTACTTTTCTGCGGTCCATGAAGTGACTATCCAATCTTTCTGTGTCTATTTTCAAATGGCACTACATGCAGTGACTATACTGTTCTCTTGTGCAGTTCAACCAAAATTGCGGTCACTTTGTGTGTTTGCCAAATAGCAATGGGCAAACATCTCTGTCTGCACAAATATCAAGCAGCTAGTAAACATATACCCCACCTTGTATTTTCGGTTTAAACATGTCTCTTCCGCTTAGCATCTGTCATGTTTTGCACTGGACAATGTGATACAGTCATGTTTTTCCCTGGACAATTTCATACTGAATTGATTTGCTTGTTCAGAGCAGAAATATAGCGCCTATTCTTCATCGGACCAAGGATATCCATGTTCGCAATGATGGAAGAGGTGAAATCGATACAACAGAAGTTGAGCATCCAATCATTGAATCATGTCCTGCACCTCCAATGTAGGTCCACCCTGCCAATAAATTCACATGCAAACCACTTGTATTACTATCTAATGACAGTACAAAAAGAGTAGCAAGATAGTAGCAAACCATGTACCTTCTTAATGAATAGCTCATAGTGCCACCAATTGGATATAAAGGTTTGGAAGAAAACATGCTCCTAATGTTGAACCAGTTGGACAGTTCCATTAAAATCGAGCATCCCTGTTTGCATAGATATTTAAAGTGAGATTACTATAAAAGTGGAACTAGTTTAAGCATAGACTCACAAATATAAGCATTCCAATTTCTTAATGTGAAAAGGTTTCTATAAGCTCTAGCACTGGAAGATTTCCATAAGCTCTAGAACTGGAAAATTTCTATAAGAATTAACAATACAAAATGTAAAGGTAACAAGTTTCAGCATTGGTATACTAGCTGTGCAAGAGCATTAAACCAAATACAAAAGTCTGAAGGTAACTAGCATTATTAACGAATGACAGTATTAAAAAATTGCAAACCATGTACCTTCAAGGTAAATATCATTTCGAACTCGGGTGAACATGAAAAATTGCTATCCCAATCTTAACAAAGGTGTGGCTAGCTTTACTGGCAGTATTTGAGTGAACTCTACACCCTCTGTACCAATGCTGAAACTTGTTGCACAACTAGTATACCAATGTTGAAACTTGTTGCTCTGGGAAAGCTTGCCACATCTTATATATGTCGATACGCTAATGCAACACCATTCAAATAGTACATATATACACTAATCCACTGGCTAGCGGAACAGTGGAGTATTTTTTTATTATGGGGTAGAGTATAATGGTTTTACTGAACTGATCTCCATAAGCTAGCACTTGAAGATTTCTATAAGCATTAACAATACAAAATGTAAAGGTAACAAGTTTCAGCATTGGTATACTAGCTGGCAACAACATTAAACCAAATACAAAAGTCTGAAGGTAACTAGCATTATGCACTAATGATAGTATAATTTTTTTGCAAACCATGTACCTTGAAGGTATATATCATTTTGAACTCCAGAGGGCCTGAAAATTGCTATCCCAATCTTCATAGTCGATTAAACATAAAACTTGACCAACCGAATCAAAGAAAACAGCCAGATAAGGAGGTGCCCACTCTTGACCTTTCCTCTTGTCTTCATAATTTTTTGTGCAGTTTAACCAAAATAAAATGACATCAGCGCCTTGGCATTTTGGTGACTCTGTACAAAAAAAATTGAGTTATCTCATGAAAGTGAGGTATGTGATTTATAAGCATTAAAAGTGCAAAAATCTGAAGGTAGTAACAAGTTTCATCATTGGCATACTGGCTTTGCAACAACATTAGAATGCCTTAGCTGAAAAATCTTTAATACATCCACAATGAACAGCTAACCCTGAAATAATCCAGAGACATTACATGGCATTGCTTAAATTTATCGGTGGCATTAGACTAGGTGTGGCATTAGTTAAATGTGGCATCACTTTAGCAGTAGCAATGGTTGACTTTACTGTTGGCGTTATACTAACAGCAAAAAAGTGGCAATAAGAGCATGGGAGACCCATTCGCACATTGGGCGCACTAGTACGATGTACCTCCACGGACGCATAGAGTGGTGAGGGAGGTATGGTTGCCGAGAGCAACAAATATCCAGGCAGCATATGTGGATTACGTCCCATTTTTGTTATGTTCAGCCACCTTTTTCCTATGTGAGGACAACAAACTGATCGACCTGGTCTATTGCGTTGTCATGCCTTTCTACCCTTCTTCAACCAAGAGAGACGAGACTCATTCATTAGCTACTGATTTTCCCCTTTTCAACCTAGATGCGGATTCGATGCCTACTCTCTTTGACAGTACAGTCTACCTTCCATTCCTTATTCAACCCAGACATGGATTAGTCTGCATGAAGTAGGGTTTCCTTAAATAGTGCAAATTAAGGTTTTCGTCTGCGTGACCAGCAGAGCAGAGGATAGCAAATTGGGAAGATGGTGGAGTGGAAAAAGATCCACATGCAGCGACGTGGCAGATGGGGAAATAGAACAAGGGTATGGTTCGAAAAGAGGTAGCATACCTGACGGTCGGCGGGAAGTGGCTTTGCTCGTGGTTGTCATCCTTCGCACGCACTACGACAGCAAGCTTGGGGACGGAGGTCATCCCGTGCGGGCGCTAGGTCTGAGAGGACGGCCTTGTCATCAGTGCGTGACCTCGCTCGTCGACGACGAGTGCGTTAACGCTACACGTCCTTTTCTTTCCCGATGGATCTGTGACCGCCGGTGAGGAGGGAGAGAGAGGTCGTCTCTTTCAGATCTGGAGAGAGGGTGATAGTGTGAGAAGCAAGTGGGCAGCCCTAAGCAAGAAAGCTTTGAAGCTCCAGCCTATATATCTTTTTTATACTACTAGTACTAGAGGTGGAGTAGTGGTAGAGTAGTTTATATATTTTCTCTACAAACAGTACCAGTTAGTTGTGCTTCAAAACTGAACGGCACGCCATTAAAAAAATATAGGTCGATAACTAATGCGGCACCTCGGGCCAACGCAGCCAGATTGCATTTTGCACGAGATATTACACACCATGTTTCATTGACATGTGGTCCCGTGTACCAGATGAATGACTCCAAGTTCGACCACCGTGATGCTAGGTGCGAGCCGAGGAACACTATTGGAGAGAACCCCCTCATAATTTTCCTACATTGGTCGTTTGATTCATAGGATAGAATGCTATAGGATTTTTTTTCCTATGTAATCATGTTTTAATTGACAATCTAGCATCCACTCCAACTTTTGTTTCACTTCCTTTGATCCTAGTACGAAGAGAGTACTTGCTCTAAATGATGTGCCGCTGTAAGAGCTGCCTATATTAATTAACCATGCTCTAAGAAGGTGGACCAGCTTTGGCTATAGTAGTACTGTAGGGTTTTTTTGCGGGTGTAGTAGTAATGTAGGTTAGTAGGTGACCTTGCGCTTGGCTCTTCTCCTCTTATAGAAGTCGAACAATAATGATGGTACTACTTCTGGCAATCTGACACGAAATGAACTGTTGCACGTCCACCGCTTGTATGCAAAAGTTTCTCCTCGTGCTGCGAGCCACCGCGCACGCGTTGGCGAGGGAGAAGGTGTAGTAAGCAAGCTTCTCGTCGTTCTGCGAGTTGACAGGACACATCAAAGTTACGTACTCCCTCCTTTCCTGTTTATAGGGCTTATCTCAATTTTTTTGTTTTACCAATTTAAAGGGCTCATCTCCATCTCCTATTGAGATTCCAAGGCGCATTAAATGTTTGCATTTAAGAATTAAATAGGAACCCACCAATGCATGTAATGTTCCTACTCTTCTAGTGGTCAAGCATGCATGCACTACAATTAATCCAAATTAATCCACCGGTTTAATTCGGGTAGTTTTGTAAACTACGAGATATATTCCTCCACTCACCATCTGCCTTGGTTGACGAGATTTCGGATTTGAGCCCTATAAACCAGAAAGGAGGGAGTATTTATTAGTATTCTCTTCAAAAAGGGCCGACCATGTTCATGGCTACCATCCCGTTCTCTGTCATTGAGTACATGCACTATTCACGTGCCATTGAGGAGAAAAAATATTGCATGGTACTAGGTGCTATCGAAGTGCACGACTCACTTACGCACTGCATATCTCCATTTTCTTGCATGACACGCCACCTTGATGCTAGATGTCCCGCGTGTCATGGAGGCGTATAGTATGATTTTGTAAAATGGAGGCATATAGATGTCCCGCGTGCTGGCAATAGGATGAACAAAGCTCATGTCTTGAACGAAAGAGTGGAAGAACATAGATTCCCGACGACCGAGAAGGAGCTCCAAACCTCAGGGTGGAGCGTTTGCACTCTTAATATTTTATATTATTCAGCGATAACTAATGCGGCACCTCGGGCCAATGCGGCCAGATCGCATTTTGCATGAGAAATTACACACCATGTTTCGTTGACATGTGGTCCCGTTCCAACATGTTAGTGAGACGACGGTGAGTCCTTTTGTACAATTTCCGAAAGGACGTGTAGGCCGGGGCGCTTCTTCGTGTACCCTGGCAAACTGGCAACCGTCCACCAACTCTTTGCCTTTCCCTCTCGATTTGGAACTGTTGTCGCACGCTCTTCCTCCCTCCTCCATTTGCCTTCACCCTTCCTTCTGCCATTGTTCCATCGTCTTCTCCATGGAGGGAATAAGCCGAAAAAGACCCCGTTATTCTTGCCCCCATCTGAATGATGACGTGGTGGGGGAACTCATTGATCGGTGCGACATCATCACCTCGGCTAGCATGGCAGGTTCGTTCAAGAACATTCTCGACTCAACTAATAACATCATTACATGGAACCCAAGGGTCCAAGAGCGGTTTGATCTCCCCTATCTTCTTCACCGTGACCCTGCTGACCGGCGCAGGGAAGAGGGAAGCCTCGCCTTGTGCAAGTTGATGCCGCTTGATAATGATACGTATGATGTTAAGATGCCATTGCTTGAGGGCAAGCGTTGGGCAGGCGCAAATGGAGATTGGGTTGTTTATATTGGGTACAATTGCGAGTGGGAACTTGTGAATGTGTACACTCATCAGTGGATTCCACTTCCAAAAATCTCCGAGTGCCCTGAGGTTGATCACACAGATGATCGGCGTATGTTCAAATATGATCATGGTGAACTATAAAGTTGTTGCGATTTTCGACATGTTTGTTGTCGTCCTTGGTGGTTCGACTGGATGGATATTTCTCAAAAATCAGTTTCTATACCCGGATGTGTACTGTGATGCAATTGAATACGAGAGGCTTGTGTTTGCTGCCACCACTCGTGGCACTGTTTTCACATGGGATCCTTATTGTTTCGGTACGTTTGTCTTCCACCATAATTATAATTGTTTCATCCACATGCATGCGAGTTAGCAAGTTTCCCTTCTCTACTAATTAACCGTCTTCTTGTGTTTCCAAGGTCCTGTGAACATCCACCACCTATACTTGAAAAAAATTATAACCAAGGGGAGATGACGATGGTGATGATCACGAGCATGAGGACGAGCAGGGCCCATATGCTCACTGGTGGCTGGCAACTAATTCCGATGGATCACCACTTCTTGTCTATATACATCCCACGTCTGATGTTACTACTAAGGGAGCAGGTGTTGTCTCCCATGGTCGCACTCTCCGGACCTATTCGAACATCCGTTGCATGGTATTCAGGATGGATACTAGTGTGCTAGCGCCAACACCTTCTCCCTGGTACAGTATTGATAGTCTTGGAGCAAACTCGCTCTTCCTTGGACAAAACTATCCAATGATGGTGAAAGGCGATCCAACTGATGTTGACACAACGTTACTACCATTTATGAGAAGCAATTGTATCTATACGTCAGACATTGCGACGGCTCCCTACCCTGGTCGTGATATAGTAGGCCGCTTCAGCCTGGATGATCAGTCCTGCGTTGGTCTCGAGATTGACACCAGCTGGCCCTTCCCAGAGAATCACTTGTGCTTCAAAGCAAGCATTTCTAACGCCGAGGATTGGTTGAGTTGAAGTTCATTTCATTGCTTGTTATTTCTTGTGTGATGAAAACTTTAGTATTTATAATGTATCCTCGTTGTCGTTGTGGGTTATGACCTGTTGTAGGTAATAGAATGATATGCCTGTGATAAACTTACTAAATTTATGAATGACTTTTGAGTCGCTTCTCTGAGTGGGTGCTGCGACGAGGAAAAGGAATATTTTCCAAATACATAATTGTATGTGCATTGCAACAGGTTATCGGATGAGGCCAATCAACAATAGTACACTATTTGTACTGGATTCACATGCTGCAATATGTCCACGTCTACGTACGTAATACAAAAAGTTTTAAACTGGAGACTCCAGGAAATTTGGCCACAGTGTGAGGTGGGCCATATGTTAATGTGTTCACTGTACGTAACCAGCACCTCGAATCCTCGATACTACTACTATAAGTAGTAGGAGTAGTAGAGTGGCATGGGCCAGAACAAGCATTCACGTCCAGGAGTACGGCACACGCCACCAGCATGACTTCCATCCGACACCATATTTGTTGGAGTCCGTGCTACATCAATCTCTTCAACCTCGTCATTTCTCTAACTCAGCCATCTCGCGGCGGGCAAGGTGGGGATTTGCCGATAGTCGGTTTCCTCAACTGCGGTCCCACTTGTAAGGCCAACTCCAACGCACGACCCCAAACTGACCTCCATTTTGCCGTGCACCGAACGTGTGGACGCATCCCGGCCGCGTACATTTCTCTTTGCAAACACATATCTTTTTTTTCATCATTGATTTTTTGGTAGATGGAAAT
This sequence comes from Secale cereale, assembly GCA_902687465.1. Classification (NCBI taxonomy): domain Eukaryota; kingdom Viridiplantae; phylum Streptophyta; class Magnoliopsida; order Poales; family Poaceae; genus Secale; species Secale cereale. The sequence continues at coordinate 800,452,319 of LR738710.1, read as the reverse complement.
ACATCACCAAAATTTTGACTAGAAAAGCAAGAGCCACAAGAATACATTTTAGAACATATCCAACTTCCATAACTGCTCCTGTAAGTTGGATTAGTGCCTTCTTGATACATTCATTGTTGATCTGCGGAGGCTCAATCATGCGTGCTTCTTTCTTCTTCGAGTGTAAAGAAGTAGACGTGTCTAGCCTCTATTCTATCAACAAGTGCACTAGTCTCATCTCTAGCCTCTATGCTAGCTAAAATTGCTCGAACATCTACTAAATTGCGCTCTATCAATATATCGTTGTACTCTTCTTCCAAATACCAAAACTTGCATCCATTATACACAATAAAATTTTAAGTTAGCACAACTAGTCTAATCCGAGAGTACAACCAAAGATTTGGTCGAGTTCTTCCTCCTTTTGCCGACACATGGAACATCCAGCATCCAGATCGTGTCATGCAAGGAAATAGAGTGGTAGTTGAAGCCACGTGATGTGCATCTTAGGTTAAACTATAAATAGAGTCTTACTACTCTTGAGTAACTCCAAAAGCGGCCACCGAAGATCTTTATTGGATTTGCTTTTCATCACCAGCACGTCGAGGTGAAAGATGTGCAGGTTCAGTGGGTCCTCTTGCGTTTTCACTGACATGTGGGACCGCGCGTCTGCTGGCTGGCTGAGAAGAGAGATAGAGGAGGGCTGAGCACGGACTCCAGGAAATTTGTTCTACGTAAAAAGCACCTCGATATAGTGGGATGGCATGGGCCATAACAAGCATTCATGTCTAGCAGTACGGCACACGCCACCCACACGAGTCCCATCCGACACCAATTTTCTTGGAGTCCGTGCTACAACCATCTCTTCTCCCTCCTGTTTTCTCATCCATCGCGCGGTGGGCGGGGTGGGGGTTTGCCGATAGTCGGTTTGCTCAACTGCGGTCCCACTTGTAAGTGAAAATGCAACACACATTCCCCCTTGAGAGGCGTGCCGGACCAACCGTGTGGGGGTGCGACACGAATACGTCAGGCTTTTCCTTTTGAACTTGTAACTTGTAAATTTTGGTTCTGATCCATGGCGCGACCGATAGATAGAAATAATGATTTTCCCTAGAGTAATGAGAAGTTTGGTTCCGGCACGGTTCATGCATGGAGTACGTAGGAAAATTATGAAGTTGATGCGAAAGGTAAGATAATTAATATAGTAGTGCCATATACTACTATACATGGATTTGACGGAAAGATTAAGATACATACGGATCCATCAACGACATCCTCACGCCCTAGTGCACCGGGTCACCAACCGACATGTGAGGAGCAGCAGCGTTGGCGGCAAGCTCAACGTTCTTCTGAACAATGCCGTCCAAGGTTGCCCTGCGGTCCAAGAAGGCCAGCGTCCTATCGTCCTCCTCTTTCATGTAGTAGTCCTTGTAAACGATTTGCACTTAGACGTGGGTGATTATGTCGATGGTGTCTTGCTGCGCCAGGCGCTGCGCGGCGAACGCGACCTCGAGGTGCACATTCTCCGGCGCGACGGCGGGCAGTCGCAGGGCCACTAGTGCTTCGAAGAGGTTGTCACCATAGAGGCCGTTGAGGATGGCAGGCATCGCAGAGCTTGGGCGCGTGGGCTGGAGGCGTACCTCAAGGTCGTCCGCGAGCTTCTTGACGATGGTGAACTTGTCGAGGAAGCCGATGAGGACCTCGTCGAACAAGGAGACGAAGTTGTCGTCCAGGCGGCCCCTCACCCTGGCGGCCTCAAGCACTGCTTGGAGACGTTCCTCGGTGCCGGGCCACAGGACGGCGTCGTGGACCATCTGGCACAGCCGGCTGATGCTCGCGCTCATCGCCTCCATGGTTCTAGCTTCCAGTCAATTGATCTTGCGATTGGAGTGATCACTCTTGGCCTTGGGTGCGTAGGTGCGTAGGATTTCGTAGATTGGACTTGCGGGAGCCTTTATATGAGAAGTGCAAACTGCGTTGAATTCACGTGCGTGTTGGCCATCTACTCCTCGCCCCTCTACTACACCTGCCTTTGGTTGTATGACAGGTTGACCAGCCACCCGTTGGGCCCACGTGTCATATATACACCCAAAGGCAGGTGCAGTAAGTCAATGAAGTTGCGTCCCCCTCCGCGCCCGTGCATGCTTTCAATGACTTGAGACTACCAAACATCACATGTAGTGGTTAGTTAATTGCATGTAATCCTATTAAGTACTCCCTCCTTTCCGGTTTATAGGGCTCAAATCAGAAATCTCGTCAACCAAGGCAGATGGTGAGTGGAGGAATATATCTCGTAGTTTACAAAACTACCCGAATTAAACTGGTGGATTAATTTGGATTAATTTTAGTGCATGCATGCTTGACCACTAGATGAGTAGGAACATTACATGCATTGGTGAGTTCCTATTTACTTCTTGCATGCAAACATTTAATGCGCCTCGAAATCTCAATAGGAGATGGAGATGAGCCCTTTAAATTGGTAAAACAAAAAAATTGAGATAAGCCCTATAAACAGGAAAGGAGGGAGTAGCAAAAAGACATTAAGTTATATCGCCAATAGGAATAAAACAATACACCATGTATTTATTTACAGAGGGAGTAGTACATTTTTTGTGACATGCATTACTAGATATTGCTAGTCAAATACTAAATCCAGATGAACGTGGTAGTACTACTAAATCCAGACGGTGGTGCTAGTACTAGTAGTAGTAGTACTAGCAATGTAGTAGCGTTGTACTACCCGTTGGTCAAACTATTATGTGCTGCTCCTCACAGTGAAGTGACAAGACCGTAAACCGAAGATGATGCCTGAGTATAGGCGCCGTGTTCGGCATACCATAGTCAGCCTCACCGTGTGCAGTCACTATCATCGTGGTTGTAGACCTAGCCTGCTTACAACTAGCCCTGTTCGATATAATTTCCCGTGCGTAGATGCCCGTGCATTGCACGGAACACCAAGATTGGGGGGTGGACGGCGCCGGCAGCGGCCATCGCACCAGATTTTTCCATGGCCTTCTAGGTGTGGTGGGGAGGAGATAAGGCTGATTGTGAGAGACAAGGAGTTGTTTGTAAATAGTGAACAAGTGCGGGCATCTTTTTGCAAAACTGGAGAAGATTGGTTTGTATGCGTCGGATCTAGATCCGACGGCTATTGGTGAAAGATGGCAGGCAAAACATCATCACCAACTCAGGATCTGTTTGATTCGCGGGATTTTGAAAACGCGGGAATAGGACACGGCAATATTACAAGTTTCAAACTGATATTACAAATGTTAGGAGTAATGTTGCACCTCCGAAGAGGGAATTACTAGGAAGTTTACGTAAGAACTTTTGTTACTTTAGGTGGATGCAGCATTATCGTACGAACTAAAATCCACCGCCCTAACAGGTCACTAATGGGCAAATAACTTTTCGAGTCTCTGGCCACTTGATGTTTCAAAAACAAATTCAGCTTCTGCGGAGACTTTGTCATTTAGGCTTAGACGCTTGCGGTGATCAGCACGCCATTCATTGTTGCGGCAGAGAACGCCAAACCTCATTACCTTGAGCACACTTGCCTCCAGAACAAAGAACCCGACCAATTTAATCTTAGTTGTGTTGCCTCGATAGTCGAACAAACCAATTTCTGTAAGATGGAGATCAAGGCATTCGATGAGATTGTTATAGTGCAGCACATTTTTCACGTTCGGGGCTTTTTTTATCTGCAAAATAAGAGAACATATTAGAGCAGCTGGATGTATAAGATTGCCGTGTCATCAAGAGGTACCAATATCATTCGCTCGTATGATAGGGTTGGCTGGCTAGTGATATTCTCTCTCTCTCTCTCTCTCTCTCTCTCTCTCTCTCTCTTTCTTTCTTTCTCTTTCCTCTCATTTACCTAGGAGTACGTGAAGAGCTTGGGCATTTGTTGCCTTCCAGTATGTGGCCGATGCCATATTTCGCAAAAGTATGCCACATAATACGCATCGGTGTCAAATCAAGAGATTTTGGCAGCGCTCTCGCGATGTGAGAGAGTTGGCACCGCTGTGCACACAGACCCACATGTATAAACAAATCAATCAAACCAACTACACCAGCCTCTCACTCTCCCAAACAAGAGTTTTTTTTATTACCTCAGTCCTCAATGCGCCCTCAATTTACTAGCATGCAGGGTGCTACCCCGAGTGGTTTCAACTTTGCTTACTTCACCGCGTGTCAGATGGGCCTCTTGTTTACTTATTTTCACCCACTGCCACATGGGCCAGCACACGAAGATACAGAACACAAGCTGACAAGGCAGCATGTGGGTTTGTTGACCGGTCAACTGAACAATATGCGGAGCTACACGCTGACACAATGAGTGTATAATCATAGTGTTCGTGTGAGAGGGGAGGCCCGTGAGAGATAGCAGAGAGAGAGAGAGAGAGAGAGAGAGAGAGAGAGAGAGAAAGAGCTACTCGCTCCGTTCGATAATGTAGTTCCAACATTTTTTTTAAAGTCTAACTTTTGAAACTTTGACCAAGTTTATAAAGAAATTACTTATATCTACAAGACCAAAGATAAATGATAGTATGAAGTAAGTACATGTTGTGATGAATCTAATGATCTTTCCAGATGTAAATGATTTTCTCCACATATACCTGGTCAAACTTTTCTGAGGTTTGACTTTTCAAAACATCCATATGCTTATGGACGTGAGAGAGTCCCTAACTAGAGAGAGAGAGAGTGAAATAGAAAGAGTGAGTGAAAAAAGTGTGTGTGCGTGTGTGAAAGAGACATGGACAACACTCGATAAAAGTCGAAAAAAACGTGTGTGTCTTATGCAAACATATCACACATGCATCTTCGACAACAGAAGAAGGGTGAGGAGATAGTGTGTGGTTGTTTGCAACCGAGAGAGCAGGACCCCTAGCACGTGGCCAAGAGGGGTCTGACAAACAAGGGAGAGAGGTCGAGAGAGACTTACGGAGAAAATGCAGACATGGGGAGGAGAGAGTGTATGTTTATCATAGAGAGATCCCCTGGAGATCATGATGGGACTACATGGGTGGGAGATCGAGTGACAAGGCGTGTGCGCGATAGAAGATACCCCGAGAGATATCGAGATAGACGTATGGATGGAAGGAGACAATACGTGTGTTCCTGATGGCTAATGAGAGATAATCATACTTAGGGGGGAGTGCTTGCGCCTATGATGGAGTGAGGGATTATGGTACTTATTAGGGGGTGCGTGTCACATAGAGAGAGAATAAGGGCGGAGAGTGTTGGATGGGTCTATATGTATAGCGTGAGCGAGACATTTGTATGTGTGAACGAGGGAGATATAAGGTTTGAGAGAGATTGAGGAGCCCCGATAAGGCTGAGTGGTGCGTCAGATAGCTGAGAGGGGGAAAGAGATATTCCATCCGCTCGATAATGCAGTGCATGTAATTTTTTTGGAAGTCAAACTTTGGAAACTTTGATCAGGTTTACACAAATGTTATTTATATCTTCAATACCAAAGATACATCATATGAAACTACATCTCATGGTGAATCTAATCATATATGTTTGTCGTTCTAGATGTAATTGTTTTTCTCCACGTACATGGTCAAACTTTGTGATGTTTGACTTTTCAATAAATCAATATGATATGGACTGAGGAGAGTGCCTAAGTCGAGAGGGATCAAGTGCGTGTGAAGGAGAATGAGTAAGTGTGAAAAAAGAGTATGTGTGTGAAAGAGAAAGTGACAACAAACGATAAATTAGAGACAATGTGTGTTTTTTCGTTTCTTAGGCGAACATATCACGCATGCATCTCCGAGATAGAAAAGCGAGGTGAGGAGATACACGAAGATAGCTACTGTGTGATTGTTTGCAACGGAGGGAGACACCCCTACAGCACATGTCCAATAGAGGTCTGGCCAACAAGGTACAAAGGTCGAGAGGGACACATGGAGAACATGGAAGCATGGGGAGGGCGAGAGGGTGTGTTTACGATAGAAAGACCCCCTCGAGATCGTGAGGGGGCTATATGGGTGGGAGATCGAGGGAGCTGCGTGCGCGATAGAAAGATGCCCCGAGAGAAATTGAGATAGACCATGCACATGTTTGTGATGGAGACTAAGATTAGCTAGTCATATACATATAGGGGGGACTGCGTGTGCCTACAATTGAGTGAGAGTCCATCATACTTGGCTAGCTAGGCATGAGATTGTGTGTGTGTTCGTGTGAGATGGAGAGAGAACGAGGGAGAGAGATATAGTTTTAGATGGGCCTATTGAGTGCGAGTGAGATATGCATGTGTATGTGTGACCCAGGTAGATGGAGAGTTTGAGAGAGAGGGGGGAGAGCTTCAAGACGACAGAGTGATGCGTGAGAGAGTTACGGGCAACGAGCCAAGGAATTTGTGTGTGTACGATGAGTGCACCCAAGATATCTAGCTTGGACTAGAGAATCATACATAGTGTGTGAGAGAGACCTATAGATGGAGTATATATGCATGTGAACAAAAAACACCCCCCCCATGCACACACACAAAGAGAGAGAGATGGAGAGAAAGGGGGAGGACCAACAAGGTTTGTGTGTTGGATGCGTGCGATAGAATTGAAGATTGTCGGCGCGAGAGAGAGAGAGCAATAGTCCAGGAGAGGGGGAGGTCGCGTTTTAGGCATTAAAGACTGATATAAACCATGTTTCGATATAAACTTGCATTCAAATATTTAAATGGGAGAACATGTTGTCTGCAATCCACACATGAACGGATATCTGCGTATATCAAACAAGTTCATTAATTTGACTTTCAACATGTTCATGGAGTACTGTAATACTGTACAACATGCTATTTGATTGATGTGTTCAATTTTGGATTTAGTTCACTATTTCGACCTGGTGAACGAGCTATTTCATTGAATCGAGATATTTCATTTTGGGTTTCATTCCCGTTTTTGAGTGGGTCAACTATGTGTCATATAGTAACTCGCTAGCAACGAGCATGTAAAAACACATTACTCCCGAGCATCATCTCTCCAAGTGGCAAGCTAATATTTCTAAATTTGATTCGAATTTACTTGGTAAGGTAGACGTGGATGCTCGTTCACCCAAATTTTGAACGAACCGTTAAACATCCTCTGCTCGGCGGAATTCGCCCGAGCAAATAAATGGGAGACGCGAAATTACCGTCCTATGTGGGAGATGCATTAATTGTCCCATTGTGCATCGAGGGTAGGTTCGTAACTTCATCCAAGCGCGCCTTCTCCTCGGCCGAAATGACATGCCGAATAATTCATAAACCATGGTCGGCAAAACACGCTCTCCTCGCCCGAAATAGCTCGCGCCCACTATTTGAAAACACGCTCTCCTCGCCCGAAATCGCTCGCGCCCACTATATTTCAAAACACGCCCTCCTCGCCCGAAATCGCTCGCGCCAACTATATTATTTGGGTAGAAGCAAAGTTACTCTACTATCCCCGACCCTCAGTACACAGACCCAAGCCGAGAAGCCTAAAGGCAGCGGTAGAACTGTAAATCCCCCTCACATTTCAGACAAATGTGTACATGGTTCCACTCCCCTCCCAATCTCCACCCCCATTCATACCTCGTGGGCGCCAAATCACCTTCTCCCGAGCCGCGAAACCGCAGCCCCTCCTCCATGGCGCCCCCACCGCACCAATTTCACAGCCGCCCTCCTCCCTAATGCCGGAGACGTTGTCCATTTGTCGTCGTCCACTAGGTCGTGTGCCTCTTACTCTGTGCTCCTGGAGCTGCCTCGACGACGGCCGCGTGAACCGTACCGGAGCAGATTTACCCCCGCCGTTGTTCACGGCGCCGGAGCGGCTCCAACTTCAGATCCGTCCAGAGTCCCGGCGCTGCTTCCCCGTAGCCGTCGACAGTCACGACATTGTTGTTTCCCTATCGCCAGTGGCCACCACAACCGCGCCGGCCTCACCGACTGGGAAGCTGGACCTGCCTACTTCACCATGCCGCCAGATAGGTCGCACCCTCATCTCAAATCACTTTATTTAGGCGTCAGTTGTCTGAATTTTTATTCTAGGCCAATCGATTCCCAATGGGAAGCAGCACCCCTCGAGGCGGCAGAGCTCGGAGGCTGTCGGTTGGCTGGTGTCTAACGTAAGGGTGCGGGGCCGCAAGTTTGCCGCGGAAGCAGTGCTTAGATGGCTATCTTAGAGTTGCCTGGGTTCAAGGTACTGCCGCCGCCAGATCTGGATGACAGGGAGTCTTTGTGGATTGGCGCGGGGGCGGCGCAACCATGGCAGTGCGGTGGGGCGGGGAGCGGGATTTTGGCAGGGGCCACGGACGGCGGAGGCAAGCTGCTCTATAGTTGGTCACTGGCTCTTCGGGGAAGATTCCTAACAGTGTCAGCCGGGAGGCACAAGACGCCCATCAAGCCATCCGGCGTAGATCGGACAGTACCAAAATAAAATAAAATCGTGTGACCCCAATTTAGTCTCAGTCAATAGACGTGGGACCACTCTCGTACCTTGCTGTTGATCTCTTAGTGTATTTCTTCAGATCAAAGAGATGTGTCATTCTTAACGTTATGCGTTATCTGCATCCTCAGCCACACCGTCTTCCAACTCACCACAGCTGCTCCAACAAGGTAAGCATACACCAGAAGGGAGCTATAGTCCCCACTCAACAGTTGCCTGCATCGAATGCGCGTGCCCGACATGGACAGCCACAACAACTGCAGGGCCATCGACAAGTCAGCACATGATGCTCACTCCAATGGATGGCGGCCAGATAGGTTGTACCCTCATCTTACTTGTGTGCAACATTTATGGCTTTGTTATTCATCTAAGCATGGAAAATAGATTATCACATTTCACTATATATTCATGCTGATCTCTTACGGGTCTTGTTCAGGAGTTAACGAAGTTCCATAGTTCAGCTAAGATACTTGTTCTTTAGGTAACGATGTTCCATAGTTATCATCCATCAGCCAATGTTATCCCACAGTCTGGTGATTATAGTATTATTCCACTTCTAGTATTACCTATGTTGTTCTTTAATACTTTTGTGTGCCATCTAGTTAATCTCGAGTACAAACGATACATATTCTGTAGCTTTCATCTGTGTTCTCCATTTAGTTTTTGAGACCTGTTGCTGCTAGTTAACCCCGGGCCTACTATTTATGTCGTCTCCTACAGTCACTCATTACATAAATCTAACTACTAGTTGCTGCTCATTACATAAATCTAACTACTAGCATACAGTTTTTTCTGTACGTATTCTGCTAGCATACAGTTTTACATTCAACTAGTGTTTTTTTACTGTGTTGTCCTGTCGTATCTCTAGCTCTTACACCATACTCCCTCCGTCCGGATTACATGTCGGCGAAATGGATAAAAAAGGATGTATCTGGAACTGAAATACGCCTAGACCCATCCATTTTTTCCGGATGGAGGGAATACATGTCAATATGTCATGCCTTTCTTTCTTCAGTACATATTCCATCTCTTTGTTGTACCATGTTTTATAATTGACACAACATTCTTCTATACAAGGCATGCAAGGGGAAGACGACTATGTTAGAATATGAAGGGTTAGAAACAAGGTCTTTGCAAAAGATCCAAACGCTAGGAGATAATAAACCAACTCCAGTTTTTATAGATACTGCTCCAGCACAGAGAAACCCAACTCCTAGTGATAATAAGCAGATTCCAGTGGCCAAAGAACAAGTCCGCTCCAGTCCAGCAAAAGAATGTCAACTCCCTTCTAAGAAGCGTGTGCGTATCCTCGCATCATGAAATTTATAGCATTCTGATCATATTACCTACATGTTTCTTACCCATCTCTCTTTTAGAAAATAAGGTTAAATGATAGAAGATTTCCTTCATTGCCATTGTATTCAAGGAAAATATCTTGCGGGAATTCTCTGTGCTCCAATGCTGATGTAAGTACCTGTTGTATATCACTATATATTTACATCAGCATGTATTTTGTTAATAGGCGTGAATCCAACCTTTGTCTGATCTAAAATTAGTTGTAGCAAAATGTTTAAGCCGCCAATGTTGATTTTTGTAAAGAAAACTGCCTGGTAGTTTTGCATACTGAGTTGCATGAGTGTACTGTCTCATATCATGCACATTACTGAATTGTAGTGCTGCTCTAGTTGACCATTCATTCATTGTGTCAATGTAGCTTTTGTATTACCTTACCTGGCTAATGATAGTTGTGCCATATTGTGTTAATTTGGTGTTGGCTAGTTGCCCAAACGTTCGTTGTGCCAATGTTGCATTCCTATTATCTGACTTGGCCAATGATAGCAATGCTAGTGTCTTAATTTGGTGCAGGCTGCTGAAGATAAGAAGACAAACTCTGAAAACAGCAAGGCAACCCCATTGTTTTTCTTTCCAATAAATCTAGGCCAGGTAATATGCCAATAACTCATGATTAATCTGTTTGGTTCCCCTCCTAATTTATGTTATGATGCAGTGGTCGAGACACTCTCCCCTATCAATAATACAAGCCTGCCAAAATCGCCATCTGAATCTGTTCAGTATCCTCTGTCTCGAATGCAACGGAAAAATTGTATGTTTGTGAACCAATTAATGGCTGAAGGAATGATGAAAATGGTGGAGGAATCAGAGGTGCGGAGTCGTGCGACACAACAACTGATTAATGTTTTCAGAGACAATGTAGCAAAGCAGCAAGAACTTGCCCACATGCTTATGGGCGTTATCCGTACTGAGGTTGCAGATTGTGACGTTGTAGATCGTTAGGTTCTGTTCATTTATTTGCACTGGCATCAATCTTTGATTGCACAGTGGATGTAATTTCCTGTAATATATGCTGGATGTGCCACGTATTTCCCTGTATGTCGTACCTTTGCTTGATCGGTTTTGGTCATGTGCATAATTCCTCGTCGTAATGGGCTAAAATTATCTAATTTGGCCTAAAGACATGTACGAACTTTAGTGGGCCTATTAAGTTAATGGGCCGTTACCAGGCCGAAAGTTAATGGTCGGCCCTCTTAACTCCCGGGTTGTTAACAGGCTGACATCGAAGCGGGCAACAGGTGGGCCCAATTGATTTTACGGGCCGTTAACAGGCGGTTACTAAGTTCGGGCTACGTATGGCTCAACTATACTATGGGCCTTTAGCAGGTCGAAAGAGATAGCGGGCTTGTACTGGACCATGAAGAGCATGGTCCGCTAAGAGGCCGAAAGTCAGGTCGTATTGTAAATGGCCCAACTATGTTGTGGGCCTTTAGCAGGCCGAAAGAGAAACCAGGCTGGTATTGGACCATGAAGGGCATGGGCCGTTAAAAGACCAAAACTGAGGTCCGACTACAAATGGCCCAACTCATTTATAATCTGTTAACAGGCTGAATGGCACACAGGGCCGGGAATTGGCCCAACATTTAAATGGGTCGCTAAAAGGCCAAAACTCAGGTCCGACTACAAATGGCCCAACAAATATATGGGCCATCACCAGGCTGAAAGACACACCGGGCAGGAAATTGGCCCAACACTTACATGGGTCGCTAAAAGGCCGAAACTCAGGTTCGACTACAAATGGCCCAACTAATTTATAGGCCGTCAACGGGCTGAAAGACACACCGGGCCGGAAATTAGACCAATATTTAAATGTGTCACTAAACCGCCGAAAGATATACATCGTGAAAATTGGACCATCCACTGAATGGGCCTTTAACAGGCCGAAACCTCATCGGGCCAATATTGAGCCCAAATATATAGCGGGCTGTTAACGGGCTCGAACTGATGATGGGCTGCAATGGTTTCAAATCTTTAACGGGCCGTTGACGGGCCGAATTGGCACATCTCGTATGGGCCGTGGGCTTAAATGGACTTGAGTACCTGACACAAGTAGGCCTTATATGGGCCGGCATGCTATTTTTTACTGGGCCGGCCTTTTTCACCGGAATGGGCCACTGTTGGGCCGTGCCACATGTCGATCTATCATAGGCATCTCCTGTCCAATGAGTGGATGACATCTGTCCTAACGGTGAGGCAACACATGTTTCCTCCGGCCAATGATAATTTTACACATGGAAAATCCCCATTGGTCGGCGCTGTTAACGGGTTATCGGATCCAAAACCGGACCGATAGCTTAACGGTGTTCCGTTACGGTGGATGCCACGTGTCAGTCACCCTTGACTAAAGCACTTCTGTGACGCGTGATACGTCTCCAACGTATCTACTTTTCCAAACACTTTTGCCCATGTTTTGGACTCTAACTTGCATTATTTGAATGGAACTAACCCGGAGTGACTCTCTTTTCAGCTGAACTGTCATGGTGTTGTTTTTTGTGCAGAATAAAAAGTTCTCGGAATCGCCTGAAAATCAACGGAGAATTATTTCAGAAAATATAAAAAATATCTGCAAGAAGATCTGCACCGGGGGGCCCACACCCTGTCCTCGAGGGTGGGGGCGCGCCCCCCTTCCCAGGGCGCGCCCCATGCCTCGAGCC
>LR738710.1:800429719-800439793 GCA_902687465.1 Secale cereale | reverse complement strand
CCCCCCGAAGCTCCACCGATGTAATTTCCCATCACCGATCCAATGCCTACGAGCTTTACCTATATTGCTTGTCGTTTATTTAATTTTTCGTTGCTTATATCACAAAAACTACAAAAACATTATCTTTACTTTTATTGCTGCTACTGCCACTATCATATTACTGTGCTACTAAACTATCTTGCTGCAGATACTAAGTTTCCAGGTGTGGTTGAATTGACAACTCAGCTGCTAATACTTAAGAGTATTCTTTGGCTCCCCTTGTGTCGAATTAACAAATTTGGGTTTAATACTTTACCCTCGAAAACTGTTGCGATCCCCTACACTTGTGGGTTATCAAGACTATTTTCTGGCGTCGTTGCCGGGGAGCATAGCTCTATTCTTTAAGTCACTTGGGATTTATATCTGCTTATCACTATGAAGAATTTGAAGGACTCAAATACCAAGATCTTACCTGCAATTACGAAGGGAGGTAAGGAACTGCCATCTAGCTCTGCACTAGATTCTCCTTCTGTTATGAGTAAACTTGCGACACCTACTCCTGCTATTGAATCTGATATGTTGTATGTTCTTGATGATGCTACTTTTGCTATGTATGATGAAACTATCTCTATGCCTGATACTGTGCCACTACGTGAATTTTTAGATGAACAAATTACTAAGGTTAGGGAGAGTGCAAATGTTGATGATATTTATGAAAGTGATGATGAAACTACTCCCAATAGATATGAATTGCATGTTGTGCCTGAGGGTTGTGTTATGGATGAAGAAACTGCTAGAGACTTTCTTGCTTGCAATGATAGATATGATCTTAAGAAATTATTAGATAAGCTGAAAGAAAAGTCCTTGGATGCTAGAATGAAACATGACCCTGCTTTTGCTACTTCACTTACATGTGTTACTGATAAGGATTATGAATTCTCAGTTGATCCTGAGTTAATTACTTTGGTTGAATCTGATCCTTTCCATGGCTATGAGTCTGAAACTGTTGTGGCACATCTTACTAAGTTGAATGATATAGCCACCCTGTTTACCAATGATGAAAAGATTCGTTACTACTATATCCTTAAGCTATTTCCGTTCTCGTTAAAGGGTGATGCTAAGACTTGGTTTAATTCCCTTGATCCTGGTTGTGTGCGTAGTCCCCAGGATATGATGTATTACTTCTCTGCTAAATATTTTCCCGCTCATAAGAAACAAGCTGTCTTACGGGAAATATATAACTTTGCTCAAACTGAAGAAGAGAGTCTCACACAAGCTTGGGGGGAGGCTTCTCCAGTTATTTAATGCTTTGTCTCATCATCTTCTTGAGATGCATGATATACTTGATGTCTTTTATAATGGACTAACTGATGCTTCCAGATACCACCTCGATAGTTGTGCTGGTTGTGTTTTCAGGGAAAGAATAGTGGAACAAGCTGAATTACTATTGAATAATATGCTAGCCAATGAAAATAATTGGACACTTCCTGAACCAGCCCCTAAACCAACTCCGAAGAAAAGAGGTGTTCTATTTCTCAGTCCTGAAGATATGCAAGAGGCAAAGAAATCTATGAAAGAAAAAGGTATTAAAGCTGAAGATGTTAATAATTTACCACCTATTGAAGAAATACATGGTCTTGATAACCCGACACAGGTAGTAAAGGTAAATTCTCTTTATAGATTTGATGAGGGTGATATTCCTCATTATAAGTCTGCTAGCCAATGCTTAGGTGAGTTTGACAATTTCATTGTGAAACAAGAAAACTTCAATGCTTATGTTGGTAGAAAATTACAACACAATGCCCATATGATTGAACGCTTCAGTGATTATCTGTCTAATGCTAAAGATGAACTGAAACTTATTAGTAAACATGCTTCTATGGTTACCGCTCAAGTAGAACAAGTACTTAAGGCTCAGAATGATTTGCTCAATGAATTAAATAGTAAGAATAATGACTATGCTGTTAGAGTTGCAACTAGAGGTGGTAAAATGACTCAGGAACCTCTGTATCCTCAAGGTCACCCTAAGAGAATTGAGCAAGATTCTCAGAGAGCTAATTTAGATGTACCTAGTTCTTCTAAGAAGAAGAAAAACAAGAATGATAGGACTTTGCATGCTTCTAGTGAACCTGTAGCTGCCACACCTGAGAATCCCAATGATATATCTGTTTCTGATGCTGAGACACAATCTGGTAATGAACATGAACCTAGTGATAATATTAATGATGATGTTCATGTTGATGCTCAACCTAGCAATGATAATGATGTAGAGATTGAACCTGCTGTTGATCTTGATAACCCACAATAAAAGAATCAACGTTATGATAAGAGAGACTTTGTTTCTAGGAAGCACGGTAGGGAAAGAGAACCATGGGTTCAGAAACCCATGCCTTTTCCTCCTAAACCATCCAAGAAAAAGGATGATGAGGATCTTGAGCGCTTTGCTGAAATGATTAGACCTATCTTTTTGCATATGCGTTTGACTGATGTTCTTAAAACAAATCCTTATGCCAAGTATATGAAAGACATTATTACCAACAAAAGAAAGATACCTGAAGTAGAAATTTCCACCATGCTTGCCAATTACACTTTCGAGGGTGGAATGCCTAAGAAATTAGGAGATCCAGGAGTACCTACTATACCTTTCTCCATTAAGAGAAACTATGTTAAAACTGCTTTGTGTGATCTTGGAGTCGGTGTTAGTGTTATGCCTCTCTCTTTATATCGTAGACTTGACTTGAGTAAGTTGACACCTACTGAAATATCTTTGCAAATGGCCAATAAATCAACTACTATACCTGTCGGTATTTGTGAGGATGTGCCTGTTGTAGTTGCAAATGTTACTATTCTAACGGACTTTGTTATACTTGATATTCCCGAGGATGATAGTATGTCTATTATTCTTGGAAGACCCTTTTTGAATACTGCAGGGGCTGTTATTGATTGCAACAAAGGCAATGTCACTTTTCATGTCAATGGTAATGAGCATACGCTACACTTTCCGAGGAAACAACCTCAGGTTTTTAGTATCAACTATATTGGAAAAACTTCAACTATTACTATTGGAGGTTTTGAGTTTCCTATTCCTACTATCAAGAAGGCTTATGACATACTTATTGTTGGGGACATACATATCCCCATTGAGGTAACATAGTGTTATTCAATAATTCTCCGATTTCATGTTACTCGGAAAGAGTTTATTAACAAGACCTGATCAACCTTGGGGTAGGTGAATCTAGATAGCACAAACCTTATGTACCCTCCTTTTACTTTCTGTTAATTAGGTTAAATAAAACAGAAATAGCATTATCTGTCTGTTTCCAGACTTATCTGTGCAATAAAAAAATATCCCGAAAATAAAAGTTCTCCAAATGCCATGAAATGAAATATGATTTTTTTCTAGAATATTTAAGTAAATATGGCACTGAACACACAACGAGGGGAGCCAGCACGTGGCCTCGAGGGCACAGGGCGCTCCCCCTGCCTCGTGGGCCCCATGTGGCCCCCCTCCACTTATCCTTTCACCCATGCTCTTCTTGTTCCTCCCAAAAAAATCCCCAACCAGCTCAAACCCGAGTTCTAGCTCATTTGCTGCCATTTTTGATCTCCTTGCTCAAAGCACCATTCACCAAACTGTTTGGGGAGATTGTTCCTTGGTATGTGACTCCTCCATTGGTCCAATTAGTTTTTGTTCTAGTGCTTTATTTGTTGCAAATTTGTGCTGCTGTGGTGACCTTGTTCTTGAGCTTGCATGTCAAATTTTCTTGGTCCCAAGTAGTTCTAATGCATGATACAGCTTCTAGGCACTTATAGGAGTTGTTGCTATCAATCTTGTTGAGTTTGGTTAACTTTTATTGTGAGTTACTAAAAATTTCAGAAATTTTCAGAAAAGAAAAATGCTAAAAAGAATATTGAGGGGCTCTTCCAGCAAGAGCTCAGAGGAGAAGAAGAAAGAAGAAAATAAGAAGCCCAAGTGTCATCTTCCTCGCATGGCGGAAGTTCGACCATGCGAATGGCCTTGTAATAACTTCATGATGTCCGTCGGTATTTACGAAGACTTTTATTGGATGGCGAACAATGCAGGCCTCGCCGACTTCATCAACGACCAAAAAGAATAGTATCTCTTACTCACCAATATTTTTACGCAAAGCTTTCATATTCATTCTAGGAAAACACCACCTACGGTGGAGTTTCGCTTATATGATGTGGTTAAGGAGATATCACTGTTAGACTTTTGTGAAATATGCAAAATACCCTTTGAAGGTAGACTTGATGAACTACGTCATGAAGACGTCAAAGGGTTTATTGATATGATCGTCGTAGGCAAGGTTGTCAGAATCGCGATTCTGTTGTACGATTCTACGACTTTACGATCCAAACTAACCCATCTGATTCTATGACTTTAGTTCATAGAATCTACATTTCTACGATCCTGTTAGTGAAGATTCCATGATTTGCGATCCTACCATCAGGGCTCCGATCCGATTCAAAATCATGATTCTGACAACCTTGGCCGTAGGTGAAACTAGACAAGTTACAGGGGCAAGAATCACTAGTATACACTACCCTGTTCTGCGCTACTTTGCTTTATTTGCTAGTAGGTGTTTAATTGGTCGCGGGAACAGTGGCAATCTCATTGCCCCTGATATTATCATTTTACACCATGCCTTGTTCTAGGACAAAACTTTGAGCTTGGGCGCCATCGTTGCTAAACGATTGAGTCTGAACCTCTCAAAGGGGCCCGTCTTTGGAGGCATCTTTGCTTCTCGCCTTGCTGAACATTTTAATATACCTATTAGGCATCATGAGAAGGAAGAAAAATTGATTGCCCCTGTTTATCTAGACTACAAGAGCATGGTAGCTCATGACTTTATTGTTAAAGACGAAAATATGCAGCTACAATATAAATTGAGGTTTGATGAAATATACTGTGAAATTGTTACTTTGCCTGCACCATCTCTGTTTGATCTGTCCACATGCAAGTACCTCATTACATCAGATGCCTTCTACATGTACCAAGGCCAGGCACAAGCTTCAGAGCCAGAGCCAGAACCACCACTTGATCCTTCCCGTCAATCTGTTTATGGGTGGGAGCTGGACGAGCTCGCCAACCAGTGGCGCCCAGAGGACACATCTCAGTACACTGGAGAGAGTGGCTTCGATCCGGTGGCCATAGACCAACTTAGTCCAAAAGCCTAAGCTTGGGGGAGTACGTGTTTCTCACCGACTTACATTCATGTTCACACACTTATGCTAGTCGTCGGTGCTCACACTCTTTCACTGTACCATCCATGCTTAGTTTAAATTTTCTTTTTCTTAGTCTTTTTCTTGTGTGCTAGAAAAACCCAGAAAAACAAAAAAATATTAGTTGTAGCTTCTAGCTAGTTTGCTTTCTTTGCTTGTAGTAGTAACTAAAAATGAAAACCCAAAAAGATTTCCCGTTCTTCTTTTTGCTTGTTGGGAGCTTTCCCGTGTAAATAGTTTCTTTTCTTTAGGGGTTAAGAGTAGAAGACCATGATTAAAATGCTTAGTGGCTCTCATATGCTTTGTTGTTGATTTAACCCTGAGCCATATTACCTTGTCTTCTCTCTTGTATTAAATGTCTGCAGATTCCAGCTTAGTCCAATGCACGTGCACTATTATTATTTTCCACACCGTTCTGTCGTGTGAGTGAAAGGCAATAAGAATGATATATGATGAACTAATTGAGATGAGAAAAGCTGGTATGAACTCGACCTCTCTTGTTTTTATAAATATGATAGCTCGTCGTTCTTGATTCAGTTTGTTATGAATGGAACATGTTTGCAATGACAATTAGAGATCATAGCTGCTTGTGCCATGCTTAATTAGCTGAGAGTTTATAATGGTCTATCTTGCGTGCCAACATGATATTAAAATGGTTGTGATGTGGTATGATGGGTGGTATCCTCCTCTGAACGATTTAAGTGACTTGACTTGGCACATGTTCACGCATGTAGTTGAAACAAATCAACATAGCCTTCACGATATTTATGTTCATGGTGATTTATATCCTACTCATGCTTGCATTCATTGTTGATTAATTTTAATGCATGTTCATGACCGTTGTTGCTCTCTAGCTGGTCGCTTCCTAGTCTCTTTCTAGCCTTCACCTGTACTAAGCGGGAATACTGCTTGTGCATCCACTTCCATAAACCCCAAAGTTATTCCATTGAGTCCACCATACCTTCCTATATGCGGTATTTACCTACCGTTCCAAGTAAATTTGTATGTGCCAAACTCTAAACCTTCAAATTAAATTCTGTTTTGTATGCTCGAACAGCTCATGTATCAACTAGGGTTGTCTATATCTTCTATGCTAGGTCGGTTATTCTCACGATGAGTGGACTCCGATCATCATTCACGAGAAAATGGCTGGTAACCGGGATGCCCAGTCCCATGCTCAAAATCATAATAATTAAACAAAACTCCCCCAGGGTTATTGCTTGTTTGGACGGTAACCCGTGGATTCGGCTGGCCGTGGAGTGTGCTTGTTGGTGGTTGGGGGAGAATAAACTTTACCATTCTGTTTGGGAACCGCCTATAATGTGCGTAGCATGGGAGATATCGAGATTCTTGGTTGTTCTGTTGAAAGTATACCGCTCAAAATGTTATTCAATCTCTATTTAAAAATCGAGCTCTGGCACCTCTACAAATCCCTGCTTCTCTTTGCGAAGGGCCTATCTATTTACTTTTATGCAGAGTCATCATCCTCTTATCAAAAGCACCAGTAGGAGAGCACCTCTGTCGTTGCATGTATTACTATTAATTTGCATTGAGTATGATCATGACTGGATCTCTTTTACCATGAATTACAATGTCTAGTCAGTCATTGATCTTTAAAGGTGCTCTGCATTTATGTTTTGCGGTCTCAGAAAGGGCTAGCGAGATACCATTCTGTTATATCATATCATGATTGTTTTGAGAAGTGTTGTCATCCGAGGTTTATTATTATTGCTCGCTAGTTGATTATGCCATTGATGTGAGTCATTTTGAGACCTGAAAGTTATTGTGAATGTGGTTAGTTCATGATCTTGTTGAAAACCTGAATGCTAGCTTACATATTTACAACAACAAGAGCAAACAGAGTTTGTCAAAGTTTTTCTTTATCACTTTCAGTATATCAACTGATTTGCTTGAGGACAAGCAAAGGTTTAAGCTTGGGGGAGTCGATACGTCTCCAACGTATCTACTTTTCCAAACACTTTTGCCCTTGTTCTGGACTCTAACTTGCATGATTTGAATGGAACTAACCCGGACTGACGCTGTTTTCAGCAAAACTGCCATGGTGTTGTTTTTGTGCAGAATAAAAAGTCTCGGAATCGCCTGAAAATCAACGGAGAATTATTTCAGAAAATATAAAAAATATCTGCAAGAAGATCTGCACCGGGGGGCCCACACCCTATCCTCGAGGGTGGGGGCGCGCCCCCCTTCCCAGGGCATGCCCCCCTGCCTCGAGGGCCCCCCGAAGCTCCATCGATGTAATTTCCCATCACCGATCCAATGCCTACGAGCTTTACCTATATTTCTTGTCGCTTATTTACTTTTCCATTGCTTATATCACAAAAACTACAAAAACACTATCTTTTCTTTTATTGCTGCTACTGCCACTATTATATTACTATGCTACTAAACTATCTTGCTGCAGATACTAAGTTTCCAGGTGTGATTGAATTGACAACTCAGCTGCTAATACTTAAGAGTATTCTTTGGCTCCCCTTGTGTCGAATCAACAAATTTGGGTTTAATACTTTACCCTCGAAAACTGTTGCGATCCCCTAGACTTGTGGGTTATCAACGCGCGATTTATCGTCATGGAAGTGGACACTTCCAAGATGATAATTTTGGTAATGTCATGGAACCCTTCTACGACAGCACAGGTATGACTATCTTCATTCTGTCATAAATTTGTCATGGATGTACATGCATGACAGAAAATGTGACCTACTGTGACAAACATGTATCATCATGGAAGTGTATTTTTTTGTAGTGCTAGCTCCAGTTCATCAATGTGATGTAGGCATGTATTCCGAATATAGTCGTACATGCTTATGGAAAAGAACTTGCATGACATCTTTTGTCCTACCCTCCCGTGGCAGTGGGGTCCTAGTGGAAACTAAGGAATATTAAGGCCTCATTTTAACAGAGTACCGGACCAAAGCATTAACACATAGTGAATACATGAACTCCTCAAACTACGGTCATCACCGAGAGTGGTCCCGATTGTTGTCACTTCGGGGTTGCCAGATCATAACACATAGTAGGTGACTATTGACTTGCAAGATAGGATCAAGAACACACATATATTCATGAAAACATAATATGTTCAGATCTAAAATCATGGTACTCGGGCCCTAGTGACAAGCATT
The DNA here is from genome assembly GCA_902687465.1 of Secale cereale. Taxonomy (NCBI): domain Eukaryota; kingdom Viridiplantae; phylum Streptophyta; class Magnoliopsida; order Poales; family Poaceae; genus Secale; species Secale cereale. The sequence continues at coordinate 800,431,427 of LR738710.1, read as the reverse complement.
AAGCATGGCAAAGTCATAGCAACATCAATCTTATAACATAGTGGATACTAGGGATCAAACCCTAACAAAACTAACTCGATTACATGTCAAATCTCATCCAACCCATCACCGTCCAACAAGCCTACGATGGGATTACTCACGCTCGGCGGTGAGCATCATGGAATTGGTGATGGAGGAAGGTTGATGATGATGATGGCGACGATCTCCCCTCTCCGGAGCCCCAAACGGTCCAGATCAGCCCTCCCGAGAGAGATTAGGGCTTGGCGGTGGCTCCATATCGTAAAACGCGATAATTCTTCCTCTTTGATTTTTTTCTCCCTGAAAGTGAATATATGGAGTCCAGGGGTACGTCGATGGAGCAACAGGGGTCCCACGAGGCAGGGGCGCGCCCCCCACCCTCGTGGACAGGGTGTGGGCCCCCTGTCTTGGATCTTTCCGCTGATATTTTTATATTTTCCAAAATCATTCTCCGTTGATTTTCAGGTCATTCCGAGAAACTTTTATTTCTGCACAAAAATAACACCATTGCAATTCTATTGAAAACAGCGTCAGTCCGGGTTAGTTCCATTCAAATCATGCAAGTTAGAGTCCAAAACAAGGGCAAAAGTGTTTGGAAAAGTATATACGTTGGAGACGTATCAGTCACATCATTGGCTAGGACGAATGCTTCTTCTGTGTACCCAAGATTGTTCAGATCCACTGTTGTCATTCCGTACTATGGGTCTACATGTAGCCCGCCTCCTGGCAGATTGACCCATTTGCACTTAAACAAAGGGATCTTAAAATCATGTCCATAGTCAAGTTTCCATATGTCCACTATGTAACCATAAATTGTGTCCTTTCTCTTCTTGGTTGCTGCATCAAAGCGGACACCGCTATTTTGGTTGGTGCTCTTTTGATCTTGGGCGATCATGTAAAATGTATTCCCATTTATCTTGTACCCTTTATAAGTCAATATAGTCGAAGATGTCCCCTGGCCAACTATTGGGGATCGTTGCAGGAGTTAAAAAATATTATACGCATCACCAAGATCAATCTATGGAGTGACTAGCAATGAGAGAGGGGAGTGCATCTTCATACCCTTGAAGATCGCGATGCGGAAGCGTTGCAAGAACGCGGTTGGTGGAGACGTACACGAAGCGATTCAGATCACGACCGAATCCGATCTAAGCGCCGAACGACGACGCCTCCGCGTTCAACACATGTACAGCCCGGTGATGTCTCCCACGCCTAGATCCAGCAAGGAGAGAGGGAGAGGTTGGGGAAGACTCCGTCCAGCAGCTGCAGGATGGCGTGGTGGTGGTGGAGGAGCGTGGTTCTCCAGCAGGGCTTCGCCAAGCGCTACGAGAGACGAGGAGGAGGAGAAGCAGGGCTGCGCCAAGAGGGAGAAAGACTCGTGTGTTGAGCAGCCCCAAAACCCCCACTATTTATAGGGGAAGGGGAGAGGGGGCCGGCCCCCTCTAGATGGGATCTAGAGGGGGCGGCGGCCAGGAGTGGGGGCTTGCCCCCCAAGCCAAGGGTTGTGCCCCCCTCAGAGTTTCCCCCAAAACCCTAGGCGCATGGGCCCTTGGGGGAGGCGCCCAGCCGACTTAGGGGCTGGCCGCCCTCAAAATATAGCCCATAGGGCCCTCCGGGGCAGGTGGACCCTCGCAGTGGACCCCCAGAACCCCTTCGGTGGTCCCGGTACAATACCGGCACCCCCCCCCCC
>LR738710.1:800375052-800421912 GCA_902687465.1 Secale cereale | reverse complement strand
CCCCCCCCGCCGAACATTTCCGTTGATTGTATAATTACTTCCCATATATAAATCTTCACCTCCAGACCATTCCGGAACTCCTCGTGGCATCCGGGATCTCATCCGAGACTCCGAACAACATTCGGTAACCACGTACATACATTCCCTATAACCCTAGCGTCATCGAACCTTAAGTGTGTAGACCCTATAGGTTCGGGAACCATGCAGACATGACCGAGACATCTCTCCGGCCAATAACCAATAGCGGGATCTGGATACCCATGTTGGCTCCCACATGCCCCACGATAATCTTATCGGATGAACCACGATGTCAAGGATTCAATCAATCCCGTATCCAATTCCCTTTGTCTACCGGTATAGTACTTGACCGAGATTCGATTGTCGGTATCTGTATACCTTGTTCAATCTCGTTACCGGCAAGTATCTTTACTCGTTCCGTAACACATCATCACGTGACCAACTCCTTAGTCACATTGAGCTCATTACGATGATGTCTTACCGAGTGGGCCCAGAGATACCTCTCCATCACACGGAGTAACAAATCCCAGTCTCGATTCGTACCAACCCAGCAGATACATTCGGGGATACCTGTAGTGCACCTTTATAGCCACCCAATTACGTTGTGACATTTGGCACACCCAAAGCAATCATACGGTATCCGGGAGCTGCACAATCTCATGGTCTAAGGAAATGATACTTGACATTGGAAAAGCTTTAGCAGACGAACTACACGATCTTGTGCTATGCTTAGGATTGGGTCTTGTCTATCACATCATTCTCCTAATGATGTGATCCCGTTATCAACGACATCCAATGTCCATGGTCATGAAACCATGACCATCTATTGATCAACGAGCTAGCCAACTAGAGGCTCACTAGGGACATATTATGGTCTATGTATTCACACATGTATTACGGTTTCCGGTTAACACAATTATAGCATGAACAATAGACGATTATCATGAACAAGGAAATATAATAATAACCATTTTATTATTGCATCTAGGTCATATTTGCAATACCAACGAGTACAGCTCATCACAAATAGTGTTGTCACCCATGAGACGTGTTCCCAACCAACTGCCAAAAGTCCTCATGTGTTCACATGTAATCCGGTCGTCACACTGCTCCGGGTGTTTGGAGCGAAGAATGTTCTTGTGTTCATCGACATACGGGTTCACCAAGGTAGAGTTCTGTAGAACTGTGTAGTGTGCCTGAGACCAAGAATGCCCGTCCCTACATACTATTGAGTCCCCTCCTAGCGTGCCTTTTCCATTCAGTCTCCCCTCATACCGCGATTGAGGGAGACCAATCTTTTTAAGGTCAGCAATGAAGTCAACAAAAAACCCAATGACATCCTCTGTTTGATGGCCCATGGAGATGCTTCCTTCTGGCCTAGCGCGATTACGGACATATTTCTTTAGGACTCCCATGAACCTATCAAAGGGGAACATATTGTGTAGAAATACGGGGCCTAGAATGACAATCTCGTCGACTAGATGAACTAGGATGTGCGTCATGATATTGAAAAAGGATGGTGGGAACACCAGCTCGAAACTGACAATACATTGTGCCACATCACTCCTTAGCCTTGGTATGATTTCTGGATCGATCACCTTCTGAGAGATTGCATTGAGTAATGCACATAGCTTCACAATGGCTAATCGAACGTTTTTCGGTAGAAGCCCCCTAAATGCAACCTGAAGCAGTTGTGTCGGAATCAGGTGGAAGTCATGAGACTTTAGGTTCTGAAACTTTTTCTCGGCCATATTTATTATCCCCTTTATATTCGACGAGAAGCCAGACATGACCTTCATACTGAGCAGGCATTCAAAGAATATTACCTCCTCTTCTTTGGTAAGAGCATAGCTGGCACGACCTTCACACTGCTTTGGAGGCATGTCATCTTTTTCGTGCAAACGTTGCAGCTCCTCCCGTGCCTCTGATGTATCTTTTGTCTTCCAATACACTCCCAAGAAGCCTAGCAAGTTCACGCAAAGGTTCTTCGTCACGTGCATCACGTCGATTGAAGAGCGGACCTCTAGGTCTTTCCAGTAGGGTAGGTCCCAAAATATAGATTTCTTCTTCCACATGGGTGCGCGTCCCTCGGCGTCATTCGGAACAGATAGTCCGCCGGGACCCTTTCCAAATATTACGTGTAAATCATTGACCATCGCAAGTACGTGATCACCGGTACGCATGTCAGGCTTCTTCCGGGGATCTACCTTGCCTTTGAAATGCTTGCCTTTCTTTCGACATTGATTGTTGGTCCTAAGAAATCGACGATGCCCCAGGTACACATTCTTCCTGCATTTGTCCAGGTATATACTTTTTGTGTCATCTAAACAGTGTGTGCATGCGTGGTATCCCTTGTTTGTTTGTCCTGAAAGGTTACTGAGAGCAGGCCAATCATTGATGGTTACAAACAGCAACGCATGTAGGTCAAATTCCTCATGGTTGTCCTCATCCCACACACGTACACCTTGTCTATTCCACAGCTGTAAAAGTTATTCAACTAATGGCCTTAGGTACACATCAATGTCGTTGCCGGGTTGCTTAGGGCCTTGGATGAGTACTGGCATCATAATGAATTTCCGCTTCATGCACAACCAAAGAGGAATATTATAGATACATAGAGTCACGGGCCAGGTGCTGTGATTGCTGCTCTGCTCCCCAAAAGGATTACATCCGCGCTTAAACCAAACCATACGTTCCTTGCGTCACCTGCAAACTCCTGCCAGTACTTTCTCTCAATTTTCTCCACTGCGACCCATCAGCGGATGCTCTCAACTTCTCGTCTTTCTTACGGTTCTCTCTGTGCCATCACATCAACTTGGCATGCTCTTTGTTTCTGAACAGACGTTTCAACCGTGGTATTATAGGAGCACACCACATCATCTTGGCAGGAACCCTCTTCCTGGGGCCCTCGTCGTTAACAATACCAGGGTCAGCTCGTCTGATCTTATACCGCAATGCACCGCATACCGGCCATGCGTTCAAATCCTCGTACACACCGCGGTAGAGGATGCAGTCATTAGGGCATGCATATATCTTCTGCACCTCCAATCCTAGAGGGCATATGACCTTCTTTGTTGCGTACGTATTGTCGGGCAATTCGTTATCTTTTGGAAGCTTCTTCTTCAATATTTTCAGTAGCTTCTCAAATCCTTTGTCAGGCACACCATTCTCTGCATTCCACTGCAGCAATTTCAGTACGGTGCCGAGCTTTGTGTTGCCATCTGCGCAATTGGGTTACAACCTTTTTTGTGATCCTCTAACATGCGATCGAACTTCAGATTCTCCTTCTCACTTTCGCATTGTCTCTTTGCATCAAGAATGACCCGGTGGAGATCATCATCAGGCACATCGTTTGGTTCCTCTTGATCTTCAGCTTCCCACGTTGCAGCATCACCGTATTCAGGGGGGCACATAGTTGTCATCATCCTCTTCTTCTTCGCCGTCTTCCATCATAACCCCTATTTCTCCGTGCTTGGTCCAAACATTGTAGTGTGGCATGAAACCCTTATAAAGCAAGTGGCGGTGAAGGGTTTTCAAGTCAGAGTAAGACCTCGTAATCCCACAGCTAGGGCATGGACAACGCATAAAACCATTCTGCTTATTTGCCTCAGCCACTTCGAGAAAATTATGCATTCCCTTGATAAACTCGGAGGTGCGTCTGTCACCGTACATTCATTGTCGGTTCATCTGCATGAATTATATATAATTAACTGTGTCAAAAACCATTACAGAACATCATGAATAGATATGTGTGACCAAATTAATAGAGGTCCATCTTCACATTAAAACCAAAGTATACATACATAGTTCTCCACTGCATCTAATTAAACCGTACATTGAAACTATGTAAAACATTTCAATGCAACAACAAATGTGATCATAATCGCAACTAAGGTAAAATTGATCCAACGACATAATGATACCAAGCCTCGGTATGAATGGCATATTTTCTAATCTTTCTAATCTTCAAGGCATGGCATCCATCTTGATCATGTGATCATCGATGACATCTGCAACATGCAACCCCAATATCATCTTCTCCTCCTCAATTTTATTATTTTTTCCTTCAAGTAATTGTTTTCTTCTTAAACTAAATTTAACCTCTAGACAATAGGGTCCATCTTGATCTTGTGATCATCGACGACTTCCGCAACATGCAACTCCAATTCCATCTTCTCCTCCTCGGTTTTTTCCATTTTTTTTCTTCAAGTAAATGTTTTCCTTTTCAACTAAATTTAACCTCTCCACAAGAGTGTCGGTTGGAATTTCTGGTTCACATCCCTCCTACATAAAAGCATATGTGTCATGTTGGTCGGCATAATTGTCATAAACACTAAAACAAATAGTTATAAATTAAAGATAATATACCACATCCGAATCATAGACAGGACGAGGGCCGACGTGGGCGGATACTGAAACCATCGCACTATATAATAACAAATAATAATAAAAGTAAGAAAATTATACAAATATCTTTCTAAATCATACAAGTAAGAATTTTTTTTCTTTTAGAAAGAAGATAAGAACAGGAGGCTCGCCATGGTGGTGCCGGCGACGAGTTCGGCGCGGGCGAATAACGGCGGTGAGGACAGGGGCGGAACAGGAGGGACCGGCAAACCTAGACAAATCATGAGGAAAATGGAGCTTGGACAAGGAGCTTCGAGAGGAGAAAGCTTAAGTAGTGTGGCTAGGGCATTTCATCGAACACTTCATGTGCATAGGAGGTGAGCTAGAGCACCACAAAGCTCTTCCCTCGCCGGCGAGAAAAAAATAGAGCAGTGAAGTGGTGTGCTATCGGACGAGGGGATATATATAGGCACCTCATTGGTCCTGGTTCGTGGTTGAAACCGGGACTAAAAGCCCTCCTTTGGTCCCGGTTCCAGACTCATTGGTCGCGATTCGTGTCTGGAACCAGGACCAATGAGGACAGATGAACCGGGGCCAATGCCCCATGAGGTTCGGCCGGCCCTCTGGGCTCAAGAACCGGGACCAATGCCACTATGGGTCCCGGTTCGTGACAGAACCGGGACTAATGGGCTGGCTTGGACCAAAGCCCAGTTTTCTACTAGTGTTAGGGTGGCATGTCCAAGCCGAGCTCCGCCTGCGCCACCAGTGGCGAAGCTAAGGGCGACGAGTAAGCCTAGTAGCTCCTTTTGTCAGATCCCAGCCCTGGAACGCACGCGATCACAGTGGGTTGCAAGTGGAAACTCTGATTTGTCGCTCGCTCTGAAACTCTCCCTGACGAACACGAGAACACACAGGGGACAGGAGTATTTTGCGACGCCTGAAAACTTGCGTCTTTTCTGTGCTTGCCTCTTATTCCAGGTTCACCTCGACGTAGCGAGCGTGACCGAATCCTACGCTGTCCACGATCCACTAAATCCGCGCCATCCCGCGGAGTTGATCGTGTCCAGATTACAACAGAAAGGAACGAAACAAACGGATCAGGCCTCTACGTGAACACAGCACGTATCAGGCTTATTACTACTGCTACGACACAACCAACGTGTCTGAACTATGTTTCAGAAAATAAAACAAACTAAAACGACAACTGGATTAATTGCTAACATTCTCTCCCTTAATCTTGTTGTCATCAGGTCACTTCCTTCACACCAATGGCACTCCTCAGCTCCTGAAACTTTGCCCTCCCGAGCGACTTGGTCAGGATGTCTGCCAATTGATCCTCTGTTCTGACATGACTGATGTCCACTTTCCCGGCCTCCACACACTCCCGCACGAAATGATATCTGAGGTCAATGTGTTTACTGCGGTCATGAAAAACTGGGTTCTTACTGAGTGAAATAGCAGATTGATTGTCCACTTTCAGTTTCACTTTGGCTGGCTCTGAATCTAGTATCTCTGCCAGCAATCTTGCCAGCCAAATACTCTGACAAGCACCTGAAGTAGCTGCCATATATTCAGCCTCACAAGACGAGATGGCAACCACCTTTTGCTTCTGTGATACCCATGAAATTGGACTTGAACCAAGGTAGAACAACAGACCTGAGGTGCTCTTCCTGTCGTCCACATCTCCTGCATGGTCACTATCACAGTAGCCTACTAGCTGCAGTTCTCTTCCCTTCTCATAGAAACAACCAAACTTCAGTGTTCCCCTGATGTATCTGAGGATGTGTTTCACTGCAGTCATATGCTCTGCTGTTGGTCGCTCCATGTACCTGCTTACAAGACCAACAGAGTAGCACAGGTCAGGCCTTGTGTGCAGCAGATATCTGAGACTGCCCACCATGCTTCGATAGTAAGTGCAATCAACTGCTGGGGCCTTGCTCATCTTGCTCAACTTCAGACGAGGCTCCATTGGAGTTTGACCAGGGTTGCAGTCTTTCATTCCACATTTCTCCAAAATTCTTGAAGCATACGCGGATTGATTCAGATAAATACCTTGAGGAGTTTGCTTTACCTCAATTCCCAGGTAATAACTCAGTAGCCCGAGATCGCTCATACTGAATAATGATTTCATCTGAACCTTGAAGGCTTCAATGTCAGCAACATTTCTTCCAGTAATGACTAAATCATCCACGTACACACCGACTAACAGTGCTGCACCTTTTTTGTTTCGCTTGTAGAGAGCTGGCTCTGATGGGCACTTCTCAAAACCGAGATTGATCAGTGTCCTATCTAGTTTAGCATTCCATGCCCTAGGTGCCTGTCTGAGCCCATATAAGGCCTTATGCAGCTTAAGCACCTTGTGCTCCTCTCCCTCAACAACGAAACCTGACGGCTGTGCAACATATACCTCTTCCTCGAGTTCACCATTGAGAAATGCGGATTTTACATCCATGTGGTGAATTTCCCAGCCCTCATTTGCTGCTAGTGCTAGAAGCAGTCTCACGGTTTCCATCCTTGCAACAGGTGCGAAAACTTCGTCAAAATCAATTCCTTGACGCTGCACGTACCCCTTCGCAACTAGCCGAGCTTTGTGTTTCACCACATTTCCATATGAGTCCTTCTTAAGCTTATAGACCCATTTTAACCCAATTGGTTTTTGTCCTTTCGGCAACTCACACATCTTCCATGTATTGTTACTGACAATAGAATCCATCTCTTCCTTCATAGCTCTCTGCCAACATGCTTGTTTCTCAGCTTCAGCAAACGTAGTTGGCTCCCCGGTGCCAAGCAAGCAGAGCCCGGAATAGGGCATGTCAATCTCCGAGGAATCATCATAGATGTCATTCAGAGACCTTTTTCCTTGTGGCCCTTCAGATGGTTCAGTCCAAGGACTTTCAAGAGTGTCCATGGGTACCGGTGTTTGCTGCACCGGTGTACCAATCGAGGATGTGGCCTCCTCAGTGTCTCTGGCTCGACATGTCCTCACTGCAGTCTGAGGTGTTGTGGGTGTTACTGCCACTTCACCTGTCTCAGTGATAGGACTCGCTTCAACGTCTGCACCCCGTGCCGGATAATGAACAGTGAACGTGGCTTCCTCGCTGCTAGCAGCGGCTGCACCTTCTTGCCAATCCCAGCACCTGTCCTCTTCAAAGACCACGTCTCGAGACACAACAAGCTTCCTCTTTGATGGATCATACAGACGGTAAGCTTTTGACCCCTGTTCGTACCCGATAAAAATCATCTGAGAACTTCTGTCAGAGAGCTTGTTTATTCCTGGACCGATGCGCTTCACATGAGCTACGCATCCAAACGTCCGCAGGTGTTGCACATTCGGTTTCCTTCCGTGCCAGGCTTGATAGGGCGTCATTCCACGCACGCTCTTGGTCAGAGATCGATTCAATAGGTAGACTGCAGTAGCAACAGCCTCCCCCCAGAATTTTGCAGGCATACCCATGCTTTTTAGCAAACTCCTAGCCATCCCGACCACTGTCTGATTCCTCCTCTCCACTACACCATTCTGCTGTGGTGTATATGGTGCTGTGAGATAGTGTTTGATTCCTCGATCTTCACAGTAGCTGGCAAAGGAATTTGAGGTGAACTCCCCACCACGATCAGTTCTTATGGCTGCAAGTTTCAGATTCCTTTCTGTCTCTGCTGCGGCCTGAATTTTCCTGAGTGCACCGAGAGCTTCATCCTTTGTACTGAGCAGGGCCACCCACATGAAACGTGAGTAGTCATCAACAAGGAGCAAAAAGTATCGCTTCCCTCCGGGTGTAGCTGGTTCGATAGGCCCACATAGATCACCATGAACAAGCTGCAGCTGTTGAGTTGCGCGGTAGCCTGTCTGAGCAGGAAAAGGAAGGCGGCGCTGTTTTGCAACCATACAGCCATCACACAGCTGCTCAACTTGCTCCAAGATTGGCATTCCTTCAACCATGCCTTCTGTTGCAAGTGTCTTGAGAGAACGGAAGTTGACATGCCCGTATCTCATGTGCCATAGCCAGGATGTTTCCTTCGCGTGAGCCAGCAGGCAAACAGGTTCAGTTTTCTGAATATTCAGGATATACATCCGGTTCCTGGTTCTCTTCACTCGAGCCAAGACCTTCCTTTCACGATCCAGCACCGTCATCACGCCATCCTCAGCTGAGTACTTGCAACCATTCTCATCTAGCTGACCCAAACTGATAATATTATTCTTCAGTCTGGGTATGTAATACACATCAGCCAGCACCCGGTGTTCGCCTGTGTGACACTGCATTAAAACAGAGCCGCGTCCACAGATCTCAACAGCTGAACCATCGCCGAATCGAACTCTTCCTTTTACTGTTCGATCCAGTTGGGCAAACTTGTCTGATCTACCTGTCATATGATTGCTTGCCCCGGTGTCTAGGTACCAAGACATCTCTTGTTCTCCAGTGAACTTTGGCACCACCTTTTCCTCATTGAGAAATACCTGTTCCTCTGTTTCAGATTCAGACAACACCAGCTCACACGACTCCATCAGCAGTAGTGCTGGGTCATCCTCCTCCTCCTCCTTTTGAGCGAGGTTTGCTTTCTCTCGCTTCGGTTCTGGACAGTCTGACTGAAAATGACCTTTTTCATTACAGTTGTAACATCTGACCTTCTTGATGTCGAATTTGCCCTTCTTTTTCTGCTTTTCACCACTCTTGCCAGACTTGCTGTGGTCTTGGCAATCGGAGTTTTTCTTTCCAGCAGAACTGCCTGAACCTCCGGCGCCGTCACCACTCTTCTTCCCTTTCATGAGTTGCTCCAGCGCCCGGGTGACAAGCATGAGTTGCTCATCCCCTTTTCCGCCGCCACTGCGACGGCGACCTCTCTGGCCATTCTCATATGCCGCCAACCTGCCCAAGGCTTCAGACACTGGCATGGTGGACAAATCCCCCCACTGCTCGATGGTATTGACGACATCTGCGAACCTGTCGGGAACGGCATTGAACAACACCTCAATGACATATTCATCACTGATTTTCTCACCTAGCGAGCGTATCTCGGCGACGAGAGTGGTGAGCTTCTGACCGAACGCGGCGATGGTCTCGCCGTCGTCCATCTGCATCCGATCCAATTGGCGCTTGAGCTGCTTGACTCGCGCCTTCTTGACGCGATCCTCGCCGACACGCATCTGTCGGATGGCATCCCACGCCTCCGCCGCGGTCTCGTACTCCGCGATGGCCATGACCATGGCGTCAGGGAGAGACTGCGAGAGCGCGGCGAACGCGTCCTCGTCCCTGGCCTGGTTGAAGTCCGATTTCCCGTCGACCGCTGACCAGCAGCCGAGGGTGCGCATAATGATGCGCATCTTGACAGCCCACACGCCGTAGTTGGTCTCGGTGAGCTGTGGATAGTGCACCGGCACCCCACCGCGCGACGGAGCCCTGACGACGAGCGCACCATCGCTCGTATCTGCGTCAGGATCGTCCGCCTTCTTCGACGTGGACTGCTTCTCGCCGATCTTCGGCATAGCACTCCGACCCGCAGCTGCAACGCCACCAACTGCTCCGCCACCAAATCGCCTCCCGAACCTTAAGGCTCTGATGCCAAATGTCAGATCCCAGCCCTGGAACGCACGCGATCACAGTGGGTTGCAAGTGGAAACTCTGATTTGTCGCTCGCTCTGAAACTCTCCCTGACGAACACGAGAACACACAGGGGACAGGAGTATTTTGCGACGCCTGAAAACTTGCGTCTTTTCTGTGCTTGCCTCTTATTCCAGGTTCACCTCGACGTAGCGAGCGTGACCGAATCCTACGCTGTCCACGATCCACTAAATCCGCGCCATCCCGCGGAGTTGATCGTGTCCAGATTACAACAGAAAGGAACGAAACAAACGGATCAGGCCTCTACGTGAACACAGCACGTATCAGGCTTATTACTACTGCTACGACACAACCAACGTGTCTGAACTATGTTTCAGAAAATAAAACAAACTAAAACGACAACTGGATTAATTGCTAACACCTTTTGTTTGTTTTGCCCAGGGGGAGGGGGGCAAAGCGCGAGTAGAACCTGATTCGGCCCAGTACCATAACAAAAGCACGTCTCGCTCAACTAGCCCTAGAAACTGAAGGCTTTTAACGATCGTTCTTGACAACGTTGCTCCTAGGGAAGTTTAGGAAGCGGAAAGCCGAAATGGTTCAACTCCGGCGATGTCACGTTGTGCCTGGTGGCCGGCGACTGTGATTGTGCAACAATTTGCAATGCCATAAGGAAAAGGTATGCATTTAGTCTGTCTTCGGTGATGCGTATTATCATATTGATTCGCATACTACTAAATGTATTTTCCAGTGTACATATTATGATTTGATTTAGATGGAATAGCGCATGTGTGTAATAATTTTCTCATTGTTTATCCTCACTAATTGTTTTTTCATACTGTTATCCTCAGTAATTGTTATCAAAACGATTCACGGATTCCATCATTTAGATTATATATCATAAATTGTGCTTGTGTAGTCATGGAGAGATACAATTTATCATGTCAATGATATAATTGGTTAAGCTCACGGCACGAATTTGGCAGTATCATTCTAAGTTTCTAGAAATCACCGAGTAGCTAGTATACAAAATAGCACTAATTCTAATCCAACAAATAAGCACTCTTCATCTAGGCGATTGTAAAGCAAAATGAGTAAATGGTAGAAAGCAAAGCTAAGCTACAATACATTTGTTCTGTCTATTTCTTTTGCTGTGTTGTCTTTTTGTCCATCCTATGCCCAAATCCTGCCTCCGCCTCTGTGCGCCACAACAACGATGTCTCTCATAGTTGGGCATCAACCTACACCTCATGTGGACCCATGCTCATGAGCCATGCTTCGAAGTCTAGCTCAAGCTCCACATGCTAATCAGGCGGCCTACGCCAACAAATCCTTACTATTTATCTATGTGTTTTTTTCGAACCGATTTGGCATCTCTCACCTCCGACTCTCTTTGCGGCGTCGTGCATATGTTTTATCTAAGAACACGTCCTCGTCTCCGTTGTTTCGATTTACACATGCAACATTTCAAAATTTGAATCGCTCAATCAATGAGCGAAATGCAAACCAAACATAGCGGAGAAAAACGTCTGAGCTGCACCCAGCCAAAAAAATGCGGCTCGGTGGTCCACTTGCCTAATAATCACGGCCAAAGAGAATATGCTCATCCACTCCCGCTTCAACGATTGTCTCGATAAATACTCACGAAAACTGCCGCTTCCGTGAGTTCTTTTTTTTTCAAAAAAGGCTTCTGCGAGGTAGAGCTCGTGCTCCTTTGCCGGCACATCGGCCTCCTCCCGGGTGGCCGACGCCTTTCAATCCTCCCAAATTTAGTCCATACCAATTTGGGAGTCAAGCCTCGAGAAACTAAAGAGACTAGACGTATTTGTCACATCGTCGCCCATGAAACCAAAGGATACCATTTTCTACTTATTTTGGCGGTATATATAAAAGTGTATGGTTGACTCCTAAACTACTCTGATGTATTCCCTCCGCAAGGTTCCCACATGGCTACAACCTATTCAAGTATCCATCATCGTGACATCGTCTTGTTTGAATATTTGAAAGTGTTGTCCCAGAAAAAAAAAAACTTAAAAGTATGTGTTGCAGAAAGAAAGCAGGATTGTGTATGAAATGGCACCGAATAATTAAATACTACCTTCATTCTGATATATAAAATGTTGGGGAAGTTTAACTTTAAACTGCTCCCAACGTCTTATATTTCGAATGGAGGTAGTAGAACTTTTAGACGGGGAAGTTACTTTTTATTGCTCAAACAAAAGTAAATCATGCATAAGCTTCGGCCCAGTAAACATAGGTGGTTCATCCAACCATGATTGGACTTGTTGGTCATGATCATGCCTAGGTAAAGTATCTACGACGGACGCGGAGTATTTACTCCCGAGATCAAACGCTCCGTGATGAACAGTAAAATAATAAAAAGTTAAAAAGTTGTTCTTTTTCTGTTAAACTTTAACAAATGTTTTGCATGCTTGCAAAATTTCCGTATGAAATACCCTTCGTGGTAATTGTGTAAAAATATTGATACTCCAAAAATGCTACTTTTGAAAACATTTTGAAGTGCTGATTTTTTTTCTTTTTACCATGACTTCCACGAGTGTCATTTCGTAATGAAATTTGCTACGCGTGCAAAACATTTGTCAGAGTTTAGCACAAAAACAATTCAGATTTAAAAAAATACTATTTTTTTCGATTTTACTGTTCATCAAGATGCATTTGAGCTCAGGATGAGAATAGGACTTCCGGTCCGCAAACTCACTTTGCATCTTGAAGGCAATGAGAATAAGCTACTTCCACAGACTCATTCACGAGGGCCACACATTATGCAAGATTTGGTGGGTCTAGACTCTAGAATGTGGGAAAGACCCCCATTCTGCATAGTTGGAATAACGACTTGACTATCAAGAGTTGACAACGATTCTGTTACAGTACATTCCAACTGGATAGCCAATTTCAGACCTTTGTTTAGGGCTGATCATCGCCGATTCAGCGTCATGGACATAGAAAATCCATGGTACTAATAAAAATAATGCGTTCAGACGTCATGACTTTGTAAGGTCTTGTGTGTATAATTAATAAATTGATTGCATGCATCGTCTAGATGCAAAGACCGGAGGATCCTCCTCCGTTTCTAAAAAAAAAAAAATGTGTTCTCCTATATGAAGCCTATCGGCCTACTCTTGGATGCGCGGTAAGACACAGGAAGAGCCACCTGATTAGGAACCACAAAAGATCTTTTCAATAGTTAATTGATTGATGAAGATAGACCTCATGTGCTGGAGCAAAGCAGTTGTTTTCTGCTCTGGTGGGGTCTTTGCATAAGGATAAGACAAGACCAGGAGCTATACTTTCCAGTTCGGTCTTTATGTCGAACACAGTGCAACAACGCCTGGTCTACTTATATAATCTACTAGTACAAATATACTAATATAATAATCTAATAGTATATGTTTAATGAATCAGTGATCGTCATGCGTTGGATTATGATATCAATTGCATTTCTTACTCTGTGTTAATCATAGTACTCCCACGTGAGGGACGCGTGGTTACATAAATCAAAGACCTGAGCTCACGTGATTTAGCACGACTTGTTTTACTTCTGGTCGCCTCGAGAGACCACTGACCTTGCTTTGCCAAGAAAGATAGCCACAACCCAGAGCAAACGAACGCAAGTGTGCGGTGCGATCGGGCTCTTGGAGGCAAATTTTCGTGTTTTTACCCTTTTTGATATAAATTCTGGATCTGACCTCGGTTTAATTTTTTTTCAGGAATTGATATTTTTGCTACTGTTACTAGCTCTGGCGGTAGGGTTAGACAGGCTACCGCCATTGCCCCTGGCGGGAGGGTGCGACGGAGGGGGACGGCGGCCGTTTGACTATGCTGACGTGGATAAGCACCCTACCGCCGCCCCCTTGTCGGTAGGCTGTCTAACCCTACCGCCAGAGCCCATGGCTGGGTTTTGCCCCATAAACCTTCTGTAACGAAATATGTGGGGGCCCTGGCGGTAGGTTCACCCTACCGCCAGGGGGGGCGGCGGTAGGCTGTGTGACCCTACCGCGAGGGTCCTTGGCGGTAGGGTCCTGTATTTTATTGTTTTGAGTTCATTTGCTTGCTTCTTTTCAAATTCAATATGACAGCAAGTTTCATAAATATGACAGCAATATCACAGATCTTAAAAAATTAAACTTGGGCATCACATACACATTAACAAAACTTCAAGTGCATAGAACATTTCAAACGAACTTCAACTAATTAGTAATTGAAGTTCCACATAACCAAAGGGGAACGCACGAGCGAAGGCCTCCGCGTCGCTCCCGTAGGGGCGACTCGGGTGGCGTAACCCTAGCCCGCCGCCGGCCCTCTCCCCCACTTCTCCTCTCCCTCGTCGCCACCGGAGGTGGCCGCCGGCTCGCCGCTCGGCCGCCGGTGAAGGTGGCGGCGAGGATCTGGCCATCCCGTTCTTCCTCGGGGGGCTTTGGATCTGTGGCGGCGGCCTCGGCTGGTGGATCGACGCCGGGTCTGCGTTGACCGGTGCTCGTTGGTGTTGGCCGTTCTTCCTCGGCCGCGGGGCGGCGAGGCGGCGGCAGGTGGCGGCTGTGGTGCGGGTGTCTCAGCGGTGCCCGATCCAGATCTGAAGGCCTCCGTCTACTTCAACCAGGGCTGCCTCCGATGGTCCTTCTTTGGGCGGCCTTTGTCTCCGGAGTGGTACCTGTTTGGCAGCTGGAGGTGGGAGGTGGCTCTGGAGAAATCCGAGGCCAGCAGTGCTGGCCACGATGGCGGCGACGCCCGAGGGCGCCGTACCCTTCTTGTAGGCGCCGTCCAGGTGGCCTCCTTCCCCTCTTCCTTCCACCCAGCTCGTATGCCGGGCGAAAGCCCGTATCCTTGCCGGATCTTGCGACAGCGGCGCTTCGGGCGTCGTCACCCTCTTGGGGGTGTCGTTCGTGGTGAGCTTGGGGTGGATGTGATGCTTTGGTTGCTTGGTGGCGGTTGGTGGCGTGGTCGGAGTTCGTCTGGTGGCGGTGCGTTGGCGCTCTGCCGCCTATGTGCTCAGCTTCGGAGTCCTTCTTCCACGGTGCTTGGTCTTCAGCAGACCTGTCGGACTCGGCGGAGCGGTGCTTCATCCTACTCATTGATGGCGGCGTATCTCGGAGGCGTGGCGCAGTGGAGATTCGGCGTCCGGTGTGTGGCGATGGACACGCGCAAGAGGACGAAGCTGTCTGGTGTCGTGGTGACGTCGATGGCTGAGTGGCCAGACAAGGTAGAAGCCTCAATATTTGCTCTGAAGACGGACCTGTGGAAGATGTCGGCGACGACACACGAGTGCGTCGGACCGGTTTGTACCCGAGACCCGGTATGTGGCTCGGCTGGGGCTGCCAGCTTTTGATGTTAGGCTTAGGTGAGTGGTCTGGGTAGTGGCCCAGCTAGCACCCCTTCATCATTTTGATGTTAGGCTTAGATGAGTGGTCTGGGTAGTGGCCCAGCTAGCACGCCTTCATCATTTGGATAGGAGTAGCGGCATATGTTGCCAAGATGTCAGATTCAGGCATATTGTTGTAATACATTGTAAGGTCCTCGAGAATAATCAATAAAGTGGCCGCATGCATCTCCCGGATGCAGAGGCCGAGGGTCATCCTCCTTTTCTAAAAAAAACATAGGTTCACAAATAGCAAACACATAGATCCACAAATAGCAAACACATAGTTCCACGTAGTTTCACAACCACTGGACAAATTCAACCAAATGAAGTTCAAACACATAGACAACCAAACTACAAGAGCCAACTATCGAAGAGCATAATCATTTGCTCCTTCCCCTCTTGAAGGTACGGTCCTCGTTACTCTTTGAATGAGTCTCTAAAGTCTTCTTCTTGGGCCGTCGAGGGATCGGTCTCTGGAAAGGGTCCGGACTCAGAAAATCCTTCTTCTTCGAGTTCCTCTTCGGCATCTCAGGTGGTTGAGATGATTGAGTTGGTGGACGTCCATAATCTTCATCGTACTCCTCCTCCCCGTTGCGCTCATCCTCCTCATCCTCCTCCTCCCCTTCTTCATATGTGGCCGCCTCCTCCTCCTCCTCCTCCTCCCCATCCTCTTCCTCCTCCTCAACCAACCTAGACGACAAGGGTGAAGGAAATATGCCCTAGAGACAATAATAAAGATGTTATTTGTATTTCCTTATATCATGATAAATGTCTTTTATTCATGCTAGAATTGTATTAACCGGAAACTTAGTACATGTGTGGATACATAGACAAAACAGTATGTCCCTAGTATGCCTCTACTAGACTAGCTCATTGATCAAAGATGGTTATGTTTCCTAGCCATAGACATGAGTTGTCATTTGATCAACGGGATCACATCATTAGGAGAATGATGTGATGGACAAGACCCATCCGTTAGCATAGCACTATGATCGTTTAGTTTAACTGCTATTGCTTTCTTCATGACTTATACATGTTCCTATGACTATGAGATTATGCAACTCCCGAATACCGTAGGAACACCATGTGTGCTATCAAACGTCACAGCGTAACTGGGTGATCATAAAGATGCTCTACAGGTGTCTCCGAAAGTATTCGTGGTGTTGGCATAGATCAAGATTAGGATTTGTCACTTCGAGTGTCGGAGAGGTATCTCTGGGCCCTCTCGGTAACACACATCACAATAAGCCTTGCAAGCAAAAGACTAATGAGTTAGTCACGAGATGATGTGTTACGGAACGAATAAAGAGACTTGCCGGTAAACGAGATTGAACTAGGTATAAAGATACCGACGATCGAATCTCGGGCAAGTAACATACCGTTTGACAAAAAGAAACAACGTATGTTGTTATGCGGTTCTGACCGATAAAAGATCTTCGCAGAATATGTAGGAGCCAATATGAACATCCAGGTTCCGCTATTGGTTATTGACCGGAGATGAGTCTCGGTCATGTCTACATAGTTCTCGAACCCGTAGGGTCCGCACGCTTAACGTTTGATGACGATCGGTATTATGAGTTTTTGAGTATTGATGTACCGAAGGTAGTTCGGAGTCCCGGATGAGATCACGGACATGACGAGGAGTCTCGGAATGTCCGAGACATAAAGATTGATATATTGGACGGCTATATTCGGACACCGGAAGTATACCGGAAAAGTTTCGGATTTATCGGGAATGCCGGAGGGGGTTACCGGAACCCCCTACGAGAGGGGATGGTCCATAGTGGGCCTAAAGGGTGAGAGAGAGGCAGCCCATAGGGCTGGCCGGCGCTCCCACCTAGGAATCCTAGTTGGACTAGGATTGGGGGGGCGCCACCTCTCCTAATCCTTTCCCCCTTCTTCCTTCCGGTGAATCCTACTAGGAATAGGATTGCAATCCTATTCCTAGTAGGAGTCCCCTCCCTAGCCGCACCATAGGAGGTGGCCGGCCCCTCCTCCCTTGCTCCTTTATATACGGGGGCAGGGGGGAACCCAAAGACACAAGTTGAATTGTTTTAGCCGTGTGCGGTGCCCCCCTCCATAGAATCACACCTCGGTCGTACCGTCGCGGAGCTTAGGCGAAGCCCTGCGCCTGTGAACACATCATATCCGTCACCACGCCGTCGTGCTGACGAAACTCTCCCGTGAAGCTCTACTGGATCAAGAGCTCGTGGGACGTCATCAAGCTGAACGTGTGCTGAACGCGGAGGTGCCGTACGTTCGTTGCTTGATCGGTTGGATCGCAAAGAAGTTCGACAACATCAACCGCGTCACTTGACGCTTCCGCTCCCGGTCTACGAGGGTACGTAGACACACTCTCCCCTCTCGTTGCTATGCATCTGGTAGATAGATCTTGCGTGATCGTAGGAAAATTTTAAAATACTACGTTCCCCAACAGTGGTATCAGAGCCAAGTCTATGCGTAGATGATATGCACGAGTAGAACACAATGAGATTGTGGACGATACTAGTCATACTGCTTACCAGCATGTCATACTTTGCTTCGGCGGTATTGTGAGATGAAGCGGCCCGGACCGACATTACGCGTACGCTTACGCGAGACTGGTTTCACCGTTACGAGCACTCGTTGCTTAAAGGTGACTGGCGGGTGTCTGTCTCTCTCACTTTAGCTGAATCAAGTGTGGCTACGCCCGGTCCTTGTGAAGGTTAAAACAGCACATACTTGACGAAACATCGTTGTGGTTTTGTATGCGTAGGTAAGAACGGTTCTTGCTAAGCCCGTAGCAGCCACGTAAAACTTGCAACAAACAAAGTAGAGGACGTCTAACTTGTTTTTGCAGGGCATGTTGTGATGTGATATGGTCAAGACATGAGTTATACGATTTTGTATGAGATGATCATGTTTTGTAAAGTTATCGGCAACTGGCAGGAGCCATATGGTTGTCGCTTTATTGTATGAAATGCAATCGCCATGTAATTGCTTTACTTTATCACTAAGCGGTAGCGATAGTCGTGGAAGCAATAGTTGGCGAGACGACAACGATGCTACGATAAAGATCAAGGTGTCAAGCCGGTGACGAAGGTGATCTTGACGGTGCTTTGGAGATGGAGATCAAAAGCACAAGATGATGATGGCCATATCATGTCACATATTTTGATTGCATGTGATGTTTATCTTATTATGCTTCTTATTTTGCTTAGAACGACGGTAGCATTATAAGATGATCCCTTACTAGATTTCAAGGTATAAGTGTTCTCCCTGAGTATGCACCGTTGCGAAAGTTCGTCGTGCCGAGACACCACGTGATGATCGGGTGTGATAAGCTCTACGTTCAAATACAACGGGTGTAAGCCAGTTTTGCACACGCAGAATACTCGGGTTAAACTTGACGAGCCTAGCATATACATATATGGCCTCGGAACACTGGAGACCGAAAGGTCGAGCGTGAATCATATAGTAGATATGATCAACATAAGATGTTCACCATTGAAAACTACTCCATCTCACGTGATGATCGGACATGGTTTAGTTGATTTGGATCACGTGATCATTTAGATGACCAGAGGGATGTCTATCTAAGTGGGAGTTCTTTAAATTAATATGATTAAATTGAACTTTAATTTATCATGAACTTAGTCCTGATAGTTTTGCATATCTATGTCGTTGTAGATCAATGGCCCGTGCTACCGTTCCTTTGAATTTTAATGCATTCCTAGAGAAAGCTAAGTTGAAAGATGATGGTAGCAATTACACGGACTGGGTCCGTAACCTGAGGATTATCCTCATTGCTGCACAGAAGAATTATGTCCTTGAAGCACCGCTAGGTGACAAGCCCCCTTCCGCTGATGCAGACGCTTTGAACGTCTGGCAGTCGCGGTCTTATGACTACACGATAGTTCAGTGTGCCATGCTTTACGGCTTAGAACCGGGACTTCAACGACGTTTTGAACGTCATGGAGCATATGAAATGTTCCAGGAGTTGAAGTTAATATTTCAAGCAAATGCCCGAATTGAGAAATATGAGATTTCCAATAAGTTCTACAACTGCAAAATGGAGGAGAATAGTTCTATCAGTGAACACTTGCTCAGAATGTCTGGGTACTACAATCATATGACTCAACTTGGTTGCAATGTTGACGAGGATAGTGTCATTGATAGAGTTCTTCAATCACTGCCACCAAGCTATAAAGGCTTCGTGATGAACTATAACATGCAAGGGATGCAAAAGACAATTCCCGAGCTCTTCGCTATGCTCAAAGCTGCGGAGGTAGAAATCAAAAAGGAGCATCAAGTGTTGATGGTTAACAAGACCACTAGTTTCAAGAAAAAGGGCAAGGGAAAGAAAGGGAACTTCAAAAAGAATAGCAAGTCAGTTGCTACTTCAACGAAGAAACCCAAATCTGGAGCCAAGCCTGAAACTGAGTGCTTCTACTGCAAGGGGACTGGACACTGGAAGCGGAACTGCCCCAAGTATTTGGCGGATAAGAAGGATGGCAAGATGAACAAAGGTATATGTGATATACATGTTATTGATGTGTACCTTACTAATGCTCGTAGTAGTACCTGGGTATTTGATACCGGTTCGGTTACTAATATTTGTAACTCAAAACAGGGACTACGGATTAAACGAAGATTAGCTAAGGACGAGGTGACGATGCACGTGGGAAACGGTTCCAAAGTCGATGTGATCGCCGTCGGCACGCTACCTCTACATCTACCTTCGGGATTAGTTTTAGACCTAAATAATTGTTATTTGGTGCCAGCGTTGAGCATGAACATTATATCTGGATCTTGTTTATTGCGAGACGGTTATTCATTTAAATCAGAGAATAATGGTTGTTCCATTTTGATGAATAATATCTTTTATGGTCATGCACCCTTGAAGAGTGGTCTATTCTTATTGGATCTCGATTGTAGTGATACACATATTCATAATATTGAAACCAAAAGATGCAAGGTTAATAATGATAATGCAACTTATTTGTGGCACTGCCGTTTAGGTCATATTGGTGTAAAACGCATGAAGAAACTCCATAAAGATGGACTTTTGGAATCACTTGATTATGAATCACTTGGTGCTTGCGAACCATGCCTCATGGGCAAGATGACTAAAACTCCGTTCTCTGGAACCATGGAGCGAGCAACAGATTTGTTGGAAATCATACATACTGATGTATGTGGACCAATGAGTGTTGATGCTCGCGGCGGGTATCGTTATTTTCTGACCTTCACTGATGATTTGAGCAGATATGGGTATATCTACTTAATGAAACACAAGTCTGAAACATTTGAAAAGTTCAAAGAATTTCAGAGTGAAGTAGAGAATCATCGTAACAAGAAAATAAAGTTCCTACGATCTGATCGTGGAGGAGAATATTTGAGTTACGAGTTTGGTCTTCATTTGAAACAATGTGGAATAGTTTCACAACTCACGCCACCTGGAACACCACAGCGTAATGGTGTGTCCGAACGTCGTAACCGTACTTTATTGGATATGGTGCGATCTATGATGTCTCTTACCGATTTACCACTATCACTTTTGGGGTTATGCATTAGAGACAGCTACATTCACGTTAAATAGGGCACCATCTAAATCCGTGGAGATGACACCATATAAACTGTCATTTCTTTAAGTTTGGGACTGCGATGCTTATGTGAAAAAGTTTCAACATGATAAGCTCGAACCCAAATCGGAGAAGTAAATCTTCATAGGATACCCAAAAGAAACTGTTGGGTACACCTTCTATCACAGATCCGAAGGCAAGATCTTTGTTGCTAAGAGTGGATCCTTTCTAGAGAAGGAGTTTCTCTCGAAAGAAGTGAGTGGGAGGAAAGTAGAACTTGATGAGGTAATTGTACCTTCTCCCGGATTGGAAAGTAGTACATCACAGGAAATTGTTCCAGTGATTCCTACACCAATTAGTGAGGAAGTTAATGATAATGATCATGAAACTTCGGATCAAGTTTCTGCTGAACGTCGTAGATCAACCAGAGTACGTTTCGCACCAGAGTGGTACGGCAACCCAGTTCTGGAAATCATGTTACTAGACCATGATGAACCTACGAACTATGAGGAAGCGATGATGAGCCCAGATTCCGCAAAATGGCTTGAAGCCATGAAATCTGAGATGGGATCCATGTATGAGAACAAAGTATGGACTTTGGTTGACTTGCCCGATGATCGGCAAGCCATCGAAAATAAATGGATCTTCTAGAGGAAGACCGACGCAAACGGTAATATTACTGTTTACAAAGCTCGACTTGTTGCGAAAGGTTTTCGACAAGTTCAAGGAGTTGACTACGATGAGACTTTCTCACCTGTAGCGATGCTTAAGTCTGTCCGAATCATGTTAGCAATTGCCGCATTTTATGATTATGAAATCTGGCAAATGGATGTCAAAACTGCATTCCTAAATGGATATCTCAAAGAAGAGTTGTATATGATGCAACCAGAAGGTTTTGTCGATCCAAAAGGTGCTAACAAAGTATGCAAACTCCAGCGATCCATCTATGGACTGGTGCAAGCATCTCGGAGTTGGAATATACGCTTTGATGAGGTGATCAAAGCATATGGTTTTATACAGACTTTTGGAGAAGCCTGTATTTACAAGAAAGTGAGTGGGAGCTCTGTAGCATTTCTAATATTATATGTAGATGACATATTGTTAATTGGAAATGATATAGAATTTCTGAATAGCATAAAAGGATACTTGAATAAAAAAATTTCAATGAAAGACCTCGGTGAAGCTGCTTACATATTAGGCATCAAGATCTATAGAGATAGATCAAGACGCTTAATTGGACTTTGACAAAGCACATACCTTGATAAGATTTTGAAAAGGTTCAAAATGGATCAGTCAAAGAAAGGGTTCTTGCCTGTTTTACAAGGTATGAAGTTGAGTAAGACTCAATGCCCGACCACTGCAGAAGATAGAGAGAAAATGAAAGTCATTCCCTATGCCTCAGCCATAGGGTCTATCATGTATGCAATGCTGTGTACCAGACCTGATGTGTGCCTTGCTATAAGTCTAGCAGGGAGGTACCAAAGTAATCCAGGAGTGGATCACTGGACAGCGGTCAAAAACATCCTAAAGTATCTGAAAAGAACAAAGGATATGTTTCTCGTATATGGAGGTGACAAAGAGCTTGTCGTAAACGGTTACTTCGATTCTAGCTTTGACACTGATCCGGATGACTCAAAGTCACAAACCGGATATGTATTTTTATTGAACGGTGGAGCTGTCAGCTGGTGCAGTTCCAAGCAGAGCGTCGTGGCGGGATCTACGTGTGAAGCGGAATACATAGCTGCTTCAGAAGCAGCAAATGAAGGAGTCTGGATGAAGGAGTTCATATCCGATCTAGGTGTAGTACCTAGTGCATCGGGTCCAATGAAAATCTTTTGTGACAACACTGGAGCCATAGCCTTGGCGAAGGAATCCAGGTTTCACAAGAGAACAAAGCACATCAAAAGACGCTTCAATTCCATCCGCGATCTAGTCAAGGAGGGAGACATAGAGATTTGCAAAATACATACGGATCTGAATGTTGCAGACCCGTTGACTAAGCCTCTTCCACGGGCAAAACATGATCAGCACCAAGACTCCATGGGTGTGAGGATCATCACTTTGTAATCTAGATTATTGACTCTAGTTCAAGTGGGAGACTGAAGGAAATATGCCCTAGAGGCAATAATAAAGATGTTATTTGTATTTCCTTATATCATGATAAATGTCTTTTATTCATGCTAGAATTGTATTAACCGGAAACTTAGTACATGTGTGGATACATAGACAAAACAGTATGTCCCTAGTATGCCTCTACTAGACTAGCTCATTGATCAAAGATGGTTATCTTTCCTAGCCATAGACATGAGTTGTCATTTGATCAACGGGATCACATCATTAGGAGAATGATGTGATGGACAAGACCCATCCGTTAGCATAGCACTATGATCGTTTAGTTTAACTGCTATTGCTTTCTTCATGACTTATACATGTTCCTATGACTATGAGATTATGCAACTCCCGAATACCGTAGGAACACCTTGTGTGCTATCAAACGTCACAACGTAACTGGGTGATCATAAAGATGCTCTACAGGTGTCTCCGAAAGTATTCGTGGTGTTGGCATAGATCAAGATTAGGATTTGTCACTTCGAGTGTCGGAGATGTATCTCTGGGCCCTCTCGGTAACACACATCACAATAAGCCTTGCAAGCAAAAGACTAATGAGTTAGTCACGAGATGATGTGTTACGGAACGAGTAAAGAGACTTGCCGGTAAACGAGATTGAACTAGGTATAAAGATACCGACGATCGAATCTCGGGCAAGTCACATACCGTTTGACAAAAGGAACAACGTATGTTGTTATGCGGTTCTGACCGATAAAAGATCTTCGTAGAATATGTAGGAGCCAATATGAACATCCAGGTTCCGCTATTGGTTATTGACCGGAGATGAGTCTCGGTCATGTCTACATAGTTCTCGAACCCGTAGGGTCCGCACGCTTAACGTTTGATGACGATCGGTATTATGAGTTTTTGAGTATTGATGTACCGAAGGTAGTTCGGAGTCCCGGATGAGATCACGGACATGACGAGGAGTCTCGGAATGTCC
The DNA here is from genome assembly GCA_902687465.1 of Secale cereale. Classification (NCBI taxonomy): domain Eukaryota; kingdom Viridiplantae; phylum Streptophyta; class Magnoliopsida; order Poales; family Poaceae; genus Secale; species Secale cereale. The sequence goes on along the minus strand of LR738710.1, from coordinate 800,398,002 downwards.
GAGACATAAAGATTGATATATTGGACGGCTATATTCGGACACCGGAAGTATACCGGAAAAGTTTCGGATTTATCGGGAATGCCGGAGGGGGTTACCGGAACCCCCTACGAGAGGGGATGGTCCATAGTGGGCCTAAAGGGTGAGAGAGAGGCAGCCCATAGGGCGGGCCGGCGCCCCCACCTAGGAATCCTAGTTGGACTAGGATTGGGGGGGCGCCACCTCTCCTAATCCTTTCCCCCTTCTTCCTTCCGGTGAATCCTACTAGGAATAGGATTGCAATCCTATTCCTAGTAGGAGTCCCCTCCCTAGCCGCACCATAGGAGGTGGCCGGCCCCTCCTCCCTTGCTCCTTTATATACGGGGGCAGGGGGCACCCAAAGACACAAGTTGAATTGTTTTAGCCGTGTGCGGTGCCCCCCTCCACAGAATCACACCTCGGTCGTACCGTCGCGGAGCTTAGGCGAAGCCCTGCGCCGGTGAACACATCATATCCGTCACCACGCCGTCGTGCTGACGAAACTCTCCCGTGAAGCTCTACTGGATCAAGAGCTCGTGGGACGTCATCAAGCTGAACGTGTGCTGAACGCGGAGGTGCCGTACGTTCGGTGCTTGATCGGTTGGATCGCGAAGAAGTTCGACAACATCAACCGCGTCACTTGACGCTTCCGCTCCCGGTCTACGAGGGTACGTAGACACACTCTCCCCTCTCGTTGCTATGCATCTGGTAGACAGATCTTGCGTGATCGTAGGAAAATTTTAAAATACTACGTTCCCCAACAAAGGGAACATGGCTCGATGAGCCGATGTGACCCTGTGTGGCTGCAGGTTGATAAGCTTCAACCGACCCTGCTCCACACTACAAGAAATATGTCAACTTGTGACCACCACTATTGGTCACTAAATGGTCACAAATTTCCATTTGTGACCTTTTTGTGACCAAAAACATAAGGTCAAAAGTTGGCCGACATAAACTGATATTAGCGACCTTCTCTGTGAGAAGGTCATAGACGTTTATGACCAAAATATGCCTATTGTCGTGTTTTGGTCACTAGCAGCCTCCCTAGACCACGTAGGCATCCAGCGTGGCAAGCTGATGTGGCACAAGAATCAGCCCGGTCCAATTCGATTTTCTACATGGGCCTAGCCCGACAATTCAGCCTTTTTAATGTTTTTTCCCTGTGCTTTTATTAGCTACATGGGCCTGGCCCAACAATTCATCTTTCATGAGCTTCTGCCATTTTTTTGGGCCTCATCCTTTTTGCAATCTATTTCCTTTTTTATTTTCTGAGATTTTACATTGTTTCATTTTTTAAACGGCCCAGTGCTTGTTGGGCTGTGGCCTTCTTCAGCCCAATTATTTGTCCGGTATTAGGTCTCAGCCTTTTGGACCAGGCTCTAACCCAGTTACACACACGTACATCAAACATTATTTCATATTCAAATCAAGAAAACTCCATCTGAAATTCAAATCATCCATCGCATCACATCAGGTTTACATAACAAATCATCTCAGGAATACATTTCCTTACACAGGAATATAGAAGGAACAGAGGGAATATGCAATAAGACAATTATGGCACATCCTACAACTTGCCATCCTACAACAAGAAGTATATAATAGGAGAGTACAATGGACTTCATTGCTCTCTCTTGTGAGACTTGCTCCAGCTGCGATAACTTGCCATCCTACAACAAGAAGTATATAACAATGAACTTCAAGAATATTATAGGAGCTAAATGCCCAATCAACGCGAAGTGCCCAAAAATGCCTTAGCGCATGCATTCAAAATTTAGACACTTGACATAGCCTCATCAAGCATGCAATAAATTATAGAAAGTAAACGAGGACCAGACTTTACAATTACAGACACATCCATTTCATCACCCAGGTGATGCGGATCTCATCAGCCAGTAGAACACAAAAAAGAGAATAAACTGTACAGCTAAGAGTTTGGCAAAAAACAAAGAAAATATTGCTTGATGAAAAATCATACAGCAGTACAAATGTACCGATATAATGCAAGGGATGGCATGATCCGTCAGAAGTAGCTGGTTATAATAATCATGAAAAATCAGTGGGAATCCGAACGATTTTCTTCATCACCCAGATCATGCACATCTCAGTCAGCAGAACATCAAAAGTAACATAAATAACACAATGATTGTACACAAAATTCTTCACAGCACTATAAAGCATGATCTGTAAATGGTTCCGATAATCCAAGCACAATGTAGGTTGTAAGTAGATAACTGGTGAGTTAAACGATTTTCTTCATCACCCAGAATCATGCTATTCAACCGAACAGAACACAACGAGCAACAAGGCTCATAACCAATGTAGGGATGCATGTACTGTCAGTGTAAAGCAGTACAAATGTGCAAATCGAGTTTAGGAGATGGCATGACCCGTCAGAAATAGCTGGTTATAATAATCATGAAATATCAGTGGGAATCCGAACGATTTTCTTCATCACCCAGGTAATTCCTGCTCGTCCTCGAGTAGGTAAATGATAACAAGAATAATTTCTGTGGTGACATGCTATTAACCATATAAGACTTTCTCATAGTCATATGACAGAAGCTTACTGAGACAATGATTCTAAAGTAACTAAGTTGTCTCAAGAGAAAATCACAAATGACTGAAAGTTTTACAACATGAAACTGAAACATCAAAAAGATTTGCAATGAACATGATGTGCAAATATGATCAAGTGATATCTAGCTTGCCCCCTTTAGTGATGCAAAACATAAATGCAAGGGCACCTTCAAGGTGTAAGTGATGACTAGATACAATCATTTCAGAATAAACGATATCACAATCATGCAAAAGACAATGCTACTTTGGGACAATGCACATTACAGTCAGAATGACAATCATGCTCTCAGTAGTTGATGCTTGAAGTGCTAGAGCTTTTTATTTTGAAACATGGAAGCAATTGTGTCAACGGTAGTAGTACTTCATATGTGTCATGTATAAAACATCTTATAAGTTGCAAGCCTCATGCATCGAATACCAATAGTGCTCGCTCCTTGTCCTAATTAGCTCGGATCCCCATGGGTTATCATTGCATTGCATATGTTTTTACCAAGTGTCACAAAGGGGTACCTCTATGCCACCTGTACAAAGGTCCAAGGAGATAGATCGCATTTGATTTCTCGTTTTTGATAAATCTCAACTTGAGGACATCCATACCGAGACAACATAGAAAATAGATGATGGACTCCTCTTTAATGCATAAGCATATTCTCATGAGAGATTGAGGATTAAGGTCCAAGCAAAAACTTCCACCATGAGGCATGGCTTTGGTTGGCGGTCCAATGTTCTTCTCTAACAATATGCATATTAATTCAACCCACGGTAAATCACCCTTACTTCAGACAAGACGAACATCCATAGCAACTCACATGATATTCAACAAAGTGTGACAGATGATGGCGTCCCCAGAAACATGGTTACCGCTCAGCAAGCAACTCATAAGAAATAAGATACATAGGCAACATATTCTTTACCACAATAGTTTTTAGGCTACTTTCCCATGAGCTATGTATTGCATGATTAATTTGCTTAGTGCAGGTGGAGGTTAGCAAAAGACTGGGAGCGACCAACTAAAAGAGCAATGACGGTCATAATCATGCAGAGCGACAAAGCAATATTGAATCAGGCATGGTAGTTATATCGCTACTTAGAAACAAAAGATCTCAAGGCTTGACAAACTTTCTTTACAGTCTTAAATATGCGTGAGCATACGCCAAGTCAATCAAAATAAATTCTCGAAGGAAGATATTACTAAACCATACCACATCATAGGCAAGCAAACCAAGTTGGTACTCCAATAACACATTGGGAATCTCCCAGCTATCCGAGATTAACCATAAGAAAACCTGAACTACTAAGCACCATCATGAAAGTAGCATATTTATCATAGACATATTAACCCATGCATCGGAAGCAAACTCTCTTAATAAGGTGAGCATGGTAATTAAAAAGAGTTCAAGCAACCAACTAAATAAAAGCTCTTGAAAAGATAAGCATGAATACTAAGAGCAGAGCACGATAGTAGCTATTAAAAGATTAAGAACACACACAGCATAGATAGACATGAAAATTCTATGTAATGTTCTAGTTAGACGTGGAGCGTGTTTCTCTCCCACATAAAGGAATGCTGGGTTCCGACTCGTTATGAAAAACCAAAAAGAAAACGAAAAGCAAGACGCTCCAAGCATAGCACATAACATATGAAGTGATAAAAATATAGCGAAACGAAAGACGAACTGATAATGTTGATGGAGAAGGGGATGCACGGGGGGTATCCCCAAGCTTAGACGCTTGAGTCTCCTTGAATATTTCTTGGGGGTGCACGGGGGCATCCCCAAGCTTGAGCGCTTGACACTCCTGAATCTTTTTATCATCTTCCCTCGCACACTTGAAAACTCCCTTCATACATAACTCATTCATAATCTGATTAGCGAGGTTAGTACCCTTAATAAAATAATTATACCTTGCTGGAAATAAGGATATTCTTGAAGTTCTACTGTTTCTCAAGATTGCCAAAAGGTTTTTGCAAAGAAAAAGAAAGTTCTTAATTTGCAAAGTGAAGGTAAGGCAAAACAGGACAGAATCTGTGAAAAACAGAACAGCAGGCAGTAATTGACCTGTTCGGGATACTTCTGCAACTCAAATAAAAAAACTCAGAACTGACGCACGAAAGACAATTATATAGAGAACGCTTTCGAAAAAATTCAGACCAAAAAGATGATCTGGTGATTTTATACGAATTTTTCTATCCAAGGACAGAATCTGTTTCCTGGACAGCACCTCACAACTTTTGAACTTTCTAGCAATCAGAGGCTATACTTGGCACAAATATGAAAAGCAAAGATACAATGATGATGCTACAGCAGTAAACATCATCAAGACACAACAAAAGCAAAAAAATTATTCATGTGGGCTGCCTCCCAAAAGCGCTTTCTTTTATGCCTTTAAGCTAGGCATAATGCATAGATCAAGTTTTATCAAGAGTAAAAGAATAACTAGCCCGTACAACGGACTCAAAAGGTAACTTGACCTTCTTACGAGGGAAGTGTTCCATCCCTTTCTTGAGAGGAAACTGAAATTTTATATTACCCTCTTTCATGTCAATGACAGCACCAACGGTGCGCAAAAAGGGACGTCCCAAAATAATTGGACATGAAGGATCACATTCAATATCCATAATAGTGAAATCAACGGGCACATAATTATCATTGACAACAATAAGAACATCGTCGATCCTCCCCAAAGGTTTCTTTATGGAAGAATCAACGAGACGAACACCAAAAGAACAAGAATCATAAGGTTTCAATTTAAGCATATCATATATCCTTTTGGGCATAATAGAAGTACAAGCTACAATATCACACAAAGAAAAGCATGAGAAGTTATTTATCTTAATTTTAATCATAGAATCCCAACCATCTCCTATCTTTCTAGGTATGGAGGCTTCTACTCTGAGTTTCTCCTCCCTAGCTTTGATGAGAGCATTAGTGATATGCTCTGTGAAGGCAAGATTAAGCGTGCTAGTGTTGGGATCCTTAGCCATTCCTTGTAGGAAGGTGACAACTTCTGAAATACTACAATTATCAAAGTTAATTTTATCATTAATGGGCAGAATTGTAGTGTCATCCTCTTTGTTTAATTCGCTCTCTATTATAAGAGTTTGAACATCTTCCCAAGTTTCGGGAAGCTTAGGAGCAATTTTAAACAGAGGCTCATACTTTTTTCCTGGAAGGCCATGCCATGGGCATAACTCTCCGTCATAACTAGTGTAATCACAAGGTTTATCTTTTTTATAAACCCCGTCAGAGATAAGTGGGGCAATGGAAGTAGGGGTGTACCCCTCCCATTTAGTGTTTTTGGTAGAACTCATAGTAGCAAGCAAGCAAGATAACTATTTTTGTGATTTTTGATAAAAGGAACTAAAGCAAATATGAAAGGTAAACTAACAAGACTAATAAGCAAAGGTAAAAGATAGCATGCAACTCCCCTATCCTGAAGAGTGGAGTCCCCGGCAACAGCGCCAGAAAATACTCCTTGATGGGCCTCGAACCCCTTGTTGGATTACCCCAAGTGGAAGGTGTAAGATGCAGTAAGTAGAAGTGTTTTCCCCTAGCAAATATGCCAAGGATCGAATCCCCAGAGACTCCTAGGTTCAACAGGTAGGTGTCAACCGCTAACGGCGCAATTAGCAATCAACGTGGACCTGCACACAGATACAAATAACTTTGCTCCCAACGAGTACAGAGAGGTTGTCAATCTCTCCGGCCTTGCAGTTCACAAAGGGTTAAAAGCAATATGATAGTAGTGATAGATAGTGTTTTGCAATAGTAAATAAAATAGCGGAAAAGTAAATAGTATATGTGATCAATGATGGTAATATGGACCGGAGTCACATGATGTTCACTAGTGATGTCTCTCTCCCAAAAGACGATAAAATAACTATGTGAGGTAAACAAATTACAGCTGGGCAATTGACAGGACCACGAACGCAAACCAATGCTGACTACATTGCAAGAAAGGTTGAGGTTCAAAGCATGGGCGGTACACCAAAGTAAGTAGACTGAAATCCATCAATATCTACTACTAATCATCCACCTTGAGATATCTACCCAGAACATCTCGCTGGTATTAAGTTGCGAGTCCCACCCAAAGTGTAAACTCAATGCAACAGACAACTTCATTAAAAGAACTTTGCGTAAAGTAAACAATCCTTGCACCCGCGGGCACAAGCACCGTTGTTTTCCCCCTTGTGGCAACAGCACATCCCCTAGACTCATGTTTCTGTCACTCAAGCTAGTCATCGAGGGGCATGAACCCACAATCGAGCATAACGTTCCCTCTTGGAGTCACTACTTACTACTCGGCCAAAGCAATAAATAACAACGGAGAACATGCAAGAATTACTTATGAACTAAAATATAAAAGAGGTGAATCAAATATATTACTCAAGATCAATCTGAACATAATCTCATAATCCATCGGATCCCAGCAAACTCAACATAGCAACAGCATAAGGATTACATAGGTGCCTCGATCATGTAGGGCAGCTCACGAGGACTAATTAGTGAAGCACAAGAACGGGAGGAGAACATCACATAGCTACTGGTCATGGACTCATGGTCCAAGAGAGACTACTCACGAGTCATCCGGGAGGCGTCCATGGTGGTGGAGAAGCTCCCGGTGGTGATCCTCCCCTCCGGCAGGGTGCCGGGAGGAGTTCTCCTGGTGCTCCCGATCTTGGAAGCGGCGGCGGCGGCGCAACAGAGATGGGATCGTGAAAAGAAGTCATGTTTCAAGGGTTACGGGGGACCCTTTAAATATCTGCCAAAGTAGGGCACCGGGGGGCTCTCAGGGGGCCGAGGCGCCCCCCCCCCCGACGCGGCCCAGGGGGGGCGCGCCCACAGGGCGCCTGGAGCCCCTGTGCCCCGCCCCCCCAGGCTCCCCTTCGGAAGCAGTGTCGTTCCCGGAATGCTGATTTTTTATATTTTTTTCTGTATTTTTCTGGGCAGTTCTCGAAACGTGAAAACCTGAAATACAAAAACAGCCGAAAACAGAAACTGGCACTGGGGTGCACTGCATTAGTAAGTTAGTCCAAATATGATCAAAAGTGTATGAATATCATAGCAATATCACCCAAAAGTGGCATGGAGCAAGCAGAAATTATAGATACGTTTTGGACGTATCACCAGGTCATGCAGATCTCATCAGCTAGTAGAACACAAAAAAGAGAATAAACTGTACAGCTAAGAGGTTTGCAAAAAACAAAGAAAATATTGCTTGATGAACAATCATACAGCAGTACAAATGTACCGATATAATGCAAGGGATGGCATGATCCGTCAGAAGTAGATGGTTATAATAATCATGAAAAATCAGTGGGAATCCGAACGATTTTCTTCATCACCCAGATCATGCACATCTTAGCCAGCAGAACATCAAAAGTAACATAAATAACACAATGATTGTACACAAAATTCTTCACAGCATTATAAAGCATGATCTGTAAATGGTTCCGATAATCCAAGGGAATCAGCATAATTTTTTTAATGCAAAACATATCAACAGAGTTTATATGACAAGCTGAACGCTTATCTACTAGCGTACCAGCAAATCAGTTTGAACTTTCATAGAATGATTAGTACAACTAGACCCATTTTAGTTGAGCAGTACATGAAAGACCAATCTTAACTGACTGGTAGCAGTCGACCACTAGCAACTAATGAGCACTGAAGAAACCGGACAAGGAAATAGCATACCCTGATGGTGTCGGCGTAGTTCCATCCGACCTCCTCGAAGAGCTGGCCGAGATCAGTTATCTGGACTATCACTCCATTCACTCTACAGAGATCGCTCAGACTGTCGAGTCTCCATGAACTAGCTTATAGAGGGCTTCCACAAAGTCCTTGTAGAATCCAACAATACCTGCCAGCCACACAGAAACATCAGAGCAACATAAGCCCCTGATTGAGTACTCGAACACACTGAAAAAGAGACATGGCATGTAGCACGCCGGCGGTCACCTACCTGGACAACATAAGCCTAAGTCATTTTGTTGTATTCAGAGCATGAACAACATTCAACATTCAGCATGTTATCTACACAAAGAACAACAACATTCAGACAAATCAAACAGAGCATGAACAACATTCAACATTCAGCATGTTATCTACACAGAGAACAACAACATTCAGCATGAACAGCATTGAGCAGGCATGAACAAGCTACGAAAACCTGTTGCAGCAGAAAAGTGAGAAAGTAGAGTCACCCAACAACAGAACTTTTGCAATTGCAGCTACACCCAATCTGGGCTGCTGCCATGTACTACTTTTAGTCTAGTTCAAAACCGAAGCATGGACTGTATATATATATAATGGGGTTATAAGTAATGAGCATCCCTTACACTGGAACTCCACAGTGCAAAAACATGCATAATTGGCATCAGAGTTCCACTTTGACATGGCAAAGAGATGCTCATAACTCCTACCTACCCAACACTGGACCATGCAAGCAAGGCTTGTTTGTAAACCAAATGATGAGCACCTCAAAGAGCACCACTCTATATCTAGCCATAACCCACCACAACAAGAAACACATGGCGCTCCCTCAATCCCCATGAATCAATTCCAAACCAGTAAAGCCAAGCAATCTAATATTCGATATTCAGATTTCAGATTGGATCACTGCAGAATTAACCAAATCAATATTCTAAATGTGGCTGGAACTGAATGTGGATGCACAAATTTTGGTCTAAATACAACATAGGCAGGCAAATGCTTAGTGTAACTAATGAACTGCTGTTGTTTGCATTTCTAAACTTTGCTAAATGAAGACGAATACACCAACAACTAATGAACTCCATCTCTAGACGAACAAAGCAAAAAAAATAGCCAAATCTCTCCAAGCACACCTAAAACTAATGAACTCTATCTACACAGACTCCATCGGATCACACCACAGTAAGCATAAGCTTCTGTACAGTCTATAGGAAGGGGAGAAGAAGAATAACATGCATGGCGTCAGGGCGGTGGTGGAGGGGCGACTTCCATGGCGTCGGGCAGTGGTGCAGGAGAACCATCCATGCCGTTGGGACAGGGGATGAAGACGGTGTTCCTCCGTCCGTGCCCGTCCTGCTCCTCCTCCTCCGTTTGCACCATGGATCTGCAGCAAAAGAAATCATAGGAAAGAATAGGTGAGGTGGGGAGGAGAGGGTGGGTCGAACACGGAGGAGAAGCACCAACCAGGGCCAATCCGGCGCCTGCTGGCCTCCATCTCGACGAACTTGAAGGCGATGCCAAGGAAGCCGAAGAGGACGAAGACGTTGGAGCAGGCACGCGAGAAGTCCCCCGCCGCCATCCCGGGCTGCTGCTGCTGCTTGGTGGTGCTTAGCACCGCTGCGGTGGTGCCCACAGCATCGAGGATCTCGTGGTTTCTCAGGGACTGGCTCGCCGCCGACGACGACGCCAGGGCCGACGCTACCATCGCGTCGCCAGGGCCGCATCCACGCAGTCGATGGGGGCCACGCGGAAGCGGTTGTGGATCTGGGCCCCGACGGCGCGGACCCCCTCCACCAACGACACCTCGCCGCCAGCCACCATGGAGGAGTTAGCCATCAAGCAGGAAGGGGTCTCAGGCTAGGGTTTGGTCTGGAAGAGGGGATTGTCACTCGGCTCAGTGTGGAGGAGGCCGAGATTGGGGATGATCGATCCAGAGAGGAGGAGTCGTGGGTTGGGGTTATCGATCCAGAGAGGAGGAGGAGGAGGAGTCGTGGAAACGTGGGTTGGAGGGAATCGATCCATAGTCGTGGATCTCGCCGGACAGAGGGCGCCGGAGGTGGCGGCGGCCAGGGGGAGTGAAATCTAGTGTTCGAGAGAGAGAGGAGGGCACGAGGGTTGGGTGGGGTTCGTGAGAGAGAGAGGGGGTAGTGGTTGGGTGCGTGAGAAGAGAGAGAGAGAGAGAGAGAGAGAGAGAGAGAGAGAGAGAGAGAGAGAGAGACGTGTGTGAGACAGGCGGGCCGTTGGATCCAGAGCATCCGACGGTGATTAGGCACGATCCGCGTGAGATGCTCGTGGACCAATCAGAACACGGTATACAAGTACGGCATTTTGACCATCTAAATTGGTCGTAATTTACTAAAAGTAAGGTGCTAAATCATATTGGCTATTTTATGACCTGAAAAATAAAAATAAAAATGGAATACCTTCTCATGTGTCATCAAATTTGACCTTAGTTTTCAGGAATAATGACAAATCGAAATAAGACAAATATATTTTAAAAAGAGTTAGGAGAAATTAGTTTTTTTAATCATTTTCCATTTTTCAAGTGTCCAAAATGAGTTCTTTTGTGAAGGACCTACCATATGTTTATTGCAATTTTGTACCAAATCATTTTAATAAAATACTAGGCCATATTTAATGCACAATTAACAAAATGGTTGGGTGTAAAAAGTTTTGATCCACCTCTCGTGAAAAAGACAAATTTTCGCCGATTCAGTTGGAAGCGGGTCAAATTTGAACTGCAGCTGCCTTGTAGTTTGCTCTTTATTTTTTACAAAAATCATTTCTAGGTACATAAGTATCTATTTAATCGGAGAAACACCAAAAAAATACCAAGATTTAACCACTAGCTAGGAACGGTCATTCCCACCGTTTTGACCGCATTTTGAAACGGGCATAAAAAATACAAAAAAATTTAAAAAAATTGGAACACATTCGCATTGTGTCATTATATATGACCAAGTTACCAGGAAAAATAATAAACTTGTAATACGGCAATTTTTTTAAAAAAGTGTTCTCGGAAATGAGCTATCATGCGTGAAGATTCATGTCTTTCAAGCCAAATGATCAATCCTATGGCCACATTCATGGCATAGTTTATTCAAATGATCTCATATTGTGCACAAGGGTGCATCTTGGAATGGCAAACAATATTGCCTAAGGAAGTTTTCATTTTCTTTGGACGAAAAATTCATTTTCCATTTTTCGAGTGCCCACAAGGAGGTTTTTTTGTGAAGGGCCTCCCAAATAATTGTTGCAACATTGTACCAAATCAATAATATGAAATACTAGGGCATATTTAATGCACAATTGACAAAATGGTTGGGTGTAAAAAGTTATGATCCACCTCTCGTGAAAAAGACAAAATTTCCATCGATTCAGTTGGAAGTGGGTCAAATTTGAACTGCAGCTGCCTTGTAGTTTGCTCTTTAGTTTTTACAAAATCATTTCTAGGTACATAAGTATCTATTTAATCAGAGAAACACCAAAAAAAATACCAAGATTCAACCACTAGCTAGGAACGGTCATTCCCGCCGTTTTGACCGCATTTTGAAACGGGCATAAAAAATTCAAAAAAATCAAAACATTGGAACACCTTCGCATTGTGTCATTATATATGACCAAGTTATCAGGAAAAATAATAAACTTGTAATACGGCAATTCTTTTAAAAAAGTGTTCTCAGAAATGAGCTATCATGCGTGAAGATTGATGGCTTTCAAGCCAAATGATCAATCATATGGCCACATTCATGGCATAGTTTGTTGAAATGATCTCATAATGTGCACAAGGGTGCATCTTGGAATGGCAAACAATATTGCCTAAGGAAGTTTTCATTTTCTTTGGACGAAAAATTGATTTTCCATTTTTCGAGTGCCCACAAGGAGGGTTTTTTGTGAAGGACCTCCCAAATAATTGTTGCAAAATTGGACCAAATCAATTTTCTAAAATACTAGGACATATTTAATGCACAATTGACAAAATGGCTGGGTGTAAAAAGTTTTGATCCACCTCTCGTGAAAAAGACAAATTTTCATCGATTCAGTTGGAAGCGGGTCAAACTTGAATTGTAGCTGCCTCATAGTTTGCTATTTATTTTTTCCAAAAATCATTTCTAGTTACATAAGTACCTATTTAATCATAAATACATGGTTTGGTGGCGATACGTCGAGGTTTGGGCGGTGGTCGAGGGCCCCAACTCTAGAGCGCGTAAACTCGCATGCTCGCCGTGTGGTCACCGCGTGATTGTGGCGTTGCCATGTGTTATGGGAGGCCTAGGCATGTCTAGTGGGTTGGGCACTCCCCAGGTAGGTGCTAGGAAGAAAATTACAACATAAGATTCTCACGAGGAGACCGATCGATGCTCAAACATGAATTAGCAGCCAAGTGTTTGATTAGCGGTACGGGAAATGCACATGGCTAATGGGCGTGAGTTTTGGTTCAGGATGATCAGTTACTAAGAAGACCGTCTTCACAAATTTTCAGCTCAAAAGGAGGAGTCTAGGTGGTACTTGCTTTGCAAAGTACCACACTGGACATAAATACGAATGTTGAAGCTGGGCTCAAAATAATGAATGGATTGAGCTGGCATTTGGTGGAGGATAGTTATTTGGGCATAGGAAAGCACTGTAGAAAATGGATACCATTTGGACATGCCAAAGTGGTACTTCCTTCACAAAGTGTTTTTTGAACAGAATAGGAAAATGAATATTTTTGAACTAGGAAAGGAAGGTTTTTTGCATATTTGACGAAGATATGACCCAAAGAATTTATGAGATTTTTTGGGGATTTTTGGGAATGACAGAAATATAGGTTGCTTCACAACCTAGGGCAAAAACTGCCACATGGCATGACACATAGGCAAAACTGATGAGGTGGCGCCTAGTCGTAGCAACCCACCACAATTTACAAGGTTATGACCATCTATATTGGTCATGATCAGCTAGAAATAAGGCAGCGGATCGGTGCTATCTGCTTTATGACCATTTCGTGTAAGGAAATTATGACCTTTCTGACCAAAATGGTCGTTATAGTTTAGGGTTTGGAGCCCCCCGAACAGCTTTTAACCAATTGGTCTGAAATGGTCATAGATCTATGACCAATTCTCCCAAGGTCACTGACAGAAGGTCATAAGTTGACATATTTCTTGTAGTGCCAGCACACCCAAGCAGGCCTGCCAGCTTGCGACAACGCTTCACAAGCTTCTGCACTCACAATGAAACAAGGGCATAATAAGTATCAGATTTATGATTGCAAGTGAACCAGATGCATCTGTTCCGAGGAGGCTAAAATTGTACCTTCATCGTCCCCCTCATTTTGTTCTCAGCTTCTACGCTCTCGGGGATATCACCTAGTGCATCTGAGGCTTCAAAGATGCATCTGTTCAGCTCACCAGACTGCAACGACATAAGTCAGTCACGATGACGAATACAATAATTTAAATACAACCGTCCGTTCAAACTTACCACTCTATTGATGAGGGGTGCAAACTCTCTAAATCCACTGTGCATAGCTATGATGCCAGTCTGGTAGGCCTCTTCCTCGGGGTCATCCCTCTCCAGCTCCGCGATGTCTTCCGCCATCCACCGAGGCCTGAGACAAAGACGGTGCTTCTGGCCATCATCGTACCACCTCATGTGTCGGCCCTCGTAATCATTCTAGTCCTTCACTCTCCTCTCCCTATATTTACGATACCTCCGTTCGTTCCACTCTGTCACATGAGTTTTATGCTCCTCTCCCCAGTCTGTGATCGACTGATTCTTTTGTCGGCTCATCCTGCAAGGCATAGGCCACAAGAAACATCATAATAAAGTCGCCACGCAATGAAATCATGTGCGTAGAGAACAAAGCGCTCACAGGTGGAGCGTGTGGCCGCCGGTATCGGTGGGCTGGCCCGATGGGGTATGCTGATACATCCCAAACTGCTTGGCCACGTGGTGTGGCAAGTGCCACTCGACGGCGTACTCACAGATCATGGGCACGATGCACCGCCAGAGACCACTCTTTGTAGTGCACATCACGTTCAGATCAAAGTCCCGCTCTCGGTCATGATACGGCCACCAGTTTACCTATTACATATACATTGGTAAGTTCCCACTCTCGGTCAAAAGTGGAATCCATGAGAAAGATGTTGAGCGAGTTCATATACCTACGAAATCTTCAAAGCGTCCATCTTGTTGGTGTAGGTCTTGTACGAAGTCTTGTTTAGGCCCGTGTAGAGTTTGACAACGTCCCACTCGTAAGCTATGGTGGGGTTTCGAGTCTCGTCGTCGTCTTCGCTATAGGCACCCCATGGGCGTCTTGGCATCTTCTCTGGACGCCCCACCGGCAGCCGCTCCCACATCCAAATGGAGAAGGCCCAGACAAAGCCACCCATATTGGACTTGTCTCCCATCCTCTGTGTTGCGTCGTCAAGCTGCAAAACATCAATTAAGGATCAGATATAACAAAATTTCATGGACACACTTTCGTAGGTAGTTAGGCAATTAGATACTCTCTTACCGAACAGTATAGGTAGGCGAGAGATGCGGTCCCCCAACTGTACCCTGCCTCCCAGTCCGCTAGGAAGAAGAGACACGACCAGTTGGCAGAGTTCCCGGAGCTGTCTGGAAATACGACCTCTGTGAGAATGTATAACAGGTAGGCCATCGCGTATCACTCCATAGTCGTCTCGTCAGCGCCTTCGGGGCATTTGTGCCGGTGCTCCGAGAGCCAGATAAACGGCACACTGGATGTATGGTTACCCTTAGCACCGGGGCAGTCGCCGATGAGGGTGGCAACCCTCTCCTGCCAGTTGGTCCTCTCCACTCACCCGGTGAGTGCATGACCCTCGATCGGCATGGCAGTAATCATCGCCCAATCCTTGAGGGTCACCGTCATCTCCCCGCATGGCAGATGGCAAGAATGGGTCTTCGGTCACCACCGGTCAATCAACGCTGTCAGAGCTGCGTGGACAAGCGTCGGTGGCTGACGCTTGAACTGCAACACAAAACCCAACAAACGGGCTTTATTGAAGAACGGCGCGTAGCGCTCGTCGTAGTCCATATGCCCATATACCCCGTGACCCCTCATGCGCAGTGGCTGGAGCATCCTTGCCATCGTGGCTGAGCACGCACGACTGGAGAATATCCAGCGCTCACTCGACGAACGGGCTCGCCGACTGATTCCCGAATCCAGTCGACGGCCACGGCAGTCATTCCCGCGTGAGATTCAGGTGTTCCGGACGCCCGTCCAGAACCTTGAAGCCGTGGCTAGCATCGCGGATTCTATCCAGCCGTCTCAGTTGGAGGTTGGGAGAGGCCTGCAGCAGATCCGGGCACTGCTCCGGATGGCAGGAGAGCAGAACACGGCTATCTCTCAGTCGCGGAACAGGATTCACAACAGATCGGTGGCAGCGGACACCGTTTGGTCAGCTCACAGCCCAAGATCGCCCTCGAGGCGTGAAGACCGTGGGCCCCGTCAAGACCGGCATATGGGTCGGAATGATGAGCAGTATGATCGTCGACCCAGTCACAACGACCGTAGTCGAGTGCCTACGCCTCCCCCGGGAAGCGGATCATACTCGCCCAAGCGACACGAAGGCAGGCGCTTACGCGACGACGAGCGGAGGATTCCCCCAGATCCCAGAAGGCCCAGCTTCGGTGCAAGATCTATTCTTGTGCAGCGGCTGGTTGACAGGAACAGAGCGTACCGAGAAGAGCAAGGTAGAGATCGTCTGAGTGGAAGCCAAGCGTCTGTTTCTGGACCTGAATGCTTTAGCAGTGCCATCCGGGCTGCTGAGATCCCCCCAAACTTCAGGTTGGCAGCGAGAGTGAGTAATTTCACCGGCGAGTCAAATCCGGACACCTGGCTCGAAGATTACCGAGTGGCTGTGCAGATCGGTGGTGGCAATGATGACGTGGCCACGAAGCACCTTCCTCTGATGTTGGGTGGCTCGGCCCGGGCGTGGCTAAATCTGTTGGTCCCCGGGAGCATTTATAGTTCGGAAGAGCTGGCCCAAGTGTTTATCAGGACCTTCGAAGGCACCTGCAAATGGCCCGCGGGGCTTGCAGAGTTGCAACATTGCGTGCAGAAGCCGAATGAAACCCTGCGAGATTACATCCAAAGATGGACCACCTTGCATCACACAGTGGAGAATGTGTCCGAGCACCAAGCAGTCTGCGCCTTTAAGGAGGGCGTGCAATACAGAGAGCTGAACCTGAAGTTCGGTCGAACGGGAGATATGTCTCTGTCCCGAATGATGGAGATAGCTAGTGGTACGCCAACAGCGAAGAAGCCGATCGGCTCCTCAGTGGCAAGAAACCAGTTGATCAAGATGACCAGAACTCCAATCGGAAACCCAAGCGCAAGGCCGAGCCGGCAGCTCAAGGCAAAGCTGCAGTTGTTAACCAAGGAAAGGGCAAAGGAAAGCCCAAGGGGCCCTGGGTCCCCAAGAAAGTGAAAGATCAAGCAGGAAATGATGTGCTCGACCTGCCGTGTCCTATCAACACGAAGAAAGATGAAGAGGGGAACTTGGTTTATCCCAAGCACACCACTCGTCAGTGCCGGCTCTTGATCCATAGCTTTCAGAAAGATCAGTCGACTGAGAAGGAAAAGGAATCGGAGGAGACCGAGGACAAAGAAGGGGACGGAGGTTACCCCCAGATCAATTCCACCTTGATTATTTTTGCTGACGTCGAAAGCAAAAGTCGACTGAAAGTTATCAACAGAGAAGTCAACATGGTTGCCCCGGCAACAACGACGTATCTGAAATGGTCCAAGACCCCCATCACATTCGACCAATCCGATCACCCCGCGCACATCGCTACCCCTGGGCGGCAGGCGCTGGTGGTCGACCCAGTTGTCGAGGGCACTCGTTTGACCAGGGTCCTGATGGATGGCGGTAGTGGCCTGAACATTCTGTATGCTGAAACCCTCCGTGGGATGGCCATTCCGATGTCCAAGCTAAGCGAGAGTAACATGAGGTTTCACGGGGTCATCCCTGCGAAGAAAGCTGACTCACTTGGCCAAATCTCACTCGATGTGGTTTTTGGGGATTCGAAGAATTACCGCAAAGAGAAGTTGACGTTTGAATTGGTGGACTTCAACAACGCATCATGCCATTCTGGGTAGGCCCGCCTACGCCAGATTCATGGCTCGACCATGCTATGTGTATCTCAAGTTGAAGATGCCGGGGCCCAACGGCGTCATAACCATCACGGGGAACCGACAGAAAGCGGATGAGTGCTTCCAGAAAGGCTAAAAAATTGCGGACGAGCAAATGGCAACAATAGAGATGGAGGAGTACCAGAAGAATGTGGATCTTAGTGATCTGCTACGGGCTAAGAAGCCGACTTCCAAGTCAGCTTTTCAGTCGGCGGGGAAACGAAGCCCGTACACATTCACCGCACCGACCCCAAGGCAACACCGACCCACATCTCAACTACACTCGACAGCAAATAGGAAGAAGTGCTCATTGATACGTCTCCAACGTATCTATAATTTTTGGATGTTTTGGATGTTTAATGAGCTTTGTCATACACTTTTATATCATTTTTGGGACAAACCTACTAACCCAAGGGCCCAGTCCAGATTGCTGTTTTTTGCCTGTTTCAGGGTTTTGCAGAAAAAGAATATCAAACGGAGTCCAAATGGAATGAAACCCTCACGAGAGATATTTTTGGAGAAAATCCCGCACGGGGGACTTGAGAACCACGTTAGGGGAGCCTCGAGGAGCCCACGATGGTGGGGGGCGCGCCCCTCTTCCCAGGGCACGCCCCCTGCCTCGTGGGGCCCTCTAGCATCCCTCGGTGTCCTCCTTCCTCCTATATAAGTCTACGTACTTCGAAACCATCAGCAACAGAGAGAAAACCCTAGTTCCACCGCCGTAATCTTCTATTCCCGTGAGATCCCATCTTGGAGCATGTTCCGGAGCTCCGCCGGAGGGGGGATCCATCACCGAGTTCTTCTACATCATCATCATCGCCCTCACCATGAGTTGTGAGTAGTTTACCACAGACCTTCGGGTCCATAGCTAGTATCTAGATGGCTTCTTCTCTTTCTCTGGATATCAATACAAAGTTCTCCTCGGTCTTCGAGGAGATCTATTCGATGTAATCTCTTTTTGCGGTGTGTTTGTCGAGATCCAATGAATTGTGAGTTTATGATTAAGATTATCTATGAGAAATATTTGGTTCTTTTCTGAACTCTTTATGTGTGCTCATAATATCCTTGCTAGTCTCTTTGAATTATTGGTTTGGTTTGGCCTACTAGATCTATAGTTCTTGCAATGGGAGAAGTGCTTGGCTTTGGGTTCAATTTTGCGGTGTCCTTTCCCAGTGATAGTAGGGCAGCAAGGCACGTATTATATTGTTGCCATCGAGGATAAAAAGATGGGGTTTATATAATATTGCTTGAGTTTATCCCTCTACATTATGTCATCTTGCTTAAGGCGTTACTCTGTTCTTATGAACTCAATACACTAGATGCATGCTGGATAGCGGTCAATGTGTGGAGTAATAGCAGTAGATGCAGGTAGGAGTCGGTCTACTTGTCTCGGACGTGATGCCTATATACAATGATCATGACTAGATAGACCCATAATTATTCGCTTTTCTATCAATTGTTCGACAGTAATTTGTTTACCCGTCGTAGAATATTGCTATCATGAGAGAAGCCACTAGAGAACACTATGGCCCCCGGGTCTATTCTCAACATATCAATCTACATCTACGTTACTTTTTCCGCTTTTACTTTCTGTTCTTATAAACAAAAATACCAAAAATATAAACTATCATCTCTATCAGATCTCACTTTCGTAAGTGACCATAAAGGGATTGGCAACCCCTTATCGCGTTGGCTGCGAAGTTCTTATTTGTTTGTGCAGGTGCGAGGGACTCGTGCGTGGTCTCCTACTGGATTGATACCTTGGTTCTCAAAAACTAAGGGAAATACTTACGCTACTGTGCTGCATCTCCCTTTCCTCTTCAGGGGAATACAACGCAAGCTCGAGATGTAGCACTCATCCAGTTCCTCCGTGAGAACTGGGACATGTTCGCACGGAAACCGTCTGACATGCCAGGTGTGCCCAGGGGACTGGCTGAGCAATGCTTGCGAGTCGGCCCGAAAGTGAAGCCCGTAAAGGAACATCTCCGCCGGTCCGCTGCGGAGAAGAGAAAGGCAATTGGCGAAGAAGTGGCTCCGCTTCTGGCAGCTGAGTTTATCTGTGAGATCTACCACTCCGACTGGCTCGCCAATGTGGTCATGGTCCCCAAGAAGGACAAATCACTTCGCATGTGCATCGATTTCAAGCATATCAATCGGGCCTGCTCGAAAGATAATTTTCCTCTCCCCCGCATCGATCAGATAGTCGACTCGACTGCAGGATGCGAGCGTTTGTCCTTTCTGGACGCGTATTCCGGATATCATCAGATCCGACTGTTTGGACCCGATGAAATCAAAACAGCTTTCATCACCCCATTCGGGTGTTTCTGTTATGTCACCATGCCTTTCGGTCTCAAGAATGCCGGCGCTACCTTCATGCGCATGATTCAAAAATGCCTTCTGAAGCAAATAAGTCGGAATGTGGAAGCGTACATGGATGACATCATGGTCAAATCACGCAAAGGTTCCGACCTGCTGACTGACATCGCTGAGACATTCGCAAAACTTTAGAAGCTGTGATATCAAGCTCAATCCGTCAAAGTGTACATTCGGAGTTCCAGGCGGTAAGCTACTTGGTTTTCTTGTTTCAGAACGAGGAATCGACGCCAACCCAGAAAAAGTCAGTGCCATCCTCCGATTGAAATTTCCCGAGCGTATACACAACGTCCAGAAGCTAACCGGTTGCTTGGCCGCATTGAGTCGGTTCATTTCTCGTCTCGGTGAGAAGGCATTACCTCTCTACCAACTGATGAAGAAATCTAAAAAGTTCGAGTGGAATTCTGAAGCTGAATCAGCGTTTGAAGAGCTCAAAGCCCTGCTTTCCACCCAGCCGGTGCTTGCTGCCCCAGTCAGCAAGGAGCCTCTTTTATTGTACATCGCAGCCACCGGACAAGTTGTCAGCACTGTACTCACGGTCGAGCGGGAATAAGAAGGCAAAGCCTACAAAGTCCAACACCCAATCTACTACATCTCCGAAGTATTGACTCCCTCCAAGCAAAGATACCCGCATTACCAGAAGCTTGTGTACGGGATTTACATGACCGCAAAGAAAGTTGCTCATTACTTCTCGGATCATTCAATCTCAGTCGTCAGCGACGCACCACTGTCAGAAATCCTGAACAACCGAGACACAACTGGTCAAGTGGCAAAATGGGTGATTGAACTCCTTCCGCTAGATATCAAGTTTGAAGCGAAGAAAGCCATCAAGTCTCAGGCAATAGCAGATTTTGTGGCCGAATGGGTCGAGCATGAGCAGCCAACTCAGATCTAGTCGGTCCACTGGACTATGTTCTTTGATGGGTCCAAAATGTTGAGCGGATCCGGTGCGGGCGTGGTTTTGGTATCCCCCAGGGGCGACAAGCTCAGTTACGTCCTTCAAATCCACATCGACTCTTCAAACAACGAAGCTGAATACGAGGCGCTTTTGTACGGGTTGTGTATGGCCATCGCACTCGGCGTCCGTCGCCTGATGGTCTACGACGACACAGATTTAGTGGTCAATCAGGTGATGAAGGAATGTGATGTCATAAGCCCGGCAATGACCAGTTATTGCAGTGCAGTGCGAAAGCTGGAAAAGAAATTTGAAGGTTTAGAGCTCCATCACGTGCCGAGAATCAAGATTCAGCTTGCTGACGATCTCGCGAAGATAGGGTCCACTCGGAAGCCTATTCCCAAAAATGTGTTTTTGGAGCACCTGCACACCCCCTCAATCAAAGAAGACCCCTTCGTGAAGGAACCTCCACAGCCAATTAGTGCATCAGATCCGACTGAAGTCGAAGTCCCTACAGTGGTCGATCTAATCATGGAGATTTTGGTGATCACGCCCGACTGGACTGTGCCATACATAGCATACTTGCTCAGACAAGAGCTCCCAGAGGATGAAGAGGAAGCACGCCAGATCCTCCGTCGATCCAAAGCCTTTACTGTCATTCAGGGTCAGCTCTACAGGGAGAGTGTCACAGGAGTCGCTCAGCGTTGCATCACCCCGGAAGAAGGTCGACTGATTCTGAACAAAATTCACTCGGGAACTTGTGGCCACCACGCTTCCTCTTGGACTATAGTGGCCAAGGCGTACCGAGCTGGATTTGATTCGCCTCGAGCTAACGAGATGGCAAAAGATATCATAAATAAGTGTGAAGGCTGCCTGTTCTACTCCAACATGTCTCATAAGCCGGCGTGTGCCTTGAAGACCATTCTATTGGGTTGGCCGTTTGCCGTTTGGGTGTTGGACATGGTCGGCCCCTTCAAAACTGGCAGAAGCGGATTCACTCACCTGCTCGTGGCAGTCGACAAGTTTACCAAATGGATCGAAGCCAAGCCCATCAGGAACCTCGACTCGAGCACTGCCATCAGCTTCATCAGTGAATTGATATACATATATGGAGTCCCCCACAGCATCGTCACAGACAACGGCTCCATCATTGACTCGGACGAATTCAGAGCTTTCTGTTCCTCCCAAGGCACGCGGGTCGACTACGCCTCCGTGGTGCATCCGCAGTCGAATGGACAAGCAGAGAGGGAAAAATGGTTTGCTCCTCCAAGGCCTGAAGCCGCGGCTTATGCGTGACCTCAAGCATGCCGCCAGAGCTTGGGTGACTGAACTGTCGTCTGTCTTGTGGGGGCTGAGGACAACTCTGAACTGGTCGACTGACCGAACCCCCTTCTTCATGGTCAATGGAGCTGAGGCCGTGTTGCCGGGTGATTTGTTGCACAACGCCCCCGAGTAGAACTCTTCATCGAGGTTGAAGCAGAGCAAGCCCGTCAAGATGCAGTCGACCTCCTGGAGGAAGAACGAGAGATGGCTTTGATCAGCTCGACCATTTACCAAATAGGACCTGCGCCGATTCCATGCTCGCAATGTCCGGAGCCGAGCATTCCAGGACGGAGACCTGGTTCTCCGAGTGCGTCAGAAGCTACCGCGCAAACTCGCCCCAGCTTGGGAAGGCCCCTTCATCATCACCAAGGTACTGCACAATGGGGACATATCACATCTACAACCTCGCCAAGAAGAAAGATGAACCCCGTTCGTGGAATGCGGACCTGCTCCACCGCTTCTATACTTGAAGCACTCGACTAGTCGAGTTGTAATAAAGATCTTCAGTTTGTTTTTCAAAGTCAAGTTTGCAGCAATTCTTTAATGACTGTTGATCTCTGAGATACAGGTCCTCATATCCACCAGTGGGTGCTTAGCCGCGAACCCGATTCGCCTAAGTTACAAAAACCACTCCGAGTGAAGAGCAACCCTCTCGCTCAGAAGCTTAGCTGCGACCCCGTAATCGCCTAAGTTACAAAAACCACTCCGAGTGAAGAGCAACCCTCTCACTCGGCGGCTTAGCTGCGACCCCGTAATCACCTAAGTTACAAAAACCAATTAGAGTGAAGAGCAACCCTCTCACTCTGGGGCTTAGTCGCTGTCCTCCGACCTACGCCATAAGTACAACGTGGCTCTGTCCTACGAGCTCCGCCACAAGTACAACATAGCTCGTAATCGCCAAAGTTACA
>LR738710.1:800323100-800373901 GCA_902687465.1 Secale cereale | reverse complement strand
AGTACAACGTGGCTTGGAATCGCCTAAGTTACAAGAATCACTCCTTGTGAAGAGCAACCCTCTCACTCGGGGGCTTAGCCGCGGTCCTCCGAGCTACGCCATAAGTACAATATACCTTGGAATCGCCTAAGTTACAAGAATCACTCCAAGTGAAGAGCTACCCTCTTACTCGGGGGCTTAGCTGCGGTCCTCCGAACTACGCCACAAATACAATGTGGCTCTGTCCTCCAAGCTCCGCCACAAGTACAATGTAGGTAGGAATCGCCTAAGTTACAAGAATCACTCCGAGTGAAGAGCAACCCTCTCACTCGGGGGCTTAGCTCGACCTTCACAATACAATTGGCGGGGACCAGACCAGTCTCGACCCGCCCAGTTTCCTCCTCGAAGTTACGGCAGAATTCTACACAAGAGAGAACACGACGAATTAGCAAGCAAGTTATGAGTCGACCACCTAGAATCAGTCAAAGAAAAATGGACATACCTTCAAGTACAAGGTACCACTTTTTGGTGAGATCACTCAGATAAGCCTCCAACTCATTCTTCTTCTGGAAAAGGCCACCGTATTTTTCATCCAGGGCAGTCTTAGTCCGCTTCAGTCGAGTCACCTCCTTGTTGGCCGCGTCGAGAGAGCCTTTCAGCCTGGCGATCTTCGCCTCAAGCGTGCCGACCGAAGACAGCTTCTGCTCCGCCAGTTCAGTTTTCTCCTGCGCCCTCTGCTGCGCTGCCGCCAAGTCAAGGTCCTTATGCTCCAGTGCTGCCTTCATTTGATCTACAAGAGACATTACTAGACAGATGAACGTAAGGATACCCACGACATATTCGCTGAAGATGACTCGACAAGCTGTTCGCTTTCATTACCAGCCACTTCATCCTGGGTTTTCTTCAAATGATCCCGGGCCAGCTGCAAGTCAAGATTGAGCTGGACCTGCATCTTCTCAAGATCCGCGAACTTGGCTCCGAACTTACAAGATTTCTGCATCAAACACAACAAGACGGGATTCTAAGACTACAGCCGAGTCAAATACTCAACAGTAGTCTCGGGGACTACACCAAGTGGGTGCACTGAGCGTGCCCCCATTGGTTCTCACTCGGTCAGACCAGCCCTGCCCGAGCCCAAAAAAAAGAGAGAGATTGATAAACATTGTTCTCAGACCATGGCCGAGTACCAGTAGTCGACCACGGTCTCGGGGACCACACCCAGTGGGTGCACTGAGCGTGCCCCCACTGGTTCTCACTCGGCCGGATCAGTCCTGCGCGAGTAAGAAGGATTTGAATCAAATGAACAAGAAAAATTCTAAAGACCACGGCCGACTGACCTCAGCCGACCATGGCCTCGGGGACTACACCCAGTGGGTGCACTCAGCGTGCCACCACTAGTCCAACAGATCGGATTACAAGAGCTGAAGCTACAAGAGCAAACACCCAGTGGGTGTGACATCATCTCACGAACAAAGCAACAATTTCCAGAATGAAGACTACAACAACATAGCAAACCAGTCGGTAGAGACAAACCTGGACATTGGTTCGAAGAGCCGATCTAGTGCTATAGGTAGCCATGCTAGCCTCATACGCCGTCTTCGTTCGCTCCATCATCAATCTCGCCTGACGAACATCTTCTTGAGCCGCACTCACGGGGTCCTTTGGGATGTAATGGGTGCTGAAGAGAACAGACAGTGGAGCAGTCAGTAGGTTGGCAGCCGGGTCAGTCGACGAGGAGGGACGGACAGTAGACACAAAAACGACAATGGAGACCGTGGTTCGGGCCACGTCCCCTGTTGCTGGGCCTTTGAGCCAGAGGGTGTCTTCCGACCCCTCCTTCCTGTTCCTCGTCGAGTCACTTCCGCGCGCTCCTCCTTGTTGTCATCATCATTGGGAAGCTCTATGACATTGCGTGGTCCTTCAGAAGACAATCAAGTAGTTCAGTCGACTGGTAATTCAAATAAGTAAAAACAAAGCGCAGTCTACAACCCACACCTGCGCGGGACGTGGCGGTGTCAGCGGTCTCCTCGTCATCACGACCCTTGTCAATATCAATCGAGGCCGCAGAAGTAGCAACACTGAAGATTTCACAAAAAGTGAGTCGACAAAAGTAAACTTGGTCTCCAAAGGGGAAGAGAAAATGAAACAGAGCTACGCTTATGTGGAAGTGATCGAGACATCCACCTTGATCTTGGGCAAGACCTTCCGGGGTTTGACAGCAGCGACCTTAGGCTGCTTTGGTGCCTTTTCAGTCGGATCTGGAGTGGTCATGCGAGTCTGCTTCCGCACTTGGGAGCTAGAGGGGCCATCCCTGGAACGAGCAGCCTCTGGGTCGTGCTTCTCCTTGGAGCGCTTCACGCCGCGGGGAGGCGACTCGACCTCCTCGCCGCTGCTGGAATCCTCGCTCTCCTCCTCAGTCTCCTCGTCGGACTTCCAGTCGGAAGCCTCGCCTATGCCTTCTTCCCTTTCTTGGGCCTGCTCACCATTGGGCACCGAAAACATTTCGGTATAGATCTGCAGAGAAGAAGAATAACCATACGTCAATCGGATTCGTCAGACATACGCAAGCAAGAAACATGAAATTCACTCGGAAGCCTAAGCCGAACCTTGTCAGGTTGGTGATCTGCGTCGAATGGGCGAACTCTTCCAGTCCCCCGAGGGTTGTCCTTGTTCCCCGTGATGCACTTTAGACACTGCGCCACCGTCAGTCCGGGAGCTTCCTCCGGATGGACCCGAGATGAATCGTCGGCGCCGGAGTACAACCACATCGGATGGTCCCGGGCTTGGAGGGGCTGGATCCTCCTCGTGAGGAACACCTCAAGAAGATCCATCCCCGTGACCCCATCACGAACCAACTGAACCACCCGCTCCACTAGCATGTATAGCTCTACCCTCTCAGCCCAACTCACGACCAACATCGGTGGCTGGTAGACTCGACCCAAGGAAAACGGAGGAAGCCCAGTTGGATAACCAGGAATCGGAACATCCCTACAGTAGAACCAAGTTGACTACCATCCCCGGACTGACTCAGGAAGGGTCATGGCAGGAAAAGCACTCCTACCCCTGATCTGGATACCCAGTCCGCCACACATCCGGATGACATGAGTCTTCTCGTCACTCGGGTTCGCTTTCTTGACGGTTTGGGAACGACAAGTGAAGATATGTTTGAACAGGCCCCAGTGCGGTCGATATCCGAGGTAGTTCTCGCACATCGAAACGAATGCGGCCAAGTAGGTGATGGTGTTTGGAGTGAAGTTATGTAGCTGGGCGCCGTAAAAAGCTAGAAAATCATGGAAGAAAGGGTGTGGAGGTAAAGAGAAACCTCGGTCGACGTGAGTCGTGAGAAGAACGCACTCGCCTTGCCGCGGCTGGGGCTCGAGCTCGCCCTCCGGGAGTCGCCAAGAATCGCGGACGACCAGGCCCTCCTCCAACAGCTCCTCCATGTCTTCGGGCGTCATCGTGGACTGGATCTAGTCCCCTGGATCCAGCGAGGGTGGGAGCCCGGACCTCGATGACGATCCCCTCGGTTGGATCTCTTCGCTTTCCCCGTCGCCGCCACTTTCTTCGAGCGCTCGACAGCCGCCATCTTGTCCTTATCCATGGAGGGCGAGACGATGCGGACCGAGCGGCGGAAGGTGGAGAAGAGGAGCGCGGTGGAGGACCAGAGAAAGAAGAAGCAAGGAATGGGCGCACGATACCTACGCCTCGGCCGCAGCGCGCACTTATAGTGTAGCGGTGCAGTGACTGGCTGGTGGCCTCGTGCAATCCCGTCAAATCCCGCAATAGGCGCGCACACGATACTTGGCGAAAAAGACGGCACGAAGATCGAGGCGTCCCGACCATATCCGATCCGATTGCCGTGGCACGACCCGCCCCGCGCGCTTCCCCAAATTTCGAAATACCGCAGAATCCGGAGTCCAGAGAGCAACCAAACCCGCCGAGAACTACGCGCCCCACCGGCACTCAGAACCGCGCACAAAGTTCAGTCGACGGTCAACACAAGCAAGTACACTCGGTGGCTCTTGAATCAATTAAGGCGACCATGTCGAGGTTGAAGACTCAATCCGGTCCGCGAGCTCAAAGAAGATCTCCCCGGGGGCATCGAACCCGAGTCAAGACCAACTTCAACACTCTCCTCCACTCGAACCTCAATCCATTCGGGGGCTACTGATGATGTTGCAGACCTAGGGTAGGGTCACGGGCCTAACCCAGGTACCCCACCCAAGGTCACTACCCCAGAAGCTCAAAAGACAAACTCGAAGACAGCAAGGTCGGTTGACTGTGGCGGCCCAAGAGGACATATCACTCGACCGAAGCACCCCCTCTCTGACGAGTCAACTACAGTCGACCATCCAAAGCCACATGACCCCTGAAGGTCAAAGGTCCCTTAGGACATCAACGGTCTGGCATTCATTTCGTGACAATGAATGCCTTTACCACCCTTTATTGTAGGCGTTATCAGTAACTCCCTACCTTTATGTACATTGAACCCTTTGTAACATGGGGATGACTGGGGTCCTGGCGCACTCTATATAAGCCACCCCTCCTCCAGTACAAGGGTTCGCACCCCCTGTAACTCAAACACCCCATATACATTCCAGTCGACCGCCTCAGGGCACCGAGACGTAGGGCTTTTACTTCCTCCGAGAAGGGCCTGAACTCGTAAACATCTTGCGTACAATCTCACCATAGCTAGGACCTTGCCTCCTCTTGGGTACCCCCCTTTCATACTGTCAGACTTAGAACCACGACAGCAAACCCCGAGAAGGTCAAGGCCATAGAGAAGATGAGTCCGCCTAAGACCCTCAAGGAGATGCAGAAGCTGGCCGGTTGTGTGACATCGCTCGAGCGTTTCATCTCCAAGCTGGGGGAGAGAGACCTCCCTTTCTTCAAGCTGATGAAAAGGAAGGGCCCGTTCGAGTGGATCCCTGAAGCTGATGCGGCATTCGAAGACCTCAAGAGATACCTCACCAGCCCACCAGTAATGGTGGCACCCAAACCTCAAGAGCCCTTGGTGCTCTACCTGGCCGCTACGCCACACTCGGCCATCGCAGCGTTGGTAGCTGTCTAGGAGAAGCGCCAAGACAAGACGTTGCAGCCCCGGGGCGATGCTCCCGAGGCTTTCAAAGGACCGGCAAGCAACCGCGCCCCTGCAAGACGACGCTCCTTAACCCGCTGCCGCCCCTTCTTGCAACCGAGCTCCTGAAGCCCCTTTACACAGTCAGACTACATAGCCACATGCGAGCCAGGAGTTCACCCCCGTCGAGCACCCGGTATACTTCGTCAGCACGGCGCTCCGTGATGCTCGGGCGCGCTATCCCATGCCGCATCAGCTTCTGCTTGCGCTCCTCGTCGCTTCGCGTAAGCCGCGCCACTACTTCCAATGCCACCCCGCAAAGGTCGTCACAACCTACCCTCTAGAGAGAGTACTCCGGAGCCCCAACGCAGTGGGAAGGGTCGCATAATGGAATATCGAGCTGCAGGCGTTCCAGCTAGAATTCAGCACGACCAGAGTCATCAAGGGAGCCGCTGACGGTGTCCTGGACTAAGGGGTACTCACCACATCGTCTCCCGACCAGGTGGATCGGGCCGATGACCCCCATGGCCATTTACTCATGGGCCAGTTCGGAGAGCCGAAGTATACACGAGGAAGATTCCACAAGACTTGGTGATCAAGACAAGGACTCCCGTCCACCGGCGTATTCAACTAGGACTCTTGTTATCCTAGGCCTCCGGTACATTATATAAGCCGAGACCAGGCTAGTCGATATGGATATGTTAGATCATTATGACATTATTCATCATACCCTCAGGTTTAGTCCACAACATATGATCTCCAAGTAGATCAACTCTTGCAACCCCTATACTCATTAAAATTAATCAAGCAGCATGTTGGGTATTATCTCTTCGAGAGAGCCCGAAGCTGGGTAAAATCCCGTGTTCATGTTACCATCGATCCTAAAACACACAGCTTGGGATCCTCTACCCAAAATATGCCGGTTTTGACATCGACAATGGTGCTTTCATTGAGAGTTCCGCTGTGTGATCGACAAAGGATCAATGGCTCGACTCCAGATCAACTGCGACGTCGACATCTTCGTCGCCGGCTCGATTGGTCGCCTAGGCTTGACGAAGGACTGTGTTCTGCCTCCGATCATCATGTTCGGACGAGGGCCTTCATTAACATCAACTCCGATCTCTATCATGATCATGGAGTAATCATCCATTGAGCTCGGGGGCTCAACGTTAACATAGCCCTCGGGCGACCGTGCTGTTTTTCCGGACAGCAAACTTGTATTCGCCGCCACCACCTCCTCGAGCATCGCTTTGACGATTCCTTCACCGGAATTGTGCGGAATTGAGTCTACAACAACCCTGTGAAATTTCGTCGCGTTTCGATGGAGCAATCTCCGTCAATCTCCGATATACCGGAGCCTTGTTGAATCTGGACGAGAATCCGGACAAGTTTAGGGCGCGGTGTCCAGCATCTAGCTCGGACGTCCTTTGGCAGATCCAACCGTTGATCGGCTGCGGAATTCTTATATATACCACCCCTTAAACCTTCAGCTCGATCCGACCGTCCAAACTCCGGGAAGTTTCCAATTAGTGCATCACTTTTCAGATCTGTTTTCGGCGCGAGAACGAATCCGACCCGAGTTCGTCTTTTTTATGAACGGGATTTCGGACATCCTTTTTGAAGGAAGTTTTGCATGGGGTATTGTGTTTTGTTTCCAAACACATCCCACTAATTTTAATGTCTTTTCCAATATGATCTTCACCCTTGCGCTAGTGTCAAACCAGCCCAACAAAGTTGCTCCACGGCGGTCGACCTGCGCTAGACACGTCGTCGCTTTGTTGAGCCAAGCTCAACTTCTTCGGGTCGCTTTGTTGAGCCAAGCTCAACTTCTTCGGATCATCATCTCGGCAAGCCAAGCAATAGTTCGGCATTGCGAAAGATAAATCGTCACCAACATTGCCGCCCCACGGATTACACGGAGCGGGAACACCGGCATCGCCGCACGGTCACTTCATCAAACCGGCATTGACCACGTCACGAGTTACGACCTGCGTCGGTATGGCTGCACTGTTGCATATTCAAGCTGATGTCCATCACGCCGACCTACTTTGACTCATCGGCTGACATCGAGGCTTCGACACCTCGGCTAGACCGGGGGCTTCGTCATCTCTTCATCAACCTACCCGGAGAGTTCAGCGTCACCAGCCGACCGGCTTCTTCATGTTAGCCGGGCCGGGGGCTTTGCCTCACGAGCCAACCCTTGCCAGCATTGCCATGCTGTCGCTTCATCGCCCATCAGGCAATGGGTGTGCGGATTGAGTCCCAATTTTGCGAGTCACCTTTCTTTAGATTGCTACAACAAATAGACCAGGTACTATTAATCCTAGTAATTTTTGCTTGCTGGATTTATTTTTCCGAAGGAACTATTACTCTGGTTTGTTCCATCATCTGTACATAGGTCTATGAAATGGTGGTCGCATTAACGACGGTCGCGTAGTGGTTTGGTCAGTTTCTGTACATAGTTCGATGAACGCCGTATCCGGAACTCGGACCGACCTGTGAATTTAGGCTTTGCCACGCCTTTACCAGATCATGCCGATGCCCTGCATCGATATTGACTTCGGCGCCAGGCAACATATCTTTAAATAAATTACTTTGCGTAAATTAATTACGCGAGGACTTTTATATATTTATATCATTATTGTTGGGCTGCACTCTTTCACATGTGTAGGTAATCGACTTCAACTGCGTCACGCGGTCACCTTGTTGGTCGAATTACCATACCGACATGTTTGGTTGCCTCGGGACTTGGGCATCGGTGAGGGAGCTCTACCTCATCGAGTGTTCGGCACACATGCCATATTTCTTTTATCACTCACTTCGCATAAATTATTAATTATGTAACTTTTTTTTATTACTATTATCTTCGGTTTGCACTATTTTCTGTGCACATGTAAATGATCCGGGTCAGACAGTATTGTCACCTCGGCTGGATTGGGGGCTTCGTCGTCACTTCATTAACCCACGTCGGGGACTTCGGCGTCACTCTGCCGGCCTGCATTGGTCGTGCTATGTCACCACTTCAGAGTGTCGAGCTCTTCGCTCCACCACCTCCGGACCGGCTTGGGGGATGGAACCTTGTCCCGCACCAAGCACGGACCACGTCATCAATGACCGAACACATTAACCAGCTAAGTTGCTTTCATGCTCAAAGTCTTAAATTTTTAACTTGTGTCCGGTTCGACCAAGCATTATACTTCTTTGGCAAAAAGTTGTTTGTGAAAAACTTCCTCGTCAAAACTTTGTTTGTGGCGCACAAATTCAAATACCTCGTTTACTCGGGGGCATCCTTTATGAAGTATTTCATCTTGCATATGATTATAATTGTATGGCTTCGTTCCATGTTTGTGTATTACGCCACAATATGCACCATGTTGACTTAAGTGTTCCGGAAGCTGGGTTGCCTTGCTCCTGTGTTTACCCCTACGTTCCCGATTGTTCGGCTAGGGAGTAAAGGGAGCACCTCTGCGATTGTCACGATCGGGTCATCCGAGCTCGGATCCCAGACTGGGTGAAGCCGAAAGCAAGTGCTCTTATTGTTTTCAATCATGGTCGGCACACAACGGAACTCATGAGTACAAAAAATCTATTGCTCAAGTCTTATAATAACAATGAGCAACCGAAGAAAGGTATTGGTGGGGACACTATTTTCTTCAAAGATGCTTCTTACACTTCATCAGTAGTATAGCATAAGTTCCCTGAGCGCGCTTTGTCTGTTACAGCCTTATGGCCTGATTGCCTAGTTATCGGAAACACCATCGATATTCTCGACAAGTGGAGTACATAACACTTTTCGGCCCTTGACCGAAGAGGGAGAAGCCGACGGTCGGTTAAGACGCGTTTAAAGTTCGGGTGAACACAGATATGATATAAGTACTTCGGTACATATAATCATTATACATAAAATTCTTTTACCCAAGTCACTTGGGGGCTCTTAAATTAATAGATCTGTTTTATAATAAGTGTTCTTCTTCTTAGTCGTTGCAAAGTCTTTTTCTATCACTCCTTTTTTCGACGCGAGTGTGTGGTCAATAGCCGAGGAGCCTAATTTCTTTCTCAAAGCCGCTAGAGTTTAGTTTGCTAAACTAGCCTAACGAGAACTACTCCGCCTTTGGGATAGGAGGTTGAAGCCGTAGGCTGACCCACTTGAAGTCTTGAGATAGGAAATGTCATGTTAAAGCACGACAGAAGCACCTTTTTTAAGTCCAATTTTCGATTTGGCACCGAACAATTGATCTAGTTCGTACGTCCAGTTTTTACTGAAGTTTTTTTGGTTTTCCAAGCCTATGAAACTTTCGAACTATTTGTGTGTTTCCAGCATAAGTTTCGCAGTGCAATGTCGGACACCTTTAGAGATTCAGCAAAAACATTTTCGGATATTGCTATATATGCATCGATTTCAAATTGTGACTTTGGTCAATAGATGGGTTGCCCGGCTCCTGTGCTTGCCTCCTACGTTCCGCTTTGTTCGGCTAGGTGCGCAAAGGGAGAACCATTGCAATTATGCTTCCAGCTCTAATGGTTAAGCACCTCAGTAGAGAAAGCCGAAAACTAACTGGCACAATAAGCGTAAACTGGTCAGCGATCTGATGATTATAAGATCGATAGAGGTCATCCTGTGTTAAATAATGGGCCGTTCATAACATTGGCCGAAGTGTTTACGGCTTGACCTCGGCTAGCTATCGCCGAACACTAACTGGGGGCTAGTAATCGGCCTCCCAACTTTAGGCTCCTATGACTAAGTGAAAGTTATAAAGCCCACATATCTGATTGCCTCGTTTCCGCTACCACAACCGCCTTCGGGTACCGAGACATCGGCTAAGAGTTGTTTTTTTATTGCGGAAACACCCTGTGTAGCATCTACGAGGGGGTGGAAGCCGGCGATGGGCCACTTTCAACTGATAAACGGTCGCAACGGAGTCAAAATAAACATATCATCGCCGTTTGAATTTAATATACGAGGGTTGCGTTCCGTAATCAGCATTATAAAGCCATAAATATGCATCAATTTGACTTAAGATTTTGGCCAAGCTGGGTTGCCAGGCTCCTGTGGTTACCCCTATGTCCCCGATTGCTCGGCTTGGCGGTAAAGGGAGCAGCTCTGTGATTGTTACTACCGGGTCATCCGAGTTAGTACCTCAGACTGGGTGAAGCCGAAAGCTAGCGATCTTAAAGGATATAATTGGTCGGCAACGATGGAAGTGAAAATTTTGGTTCATTTAGACCATAGAGTTCGGAAACTTTCTCCGAACTAAATCCTCAATATTTTCCTCCCACATTGATCGAAGCTGAGGTTTCATGATCATGCTTAGCATGACAACCCAAAGAAAGGAACCGATAGCGGGACTATTTTCTTTGGAAGCTGTTTCTTATGTTAAAAAGTAATATAACATATCTCTTCGCGTATCTTTGTTTATAAAACCGTATGGCCAGATTGCCTTGTTTGTCGTAATTTTTTGCCCTAATAAAGGCTTTATAAAGTGGGACAAACACTCCCCGCTACTGGCCGAGGAGGTAGTCAACAAAGTTTTGTACAGTGCGGATCTGAGCATTAATGATGTAGAGTACTTGGATACATAGAATCATTACAGATAATTATTTATTTTACTCTGGATATCGATCCTTAATTCGGCCACCCGTGCCCACATTAAAAGCTCGGGGGCTACTGGGCTTCGGGCTTATCATTTGCTAATATCAAAGGGACACATCGATCCCCTAGTCTGGTGTTGCCAGTCGACCAGTGTCTCGGGAACAATCAGCCCATGACCGAGGTGCTGAACCACCTCGAAAGCATTCCAGGATATAGCTCGGATGCAAGTCGCTGGCTCCATAGAGGGCATTTCCGACATTAAGCTCAGCTGAATTTGTTTAATCTATTAAAAGACCGAGGTAGCTTATGACACCTCGGACCCTGACCATCGTTGGAGTTCGGAAGTGGTCCGGCATAAAGCTCGGATTCATATGGCTCGTTCCATAGAGAGCTTCTCAGCGTTACACTCGGATAACCTCCTTCAAACTTTTTCAAGCCAAGGTGATCTATGACACCTCAGATATAGTCCGGCGTTGGAGCTGGGATATAGTCCGGTGTTGGTGCTCGGCTACAAAAGATATATCGAATACAGTTCGGCGTTGGAGCTCGGATGGGAGAAGACACCGCCGCACGGGAACAACTTCAAACCCGAGGTGTGGCGTAAAAAATAACAAGGCATTGATAAAGGCCGAGAACTTAAAGGGGCTCCTGGGATACCCAACGTTTTAACTCTTCGGATTTGCTTCGGCGATCCTCAAGATCGAAGATGAGAAGATTTGTTGAACCCGTTTTCAAGACCGACGACTGAAGATGAAGAACAGTTCGAAAGAATCTAGGTGCGTCCCCAACTTGAAGACCGGTTCAGGGGGCTACTGACGGTGTCCTGGACTAGGGGGTACTCACCACATCATCTCCCGACCAGGTGGATCGGGCCGAGGACCCCCTTGGCCATTTACTCATGGGCCAGTTTGGACAGCCGAAGTATACACGAGGAAGATTCCACAAGACTTGGTGATCAAGACAAGGTCTCCTCTCCACCGGCGTATTCGACTAGGACTCTTGTTATCCTAGGCCTCCGGTACATTATATGAGCCGAGGCCAGGCTAGTCGATAGGGATATGCTAGATCATTATGACATTATTCATCACACCCTCAGATTTAGACCACAACATATGATCATGAGGTAGATCAACTCTTGTAACCCTTATACTCATTAAAGTCAATCAAGCAGCATGTAGGGTATTATCTCTTCGAGAGAGCCCGAAGCTGTGTAAAATCCCGTGTTCATGTTACAATCGATCCTAAGACAGAGCCCAAAGCTGTGTAAAATCCCGTGTTCATGTTACAATCAATCCTAAGACACACAACATGGGACCCCCTACCCGAGATCTGCCGGTTTTGACATCGACAGCCGTGCTTGCTGGCTTTGTGGCAGAATGGACCGACGCCCCAGAACCCGAAGTAAGCCAAAGCCGATCCCTCTAGCTGGGAAGCGAAGCGCCGGATAGCTGGGTCATGTACTTTGATAGCGAGTTCGCCCACTAGGGCACGGGCGCTCGGGCTGTGCTCATCTCACTCACTCAAGGCAAGCTCTACTACACCGTGCAGCTCTGCTTTCAGCCGGGTGATAAGGTCTCCAAGAACATCACAGAGTACGAGGGCCTCATTGCTGGTCTCAAGGCTGCGGTGGCCCTGGGGGTGAAAAGCCTCGTCATCAGGGGTGACTCACAACTCCTCATCAACTTCTCCAACAAGGTGTACGAGCCAAAGGACGAGCATATGGAGGCATACCTCGCGGAGGTACGCAAAACGGAG
Source organism: Secale cereale (assembly GCA_902687465.1). Classification (NCBI taxonomy): domain Eukaryota; kingdom Viridiplantae; phylum Streptophyta; class Magnoliopsida; order Poales; family Poaceae; genus Secale; species Secale cereale. Next base: position 800,361,500 of record LR738710.1, on the reverse strand, counting down.
AAGCAGTTCTTGGGCCTGGAGCTAGAGCACGTGCCCCTTGGCACCAACAAGGAAGCCAACCACATCGCCAAGAAAGCGTCTAGGCGCCTGCCCCAAGAGCCAGGCGTCTTCAAGGAAAGGCTGCTCAAGCCTTCAGCGTCGCCCCCACGAGAAGGACCGGTGAAGCCTCAGGAGGAACTCTCCCAATCACCGATATCGGGAGCCCCTTCCTTCGGCCCAGCCTCAGGAGCCCGCCTGCTCCTGGCGCTCGAGCCTCAGGAGGGCTGTTGGACCGAAGAACTCAAGGCATACTTGGTGCAAGGAGCGCTGCCATAAAATTAGGAGGATGCCGAATGCGTGGCCCCGCAGGCTACGACATACTTCATCCAAGACGGTGAGCTTTACAGGAAACAAACGAATGATGTTTCTTTGCGATGCATCTCTAGGAAGCAGGGAGGCAAGCTGCTAGCTTACATCCATGCCGGGGACTGCGGGCATCACTCATCATCACGCACCTTGGTTGGGAAGGCGTTCCGCAGCGGTTTCTACTGGCCCACGGTGCTCAACGATGCCACCGAGCTGGTCAAATCTTGCGAGGCTTGGCAATTCCATGTCAAGCAGATCCACCAACCGGCTCAAGGCCTCCAAACCATCCCGCTCTCCCGGCCATTCGAGGTCTGGGTGCTAGACATCCTGAGTCCTTTCCCTCGAGAGCTGGGGGGCTACCGATACCTGTACGTCGCCGTCGACAACTTCACCAAGTGGGCGGAGGTGGAAGCCGTCCAAACCATTCCAACCGACTCCGTAGTCAAGTTCATCAAGGGTCTCGTAAACCGGTTCGGGGTCCCCAATCGCATCATCACCGACAACAGCTCACAGTTCACAAGCAACCTCTTCAAGACATAATGTGCTAACCTTGGAACGTAGATTTGCTACACTTCGGTAGCACAACCCAAAAGCAATGGCCAGGCCGAGCTCGCCAACGCAGACGTTCTGAGAGGCCTCAAGACTAGGAACTTCAAGAAGAAGCTCGAAGCTTGCGGAAGGGGTTGGAACGACGAGCTCCAGTCCATGCTATGGTCAATCCGCACCACTGCCACAAAGTCTACAGGGGAAACCCCATTCTTCCTCTTCTACAGAGCTGAAGCGGTTCTCCCTCACGAGGTCAGGCACCGCTCCGCGTGAGTCCTAGCGTTCGACGAGGCATAGCAGGGCACCGTGCGCGGGACAGACCTCATGCTGGGAGAGGAACGCCGGCTGGACGCTTCACTCCGAGCCGCAAGATACCAGCAGGCGTTCCGGCGGTACCATTGCCGCATCATCCGCCCCAGGACACTAGAGGTAGGCGATCTCGTCTTAAGGTGAGTCCTCTCCAGGGAAGGGTTGCACAAGCTCTCACCCATGTAGAAGGGCCCGTTCAAAATCACCCATGTCTCCAGGCCTGGCGCCGTGCGCCTGGAAACGGGGGACGGCGTCCCCGTCCAGAACGCGTGGAACATCCAGCACCTCCGGAAGTTCTACCCGTGAAACAAGGCCCTGCGCCTGTGAAGACTAGGCTCCGTGCCTGTGAGGAACAAGGCCCTATGCCTATGAATACTAGGCACCGTGCCTGTGAGGAACAAGGCCATGCGACTGTGAAGACTAGGCTCTGTGCCTGCGAGGAACAAGGCCCTACGCCTGTGAAGACTAGGCTCCGTGCCTGCGAGGAACAAGGCCCTGCGCCTTTGAAGACTAGGCTCCGTGCCTGCGAGGAGCAATGCCCTGTGCCTGTGAAGACTAGGCTCCGTGCCTGCAAGGAACAAGGCCCTGCACCTGTAAAGCCTAGGCTCCGTGCCTGCGAGGAACAAGGCCCTACGCGTGTGAAGACTAGGCTCCGTGCCTAAGAGGAACAAGGCCCTGCGCCTGAGATGCCAAGGCCCAGTGCCTGTGAAGCAAGGCTCACGCCTGTAAAGGTCTCCGCTTGTGACACTCTCACGTAATAATTAGTGGGGCTGTACACGCCCCGAAGTCTCCGGAGAGTCGCCCTCGGGCCTCGGGGGCTCCCTCCCACGTTCTAGTGGCAGCACTTAGCTCCGCACTGGTGAGAAGCCTAGATTAGGTGTCGGACCTTGCCCCTTCCTTCTTTCTAATAAATTCTGAAAGTTCTGGTGTTCCCCGAATTGCTTGGTTTAATCTCCCTCCGTGGTCCCTCCCGCAATTTTAGGCCTTGCCCGAGGAGAGCGGCAGTTGCCCGACGCTCTCCCCAGTGCGCCGCCCTTAGCCTCCATGAGGCGCCCATGCCGAGGCTTGTGATTGACACGCCCCCCTCCTTATGTCCATGCCCCATGGGTACCGCGACAGGGAGTGTCCGACCATGCTCGGCCCACGTCAGGGACCTCGGGCGGTAAATGATAATAATCACCTAACGAGTTTTTGCAGCCTCACGAAGGGTCAAACGTCACGAGATGAAGGCTGTCCCGAGCGCGTCGAGATAAATATGCTCACCCTAGGAGTGCATAATACATAGATCATGTAGTGATGGCCAGGGATGCTAAACATCATAACAATCACGGTTCATTACATGCCCTTCCAGGGCCCCATGCTTGTTTGCTCGAACGATGCAGGAAAATAGAAAGATCGAGAACGGGCGGTGATGACCCTTGAGGCGCGGCTGCTCATGAGGACCTTCTCCCCGAGCTCAGCTAGAGCCCTCCTCACGCTTCACCCGGGCGTGACAACGAGACGACCCAGCACCACCCTCAAAGCGGGCGCGACGGCTGGTCGTAGCCACCGCTGTTGGAGCTGACGCCGGGGGAGGAGCCGCCGTAGTTGGAGGAGCTGCGGCCATCACCCAGGCCTAGCACCTTGCCGCTGTCATTGTCCTCGGGGCAGCACTCGCCGCGGCGGCCGTCTTCCCCAAACACCCTCACGAAGAGGGTCGAGTCGCCATCGTACCTGAAGTGAAGGGTGCACTGCCTGCCCAAGCCACACGCGTGAGCAAACGTCTGCCAGCGGCGGGCCAGAGTCACGGCACCCGCGGCGGAGACCTCCACCGCAACCCACAAAGCCCCGCTGTTGCAGCAGTCCGCTTGCAGCCAGAAGCCATCGGAGCTCGCGGCAAGGAGTTCGCCGGCAAGGAAGCGCGGGAGCTGGAGCCGTGTACTCGTCGGGCTCTCCGACCACACGATGAACCCCAGCGTTACCTCCGCCGGATGAGAGCGCGGCCGGGGGGGTGGGGGGGGGGCGACGGCCCCAGCGCGCCTCCCCTCGTCCACGGGGCTGCTAAGGCCACGGCGGTCCCAGCCACCCGAGGGACCGCCGCTGCGGTTGCCGAGGGCAGCTACGGGCGTTGCGGAGTTCCGCCCGCGCCCGCAAGGAGCCGTAGCGGGAGTCGCTGCGTACTTGCCGGGGCGGCCTCGCCCCCTCTTGGGTGGTGGTGAGCCAGGCCCCTCCTGACAGGTCTTACCCTTCTCCGCTGATGAAAGCCTCTTTGTCGGCGCCATGGAAGTCGACACAAAGCAAGAAGCAAGGAAGAAGAAGAAGCGAGGGGAATAAAGGGAGAAGATGGGCAGCGAGGACTCCGCCTGCCGCCTTATTTATAGCCAGGAGAAGGCCAACCGCCGGCCTCCATAATCGTAGGTAATGATGATCTCTTGCCCATGCAGGGACTTGTCAAGTCGCGCAGTCGCCGATGATGCGTGGGGAAGTGGATACGCCCACGTCCCATCAATCGCCACGCGTCTATCAAGGCACAGGCTTTTGGGGCCTATGGCGATCCGCACTTGGCCCTTGGCTTCACCGCGAAGCCAAACCCGAGCGCACCTTGGGCCCGGGGGCTACTGTCGGCGTTCTGGGAACATGGTACCCAGACTTGCCTGCCTGCGGCCCAGAGCATGGCTCATCCAGCGGCATGGTATGGACCAACCTCTTCAGCAACCACTCAAGACCCTCGCGAGTGGCAGGGCCTCGCGAGACGGATGACGCGAGAGCTCCCCTGGGGCGGCCTCACTAGGCTGGCTCCTAAGGAGCTGATATATCAAGGCAAGGGGCACCTCACAAGGCCCTCGTGACGTGAGAAGTGACGACCAAGGCCAGGCGGGCGCCAGCGGGTGCAGGGTGCCAGCTTCCTCTTTGGTGCTAAAGGGGCAGGCGCAGGCGAAGAGTCCCGAGCCATCAGGCAAAGGTTTCCATATCGTTGCAACAAGACCAAGACCAGCAGGACGACAGAGCGGAGGTCATCACGGAGCCCACGACGGCATCACCTCCAGAGCCTTTGGTAGGCGAAGAACACCTTTTGTCAAGATAGCATGCTCTAGCTGTCCCCCTTTATATTTGGCCGCTATGGGATACCTTCCCGCTCAATATTTGGGAAGAGGACCCGGGCCTCTATAAATAGGACTAGCCACCACCATTGAGATCATCTCGTCTAAAGTTGGATCAGATAGAAGGCCACGCACCCACAAGCTCACCCGAGCACAAGAACACCTCTACTTAGGAGGTTGTTCTTCCCATGTACTAGCTCTTCCTCAGCCTACAAGGCAATCCACCACACCACACTGGATTAGGGTATTACACCACAACGGTGTCCCGAACCAGTATAAACCTTGTGTCTCTTGTTCATTGAATCTGACTAGCTAGGTTTAGGAATTTGCACGTAGACGAGCTAGGGCGGAAGGAGAGATCTTCGTGCGCACCACAGTGTTCGAACCACAAGGGTTTTGCCGGAACCCAAGATCCGACACACAGCCCTAAAAAACCGAAGCAACTCACTAGAAGGTTCGTGGTTCTGAGAGGGAACAATGCATATTTGCTGACGGACGGGAGATAGCTTCCTCTTACGGCCTTCAATTTTTTTCCTACGTTTAACATGCACTAATACAACTATCATGTGAAATTTGGAAATTTTCAGGGGTCATTTGACCTTTCGAAGACATTTAAGTGATTTTCTAAGCATTTAATGACCGTAATTCAAATTTTAACTACATCTACATGCAACGCCTAACCAAAATGGTTTGAAAAACCATATTTTTGTGTACTTGTGTGCGAGTTAAAAAACCATTATATGATGTAAATATCTGGTGTTTAAAAATGAAAATGTAAATATCTGGCAAGACAACCGGCCCCCACACGATTGGCACTCTATCTCGCGGCTCGAGGTTTGGTAGGTGATTGGCGGGGATCATTAATCAGACACGGTTCAGTATTGGAAATCGTCAGCTATTATGTTCACACATGGATTTGTTGCGGGAATTGTGTGAAATTCAAACTACAGTACTCGTAAATTCTGGCTACCGGCGTGTGTACTGTCCCCGTCGATCTAGATTCTGGCCGCCAATAAATACTACCTTGCTCATGTCCTCCCGCCTGCATCCTCAGCTACATCCTCCCCTCGCCCTCTCTCTCTCTCTCTCTCTCTCTCTCTCTCTCTCTCTCTCTCTCTCAAATCTCTGCCATGGCACCGCCGGTCTGGCCACACGCCGACGAGGAGTCTCCGCTCCCCGAGGACGCTCACTCGATTAGCAGCGACGAGGAACCCTATGAGCCACCGGAGGAGGTTGCGCCGGACCCCCCAACTTTGGATTGGTTTTGGGGCTAGTACAATCTCTGTCTATGGAAGTCGCTGCCGCCGGCTGAGAAAGCCAGGCAAGTGGCGTTCAAGAAGGAGATGGCGGAGGAGGAAGCCAGGTACCAGGCGTCCTGTGAAGCCCGTGATGCCGCCTGGAAAAAGGAGGCGGCAAAGATTTTGGGGGTGGGTGCGTTGTCATGCCGAGGAGGTGTACGAAGACGGGTACTTCGCGAGGAAGGTCATAGGCGCTGGGCGCCTTATCGCTCCATGGAGGTGGGATGATAAGCTCTAGCGTGCCACTGACGAGGAGCTCCAGTGGGCGCCCAACGAAATGGCAAGATCGTCCGTGCGCGTCCCCTAGCAAGAGGTAGATCGGTACGTCAAACACTGCGAGGCGGATGAGTCGGAGTACAACCTCCGCACTGGGAAGACGCCATGCACCAGAGAGCTGCTGGCGAGGGGCTGTCGGAATACTGGCCCGAGGAGGGGTAATTAGTTTTAGTATTGTTCGTTTTCAATTCTGTGCATTGTACCTAGTAATTAAGTATCATCACGTATATCTAGACATCGTCAGAACATTAAGGTAACACTCTTCCTCGCCGTTGACAACCCAGGGCCCAGATCCGGCTCGCCCCAGGCCGCGCCGAGCCCGCGGCCACCGCCTCGCACCATCCTCCGCGCCGGTCGGCTCCGCCCCGCCGCCGGCGAGCTCGCACTCCGTCGCCGATGCTCACATCCTCCCACCGCCGACCCGCAGCAGCCGCCGACGCGCCCTCTGCCTCCGGCCGCCACCTCGTCCGACCTTCACCTCGCCGCCTGCCGGCTCGCGCCACCACCGTCGGCGGCCGCGCCTCTGCAAGCTGCCGCCACGCGCTGTCGGTGCCCCGCCGCCGGGCTCCTCACCGCCGGCCGGCCCTGGCCTCCTCGTCCCCGTCTCCGGCGAGCCGCGGCGCCTCCGTCCCGATCTGGTCCAGGCGGGACCAGATCTACCAGTTCCGCCAACCAAACGCCCGGATCCCTCCGTCCCACTCCGTCCCATCCCGCGTTGACTATTTTTGGAGGGGTAATTTTTCACTAAGTCCCTAATCTGCGTTATTTTGTTGCCCTCTTTGACATGTTAGGGTTCATCTAGATGTCTTAATCTTTGTTGCAAGACTACTTCATGATGTTTATGTTTCAGCACTAGTTGTCTATTAACAATATGTTGGCATGTTCGTGAGGTCGTAACTTTGTGTATGTTGGTCCAAATGGAGTGTATGATATGTCAAAATGTTCGTCTTGTGATGCTCTTCCTGATGGATGCATTTTCATACATGATAGGTTGCATTATGCCATGTTTGTCACTGTTGCAAAAGTGCTAAGTGTTTAAATCTGCTGTCATTTGTAATGACTTGATCATTTGTCTTTTTCGTGTGAATTAATCCATGTGTCATATGAGCTAGGTGTCAACATAGGTTTTGCTCATTGGAATGTGCTCTACATGATAGATTTATTTTCATGCCTTGATATGACTTGAGATGAGTGCATCAAGCTTGTTAACATGCCATCATGATGTTAAGTTTCTGCTAAGACTGAATCTGTTAATTTTTATGCCATGTCTCCATGATGCTACCGTCATTGTTGTGCATGGTTAGAGTTGTCCAGTGGGTGTTCCTTGATGTATATATTATGCTCTAGCCATCCAGGCTCTTGTTTGCCATGATGCCATACTGTAGATTTTTCTTTTGAGGCCCTCTAGTTGCTTCAAAATGTTTTCTTTCCGCATGCACAGATTTCTCTAAGTCTGGACAAACTTTTGCACCTTTTCCATGCTGTTTGTGACATGTTATAGTATGTTGTAGAAGTATCCATGTGGTTATTCTTGAAGAGCATGTTATGTATGTTATTTCCGTGCCTTTTGCTTGCTTGTTGGAGTGCTGTAGTTTACTTAAACTTGGTCACTTAGTGGGCAACTTGCTGTTTTTGGCTGATTGCATCGTGTAGTGTTTTGTTGTCATTTGCAAACCGTGCATCCGTTTCCAATGATCTTTATATCGATTTTGACCGAAAACTTCCCCTCCATCCAGTGGCTTGCTTGTTTGCCCAAGATGAAGCCATGTCCATCATCTTCTCCTTTAGGCTCGAGAGCGTCCTCTTGCATACGAACATCATGACTTGCATCCCGTGACATGTCTTGCATCATGTTTTTTCTGCATTGCATCATGATTGATCTTGTACCGTTGTTGTGCTCTTGTCTTGGGTAGAGCCGGAAGCCGATACCGAGTTCGAGGATCTTGTTGAGACAAAGTTTGAGGAGCTGTCTTACCATTCCACCGAGGACTTAACAGGCAAGATGACCGTTCCCCAATATCACTTCTATCTTTGCCTTGCTAGTTGTCTCGCTCTTTAGCTATGCCTCGATGCCTATTCTTGTCTTGTCAGCCTCCTATGTTGCCATGAAACACTCTAACCGCCTTCCTAGCAAACCGTTGATTGGCTAAGTATGCTTTTGCTCAGCCCCTCTTGTAGCGTTGTTAGTTGCAGGTGAAGTTTGAAGATTGCTCCATGTTAGGACTTCTTATTGGGATAACATGGTATATAATCTTAATTAAATTAATGCACATATATATTGGTAATGGGTGGAAGGCTTCGCCTTCTGCTTGGTGTTTTGTTCCACTCATGCCACCTTAGGACCAGATAAACCGGTGTTATGTTCCTTGATTTTGCGTTCCTAACAAGGTTGGGGTTTATGAGCCGCTTGATAATTTGCATTGCTTAGAACTTTTCCAGCGAGACCCAACTTTGGTACTACATTTGCCTAACAACTAAAACTTGCATAGGGGGTTATAAACCCGAGTTCTTAATCAGCAACCCGGGCCAGTGCTCCTCATGAGTGTTGGTCCAAACTGGGCAGACTGCAGGGCCGCCTTGGGGAAACCCGAGGTATCTCGTATTTACCTGTAGGCTGACCTATCCGGTCGTGTCCTGAGACGAGATACGTGCGGCTACTATGAGGGTGTCGGCACACCGGGAGGTCTTGCTGGATTAGTTTTACCTTTGTCAAACTATCTTGAGCACGGGATTCCGAGAATACTCGGGTCTTCCCAATTTGGAGTTGCTACTTCGCGGATCGTGAGCTTTTGATGGGCTAAGTTGGGACACCCCTGCAGGGTTATGAACTGTCAAAAGCCGTGCCCGCAGTTATGTGGCAGATGGGAATTTGTTAATATCCGGTTGTAGATAACTTGACACCATATCCTTAAGAATACACTACCTGTGTGACTACCGTGATGGTCACTTTTCGAAGGGGTTTTCGGAAAGTGAACACGGTGGGGTTATGCATGAACGTGAGTAGCTAGGATCGCTTATTGATCATCTTTGGCGACCGTTGGCACATATCCTCATCTCGCTATGAATTCGTAAGCTAGTTGCTTACTACTTGCTGCAGACACTTTATTACCTCTCCACACCTAAAGACTTTGTTAGTTTTGATTCCCGGGAATGGGATTGCTGAGTCGTTGTGACTCACAGATTACAACACACACCAGATGCAGGTACAGCCGAGAACGATGCAGGAGATGGATCAGAACTTCACTAAGAGTTTGATGAAGAGCGTGGTCGTTTTTATGTTACGTATCTTGATGATCAGTAGTGGTTCCTACTAGGAGCGATCATGACTTATGGTTGTGTTATCTTTTCTCGTTTGATTTCATCCGTAGTCGGACCCTGTGTTTATTGGATGAATGTATGCTATTGTATTCATTGTGTGAAGTGGCGAGTGTAAGCCATCTATTTTACTCTTTCATCCCTTTTCATTTCATGAGTTGTGCAAAGATACCACGCTTGCGATCATTCCAGAATGCGCTTATGTCTCTAACTCGTGCCTCGACACGTAGGAGATATAGTCGCATCCTGGGCATTACAAGCTCAACCTCCAAGTCATTCTTCAAGGATTTCTTGCCAACCTTCAAGTTGCTCCTACATTGGAAGTTCAAATCCGTGAGGCCCAGCTCAGTGATGCTATGGTGTAGAAGGTGAAACATGGTATTGCTAAGGGTACTCCCAAGTAAAAGTTCTATCGCATTGATGAAAGAGACACTTTGTTCTTTGAGAACAGAATTGTGGTTCCCAAAGGTGATCTCGGGAAGCTCATAATGAACGAAGCACATGACTCACTCCTCTCGATACATCAAGGAAGCTCCAAGATGTACCATGACCTCAAGCAATCCTATTGGTGGACTCGCATGAAAAGAGAAATTGCTCAATTTGTGAATGAGTGTGATGTCTGCAGAAGAGTGAAGGCAGAGCATCAACGTCTAGCCGGACTCCTTCAACCTCTACCTATTCCCGAGTGGAAATTCAATCACATTGAGACGGATTTCATCAGCGGTTTTCCCAAGTCCAAGCGAGGAAATGACGCCATCCTTGTGGTGATTGATAAGCTCACTAAAGTGGCTCATTTCCTTCCAGTCAAGGAATCCATCAACACAGCACAACTGGCAGAGGTGTATACCTCCAAAATTTTCTCTTTGCATGGTATCCCTCAAGTAATCACCTCAGATCGTGGAAGCTTGTTTACTTCCAAATTCTGGGATTCCTTCTAGTCAGCCATGCGTACCAAGATTCGCTTCAGCACAGCTTTTCACCCTTAGACTAGTGGCCAAGTCGAAAGATGAACCAAATTCTTGAAGATATGCTTAGGGCATGTGTAATCTTCTTCAGTATGAAATGGGAAGATTGCCTTCCATTTTCCAAATACTCCTACAACAATAGCTTCCAAGAAAGTGCAGGCAAAGCACCGTTTGAAATTATCTATGGCAGAAATTGCCGTACCCCTCTCAACTGGTCCGAGACTAGTGAACGTCCACTCCTTGGAAATGATTTGATCTCAGAGGCTGAAGAAGTGTGCAAAGTCATACGTGAGAATCTCAAGGCCGCGCAATCACGCCAGAAGAGCTACTATGATGGCAAACACTGAGATTTGGCTTTCGACATTGGAGATCATGTCTATCTTCGTGTTTCTCCCATGAAGGGTACTCAGAGGTTCTGTATCAAGGGCAAGCTTGTCCCAAGATACGTGGGCCCTTTAAAGATAATTGGAAAGAGAGGCGATCTAGCCTACCAACTCGAGCTTCCCTCCCACTTTGGAAATGTGGACGATGTGTTTCACGTGTCACAACTCCACAAGTGCTTCAAGACGCCTAAACGCACCATTCCTTTTGAAGAGATTGATCTCCACCAAGACTTGTCCCATCGTGAGCACCCCGTTGCTATCCTTGAAGAAACTGAACGCAAGACCCGCAACAAGTCCATCAAATTCTTGAAAGTGAAGTGGTCACACCATAACGACCGAGAAGCTACATGGGAATGAGAAGATCATCTCCGTTCCGAGTATCCTGCTTTCTTTCAGTCCTAGATCTAGGGACGAGATATTTTCGTAGTGTAGGAGAGTTTGTAACACCCCAGATGCAAAACTTCCTTATATGGAAATATATTCATCGTTGACTTAATAAATTCCATTCTGGGCTCCTTCATTTCAGATTTCTTTGTTTTTGCCTTGTGCGTGTCTTGCATGGAAACATGTCATTTTCTTTATGTGCATTGCATTGGCATGGTCTCACTTGTATCCGTGTGTAGTTGCATCGTCTTTGTTGTCCGTTTCGGTTTCCGACTCTCTCGCACGGCAGTCGCACCTCTCAAGCCTTTGTTTCATGAGTGGGTTAAAAACATCCTCGAAATGGGCCGAGAGTTGTCGAGTGGTCTTGGTATATCACTGGTAAACCGCCTGTAAAGTTTCATCTCGTTTGGGGGTCGTTTAATACTCCAACGGTTAACCGTGTTAACACCGGAAGCCCTTTGTCTTTTGGCCCAGCACCCCTCCACAACAGCGCACTAGCCTAGCACAACCACCTCCATGCTCTCGGTCATTGGATTGTGATCGTGTGGGCAAAAACCGCACCTCATTTGGACTCTTCTAGCTCCCTCTACCTATAAAACAGCCCCATCGCCCGAAATTTCGGGTAGAAACCCTAGCCCGAGCTCCTCCGCGCCGCCGGACACGTCCGTTCCGGCCGGACGCGTCCGCCTCCGCCCCTGCAGCGAACCAGTAACTGCCACATTGCCCTCTGCGCCCACATCGCCGCCGACAACCCGGGGCCCAGATCCGGCCCGCCTCGGGCCGAACCGGACCGCGCCGGGCCCGCGGCCGCCGCCTCGCGACGTCCTCCACGCCGGTCGCTCCGCCCCGCCGCCGGTGAGCTCGCACACCGCCGCCGGTGCTCGCATCCTCCCGCCAACGGCCCGCGTCCGCCACCGCCGCGCCCTCCGCCTCTGGCCGCTGCCTCGTCCGACCTTCACCTCGCCGCCACCCGCCGCCTCCTCAACGGACGCGAGCCGCTCCACCGCCGCCAGCTCGCGCCACCACCACTACCGCCGGCTCGCGCCACAACCGGCGCCGGCCACGCCTCCGCAAGCAAGCCGCCACACGCCGCCGGTGCCCTGCCGCTCCTCGCCACCGGCCAGCCCCGACCTCCTCGTCCCTGTCTCCGGCGAGCCACCGCGCCTCCGTCCCGATCTGGTCCAGGCGGGACCAGATCCACCAGTCCCGCTAACCAAACGCCCCGATCCCTCTTTCCCGCTCCATCCCATCCCGCGCTGACTATTTTTGGAGGGGTAGTTTTTCACTAAGTCCCTAATCTGCGTTATTTTGTTGCCCTCTTTGACATGTCATAACTTGGTGCCTGGTGCTCCGTTTTGCATGCATGATATATCAAGATGTTCGTCTCGAAGTGCTCTACATGTTGGCATCAGTCTTGTGCATGTTAGGTTTCATCTAGATGTCTTAATCTTTGTTGCAAGACTGCTTCGTGATGTTACTGTTTCAGCACTAGTTGTCTGTTAACAATATGTTGGCATGTTCGTGAGGTCGTAACTTTGTGCATGTTGGTCCAAATGGAGTGTATGATATGTCAAAATGTTCGTGTTGTGATGCTCTTCGTGATGGATGCATTTGCATACATGATAGGTTGCACTATGCCATGTTTTTCACTGTTGCAAATGTGCTAAGTGTTTAAAACTGCTGTCATTTGTAATGACTTGCTCCATTGTCTTTTTCGTGTGAATTAATCCATGTGTCATATGAGCTAGGTGTCAACATGGGTTTTGTTCATTGGAATGTGCTCTACATGATTGATTTATTTTCATGCCGTGATATGTCTTGAGATGAGTGCATCAAGCTTGTTAACATGCCATCGTGATGTTAAGTTTCTGCTAAGGCTGAATCTGTTAATTTTTACGCCATGTTTCCATGATGCTACCGTCATTGTTGTGAATGGTTAGAGTTGTCCAGTGGGTGTTCCTTGATGTATATGTTATTCCCTAGCCATCCATGCGCTTGTTTGCCATGATGCCATGCTGTAGCTTGTTCTTTTGATGCCCTCTAGTTGCTTCAAAAAGTTTTTTGTCAGCATGCCCAGATTTCTCTAAGTCTGGATAAATTTTTGCACTTTTGCCATGTTGTTTGTGACATGTTCTATTATGTTGTAGAAGTAGACATGGGGTTATTCTTGAAGAGCATGTAATGTATGTTATTTCCATGCCTTTTTGTTGCTTGTTGGAGTGCTTTAGGATACTTAAACTTGGTCACTTAACGGGTAACTTGTTGTTTTTGGCAGATTGCATTATGTAGTGTTTTGCTTGTCATTTGCAAACCGTGCATCCGTTTCCAATGATCTTTATATCAATTTTGAACAAAATATTGCCCTCTATCCAGTGGCTAGCTTGGTTGCCCAAGATGAAAACATTTTCATCATCTTCTCCATTAGGCTCGAGAGCATCCTCCTGCATACGCACATCATGACTTGCATCCCATGACATGTCTTGCATCATGTTGTTTGTGCATTGCACCCTGATTGATCTTGTACCGTTGCTGTGCTCTTGTGTTGGGTAGAGCCGGAAGCCGAGTTCGAGGACCTTATTGAGACTGAGTTTGAGGAGCCGTCCTTTCATTCCACCGAGGACTTAACATGCAAGATGACCGTTCCCCAATACCACCTCTATCTTTGCCTTGCTAGTTGTCTCACTCTTTACCTATGCCTCGATGCCTATTCTTGTCTTGTCAGCCTCCTATGTTGCCATGAAACACTATAACCGCCTTCGTAGCAAACCGTTGATTGGCTAAGTACGCTTTTACTCAGCCCCTCTTATAGCGTTGTTAGTTGCAGGTGAAGTTTGAAGATTGCTCCATGTTTGGACTTGTTATTGGGATAACACAATATATAATCTTAATTAAATTAATGCACATATATATTGTTAACGGGTGGAAGGCTTGGCCTTCTTCTTGGTGTTTTGTTCCACTCATGCCACCTTAGGACCCGATAAACCGGTGTTATGTTCCTTGATTTTGCGTTCCTAACACGGTTGGGGTTTATGGGCCCCCTTGATAATTCGCATTGCTTAAAGCTTTTCCAGCGAGATGCAAGTGTGGTACTACATTTGCCTAACAACTAAAACTTGCATAGGGAGTTATAAACCCGAGTTCTTAATCAAAAACCCGGGCCAGTGCTCCTCATGAGTGTTGGTCCAAACTAGGCAGACTGCAGGGCACCTTGGGGAAACCCGAGGTATCTGGTATTTACCTGTAGGCTGACCTATCCGGTCGTGTCCTGAAATGAGATACGCGTGGCTACTATCAGGGTATCGGCACGCCGGGAGGTCTTGCTGGATTAGTTTTACCTTTGTCGAAATATCTTGAGCACATGATTCCGAGAATACTCGGGTCTTCCCAATTTGGAGTTGCGACTTCGTGGATCGTGAGCTTGTGATGGGCTAAGTTGGGACACCCCTGGAGGGTTATGAACTGTCAAAAGCCGTGCCCGCAGTTATGTGGCAGATGGGAATTTGCTAATATCCGGTTGTAGATAACTTGACAACATATCCTTAAGAATACACTAAGTGTGTGAGTACCGCAATGGTCTCTTTTCGAAGGGGTTTTCGGAAAGTGAACACGGTGGGGTTATGCATGAACGTGAGTACCTAGGATCACTTATTGATCATCTTTTGCGACCGTTGGCACATATCCTCATCTCGCTATGAATTCGTAAGCGAGTTGCTTAGTGCTTGCTGCAGACACTTTGTTACCTTTCGACACCTAAAGGCTTTGTTAGTTTTGATACCCGGGAATGGGATTGTTGAGTCCTTGTGACTCACAGATTACAACACACACTAGATGCATGTATAGCCGAGAACAATGCGGGAGATGGATCAGAACGTCACTGGGAATTCGATGAAGACAGTGCTCGTTTTTATGTTACGTATCCTGACGATCAGTAGTGGTTCCTACTAGGAGCGATCAAGACTTGTGGTTGTGGTATCTTTTCTTGTTTGATTTCGTCCGTAGTCAGACCCTGTGTTATTTGGATGAATGTATGCTATTGTATTCATTGTGTGACTTGGTGAGTGTAAGCCAACTATTTTACTCTTGCATCCCTGTTCAATACATGAGTTGTGCAAAGATACGATGCTTGCGATCATTCCAGAATGCGCTTATGTCTCTAACTCGTGCCTCGACTCGTAGGAGATATAGTCGCATCCTGGGCATTACATCCATCCTCCACCTTTGCATGTGTGCCGGGGAGCTCGAGGAGCCAATGGTCAAAAAGAGGTATATCGCAGCCGTTTCACCCGACGCCGGTGAGGTGGACGCCGAGGTATCCTCGTCGTCCTCCGCGGGCTCGATCCGCGATCGCCGGTCCACCGATTCGCCCGCTTCCGCGCCACTACGCCGGTTCTAGGACTTCCCCAAACTCCCTCGGACCCGGCAGCTGACGAGGTCCTACCTCGGGGTCCAGCGGTAGCGGTGGGGGACGTGGGTCGCCGAGATTACAGATCAGGAGACCCACACCCGCCAGTGGCTCATTAGCTTCCACCCGGCCTAGCTCGCGGAACTGGAGTATGACCGCTGGCAGGTCCGCTACCACTGTAATGCCCAGGATGGAATTATACCTCCTACGTGTCGAGGCACGACTTAAAGGCATAAGTCCATCCTAGAATGATCTCAAGTTTGGTAATCTTGCCCATCTCATGTAAAAGAGGGATGGTAAACTTAAAATAGTTGGCTTACAATCGCCACGTCACAGAATAACAGTACAAGTCTCAAACATCATACAATAAGATCACTACAACCCTCTAAGGGCAAAAAATCCAAAAGTCAAAGTACCAAACTCAGATAAATAAAACAACCACAGGCGGATCGAATCCTAGTAAGAGTCTCCACTACTGATCGTCCGGGTAGCGCACGTAGTAACGACTACGCTCCTCGTCGTACTCCCAATCCAGCTCGGTGCCATCACCTGGATAGCTCACGGCTGGACCTGCATCTGGTGTGTGAAGTAACTGTGAGCCACAGAGGACTCAGCAATCCCGTTCCCGGGTAACAGAACTATCAAAGCCTTTAGGTGAGGGAAAGGCTGAAGAAAGAAAGGAGGTGAAGGAGCAACAAAGAGTCTGCAGCAGCAACTAGCATCTAACTTACGCAAGTGAGAGCGAGAAGAGAAGGCAACGCGAGAAGTGATCACTAAGTGATCCTAGCTACAAGGTCACAAGCATAACCCCTCCGTGTTCAACTCCCGAATCCCTATTCGGAAATTGACAGTCACGGAACTCACGCTGGTAGTGTATTAGCATCATTTGTGTCAAGTCTTCTACAACCGGAATTAACAAGCTCCCATCTGCCACATAACCGCGGGCACGGCTTTCGAAAGTTCAAACCCTGCAGGGGTGTTCCAACTTGACCCATTACAAGCCCACGATCCGCGGAGTCGCAACTCCAAAGTGGGAAGACCCGAGTATCCTCGGAATCCCGTGCTCACGTTAAACCGAACTAAGGTAAGGCTAATCCAGCAAATCCTCCCGGCGTGTCGTCACCCTGATAGTAGCCGCACGTATCTAGGTCTCAGGACACGTCCGGATGGGCGATTCTACGGGTGGATACCAAATACCTCGAGTTGCCTCAAGGCGGCCCCGCAGACTCCCCGTTTCGGACCAACACTCATGTGGAGCACTGGCCCGGGGTTGTTGATTAAGAAAGAGGGTTAATTACTCCCTTATGCATGTTTAGTTTGTTATTAGGCAAATAGTACCAATGTTGGGATTTGCTGGAAAAGACTTAGCACATAGCGGTTTATCGAGGGGGTCCCATACACCCCAACCGTGTTAGGAACGCATAATCAAGGAACATAAAACCGGCTTATACAGATCCTAACGGCATGAGTGGAACAAAACACCAAGCAAAAGGCTTAGCCTTCCACCCTTGCCAATATATATGTGATTTCAATTAAAGCATTTATATAGTGTGATAAAACCCAACCAAACTTCAACATGGAGCAAGCATCTTCACTTCACCTGCAACTAGCAACGCTATAAGAAGGGCTGAGCGAAGCGTACTTAGCCAAGCAACGGTTTGCATAGGTAGGGTGGTTAAACATGGCAATTGGTTACAAGTAGGAGGCTGACAAGAAGAACATGGGCATCGAGGCAAAACTATAGATCGAGACTACTAGCAATAGACAAAGATAGTAATGTTATCGGGGTTCGGTCATCTTGCCTGAAGAGAAGAAGTTCGGATCGAAAGAAGGGTCCTCTTGCTCAAACTCGTTGGAAACCTCGTGATCAACCTCGTTGGAAAACTCGTGCTCAACTTCCGGGTCTAAACAAGACAAACACACCAGCACCAAATCAACACAATGCAATGCGCACGCGAAAAACATGTATGCATGATGGATGCACTAGAGATGCACATGGAGCACGGAAAAACATCACTCAAGCAAAACACCTCAAAACAAGGTAACAACCTGATATTATTAATCTACACAGAAAATCACCCAAGTTTGATATAAAGATCGCTGAAATCGGAGTTACGGGCTAAAAGTTATGCCCGAAACAAGATTTGAGCGAAAACTGCAAATTACAGCAACATAGCATCTTGGGAGCACAAAATAATTAATCTACAGCACCCAAAAAGCATGGCAAAGGACTTGAACATAAACTAGATATAATGTACAGCAACTAGGTCCAAAGTGCACCCCAAACGGAGTCACGGATCAATAGCAATGATCTTGGACATATTGAACTTTGAAATAAAATTCTGGCAGCAGAATTTTATTGAAAGTTTGGAGCAAGAGATAAACATGCTACAGCCACTCAAATGGACATGTGAGGACATGGATGGAAAGACAACAATATATACTTCATGGAACAATCAAAATCCACCCCAAAACTATCATGCTTTGTCCTACAACATCACACGAACATGGCATCGGAACGTTACAGATTTCAGACTTAGTGAAATTTCACTAAGTCCTAAAACAGCAACATCATCATAGCATCAAAAAGAGCATGTTTAAGACACCTCGAAACTAAACATGGCAAAGGGTAAGCACCTCATCAAAATACATATGACGGTGATCCCGAAACACACAAGCATGCATCAATGTGGTGAACACACCGATTACAACGAGCTCAACAACATGGCATTTCATAACAAGTAAAAACACAACATTTGAACATGGCATCTTGCAAGGATGATAACAAGGAAAAGATAAATCTACCATGCAACCTATCACACTCAACACGTAGTTCGTGACGAGACGAACACGTGGACATGTCATTTGCATCGTTTGGACAAACGAGCTAAAAGATATCACATGTCAAAGGTGGCACAAAAATATCACATAACAGCAGTTTATATCATCATACACTCTTGCAACAGCAAAACAAGGCCCTAGATGATCCCTAACATGCATGACAACAACAGGTAAAACGTAGAGGGCATCTCCACGAACATCTGGACATGCTACACGCGCAAAACGGAGCAACACAGAGAAAGTTATGCATGGTCAAAGTAGGCATATCAGAACAGAGAAAAACAGGGCTAGGGTTTGAATTTGGACCTCTCAGATCTGGATCTGAGGAACGGGCCCGGATGAACAGTAGCGGCCCGATGAACAGTGCGCCAGATCTGGAACAGTGCGGCGGCCCGCGGAGGAACAGTGCCGGCGGCCTGGTGCGACTCGGCGGCGGCCCAGCTGGGGGAAGGCGGCCCGCGCGGTGGAGCCGCAGGCCTGGCCCGATCGGAGGCCGAGGCGGGGCTGGGCGAGGCTTGGCGAGGCCCAAAGCGGAGCGGGGCGGGGCGGCTGGTTGGCCCGCGGGGCGGTCCGGCGCTGGCGGGAGGCGGCGGTGGGGCGCTCGGGCCGGCCCACCCGGTCGAAGCGAGGAGGGGCTGCGAGGAGGCCCGATGCGGCGATGTGGGACTGGACCCAGGCCGCGATCTGGCGGTGAAGTGGGGACCCAGGGGGTCGCGCGACGGCGCGGAGGCCCGACGCGGTCGCTCGCCTGGCCAGCTGGCGAGCAGGCAACGGCGACGCGGCTCGGCCGACGCGGGAGGCCCGACCAGGCGTTGACTTCGCCCGCGGAGGAATAGATCGAGGCGGCTCGGCGGTTCCTTCGATGGAAACTGGAACCTACGGGATCCAGAACAGATGATTTGGATCTGAGAACTGAAATAAAAGGAAAAAATAGAGGGGAAGGAGGAAGAAGAAGGGGACATGCCAAATAGACTAGGGGTCTATATATAGCAATTAGACTAGGGTTTGAGACTAGGGGATGTTTAGGAGCGGTCCGATCTGGATCCAACGGATCCGATCGCGGGGATGATTTTAAAAGGGCCAGACGGAGATAAAAGAATACCACAGGGGTATTTCCGGGACACGAAGTAAGGGCACTTCGGACCCACACGGACAACGGAGGGAAAAGTCAACGGAGTCCAAACGAGACGAGATTTGAGAGGCGGGTTGCACACAACAAAACAACAACACACAACACAACCTCGCGGCACACCGGTAACGAAAAACGCCCGAACAACAAAGAAGGCCTACGGGACGTCACGGACACGTGAGGGAGCTCCGGAACACGAAACGGACAACGGGAAGAAACGCCACGAACCGGATGCAACCCACAACACAAACAAAATGCAATGCACATGTCTACATGATATGAATGAATGCCACACACACACACAACAAAACGACGAAAGCCCGAAAGACAAAGAACCCGAAATGGAAATAGATGAAGCCGGAGATTTATTATAAGCCCAAAAGGGAAAGTATTACATCCGGGGCATTACAAACTCTCCTCTACTACAAAAAGATCTCGTCCCGAGATCTAGGACTGGAAAAAGGAAGGGTACTCGGAACGAAGATGATCTTCTCGTTCCCAGGTAGCTTCTCGGTCTGTGTGATGTGACCACTTGACTTTCAGAAACTTGATGGTCTTGTTGCGAGTCTTGCGTTCGGTTTCTTCGAGAATTGCAACTGGATGCTCTCGGTAGGAAAGGTCTTGTTGAAGATCAATCTCCTCAAACGGAATCATCCGCTCAGGTGCCTTGAAGCATTTGCGAAGCTGAGACACATGGAAGACATCATGAACATTTGCAAAGTTGGAAGGGAGCTCGAGCTGATAGGCTAGATCGCCTCTTTTGCCCAGAATTTTGAAAGGACCGACGTATCTAGGAGCAAGCTTTCCTTTGATACCGAACCTTTGGGTTCCTTTCATCGGAGAAACTCGGAGATAGACATGATCACCGATGTCGAAAGCCAAATCACGATGCTTTCCGTCATAGTAACTCTTCTGACGCGATTGAGCGGCCTTGAGATTCTCACGTATGACTTTGCACATTTCTTCGGCTTCAGAGATCAAATCATTGCCAAGAAGTTGGCGTTCACCTGTTTCAGACCAGTTGAGAGGGGTACGGCACTTCCTGCCATAGAGAATTTCAAACGGTGCTTTGCCTGCACTTGCTTGGAAGCTGTTGTTGTAAGAGAATTCTGCAAATGGAAGACAGTCTTCCCATTTCATGCCGAAGGAGATGACACAGGCTCTGAGCATATCTTCAAGGATCTGATTCACACGCTCGACTTGACCACTAGTCTGAGGGTGAAAGGCAGTGCTGAACCTGATCTTCGTGCCCATGGCGGACTGAAAGGAGTCCCAGAACTTTGATGTGAACAAGCTGCCACGGTCTGAGGATATCACTTGAGGAATGCCATGTAGGGACACAATTCTGGAAGTGTACAGCTCTGCAAGTTGAGCTGCATTGATTGATTCTTTGACTGGAAGAAAGTGAGCGACTTTGGTAAGCTTGTCAATCACCACAAAGATCGCATCATTGCCTCGCTTGGATTTAGGAAAACCAGTGACGAAGTCCATTTCAATGTGGTCGAACTTCCACTCAGGAATAGGAAGAGGTTGGAGAAGACCGGCTGGACGTTGATGTTCTGCTTTCACTCTTCTGCATACATCACATTCGTTCACGAACTGGGCAATTTCCCTTTTCATGCGTGTCCACCAGTAAGATTGCTTGAGGTCTTGATACATCTTGGAACTGCCAGGATGAATGGAAAGGAGAGAGTCATGAGCTTCTTCCATTATGAGCTTCCTGAGATCACCTTTGGGAACAACGAGTCTGTCCTCGAAGAACAAGGTATCTCTCTCATCAACACGGAAGCACTTATATTTTGGAGTGCCCTTTGCAATGCCATGTTTCACCTTCTTCACCATGGTATCACTGAGCTGAGCCTCACGGACTTGATCTTCCAAGGTAGGAGCAATTTGGAGATTAGCAAGAAAACCCTGCGGAACAACCTGAAGGTTTAGCTTCCTGAAAGCTTCACAAAGCTCAGGCTGGTGTGGCTTGATGAGAAGGCTGTTGCAATATGCCTTTCTGCTCAAAGCATCTGCAATCACATTCGCCTTGCCTGGAGTGTACTCAATGCTGGGGTTGTACTCTTGGATCATCTCGACCCAACGAGTCTGGCGGAGGTTCAGATGCGGCTGTGTGAAGATGTACTTCAAACTCTTGTGATCAGTGAAGATGTCGACCTTTCTGCCCAACAACAGATGTCTCCACGTAATCAGAGCATGTACCACAGCTGCTAGCTCGAGATCATGTGTGGGATAGTTCTTCTAATCTGGCTTGAGCTGACGTGAAGTATATGCCACAATTCTCTTCTCTTGCATAAGCACACCACCAAGGCCTTGAAGAGAAGCGTCACAGAACACTTCATAGGGCTTGGATTCATCAGGAGGAATCAGAACTGGAGCTGAGACAAGCTTCTCTTTGAGGGTTTTGAAAGCCACTTCACAATCGGGAGACCAAAAGTATTTGACATTCTTCTGGAGGAGGTTGGAAAGAGGCTTGGCAATCTTGGAGAAGTTCTCCACAAACCTTCTGCAATAGCTGGCAAGACCCAGAAAACTGCGGAGCTGCTTGACGTTCTGAGGAGCTTCCCAGTTGACAATTGCTTCAACTTTCTCGGGATTAACCGCAATACCGTCAGCTGAGATAATGTGGCCCAGGTAGAGAACCTTATCGAGCCAAAACTCGCACTTGGAGAACTTGGCATAGAATTTGTGCTCTCGGAGTCGATCAAGAACCAGACGTAAGTGCTTTTCGTGATCTTCTTCATTCTTGGAAAACACCAAAATATCATCCAGATACACTAGCACAAACTCGCCTGTATAGGGGTTGAAGATGTAATGCATCATCCTTGAGAAGGTAGGAGGAGCATTGGCGAGGCCGAAGGACATGACGGTATACTCATATGAACCGTAGCTCGTTCTGAACGCCGTCTTGGGAATGTCTTCCTCGCGAATGCGAATTTGATGGTAGCCCATTCGGAGGTCAAGCTTAGAGAACACTTTAGCTCCTTTGAGCTGCTCAAAGAGTTCGTTGATGTTGGGGAGCGGATACTTGTTCTTAATCGTCTTCTTGTTCAGTGGCCGGTAGTCAACACAGAGACGCTCCGTGCCATCTTTCTTCTTGACAAATAAGACACCACAGCCCCACGGAGATGTACTCGGTCTAATGAGACCCATACGCTCCTGTTCATCCAACTGTCTCTTCAATTCCTTCAATTCATCTGAAGAGAGCTTGTATGGACGCCGGCAAACAGGTTCGGTGCCCGGCTCGAGTTCAATGACAAACTCCACCTGACGGTGTGGAGGCATGCCTGGAAGTTCTTCTGGAAAGACGTCTTGATATTCATTCACCACTGGAATTTGCTCTATGGCATTAATTTCACCCTTATCATTAAGAGAGAAAAGCCGAATAGTATTATCCCTGGAGGCGAAGATAATCACATCTTCATCAGAATGAGTCAACTTGACTTCCTTTTGAGCACAATCAATGTGAGCATCGTGCTGAGAAAGCCAATCCATTCCGAGAATGAGGTCGATGTCAGAATGACCAAGAATCACCGGTTTAGCCAGAAAACGATAATCTCCCATGCGAATAGAAACATCCGGAGCATAGACAGTAGAAGACATACGTCTCCCTGGAGAAATAACTTCCAACCTCTGAGGCAAATTTGAAGTGGCAATACTGTGCTTGGATGCAAAAGGTTGAGACATGAAAGAGCATGATGCACCCGAATCAAATAACACTTTAGCTGGAAAAGAGTTCACTGGAAGGTTACCCAGAATGACATCAGAAGAAGCCTCTGCTTGTGCTGCATTCATCAGATTGACCCTGGCAGCCTTTGGATCATGCCTGACAATAGCTGAACTCACAGGTGGTGGAGGAGGAAGACGTTTCGGATTCGGACATCTGTTTGCATAGTGACCCTTCTGGCCACACTTGTTGCACACCACTTCAGAGAGAGGACGGAAATGAGAGCCACTGGACTTGGAGCCTTGAGACTGAAACTGCTTCTTCGACTGGTTGCTTGGGTTGGGTGGGTGGGAGAAACCACGACCACTAGAGTTCTTGTTGTTGGAGTTGTTGTAAGGAGCTCGAATCATTGGAGGAGGAGGAAGCCAGAATTTCTGTTGTTTCGCAGCCAACTGAGACGATGAGGTAGAGTGAACAGCATCTCGAATTCTCTTCTTAGAAGCCTCCATCTTAAGCTGAGCTGCTTCTTGTTTCAGAGCCATATTATAGAACTTATCGAATTCGTCTGGCTCGAACAAAGTGAGAGCAAGCTGAAGTTCATCTTTGAGACCTCCACGGAACTGATAGATTTTGCTCTTTGCATCAGGTATGTCTTGCTTTGCATAGCGAGCGAGGTTTTGGAACTTGACATTATACTGATAGACTGACATGGAGCCCTGCTTGAGGTTGCGGAATTGCTCACGCATACCCTCAATAACACTTGTAGGAATGTGATGCGAGCGGAAATCCCTGCAGAAGTTCTCCCACGAGACCACTTGACCCGGCCTTGAGTCTTTATACTGCTGCCACCAATCAGCTGCTTGATCTTTCAGTTGGAAGGCTGCAAACTTCACATAGTCGTCTTCTTTCACGTTACTGCACTCAAAATGCTTCTTGATATCGGTCAGCCAATCCTCAGCATCAAGAGGGTCGACACAGTAACTGAAAGCTTTAGGATTGTTGGCCAGGAACTGATTCAGAGTAGCATGGTGCTGCTGGAAGAAGTTGCCTTGGTTCATTGGAATGCCCTGATTAGCTTGATTAGCTTGCATAGCCTGCATTTGCTGCATCATCTGCATCATCAACTGAGTGTTCTGAGCAGTAGTCTGCATAATTGCTCTCCAAGCCTCAGGCGGAGGAGGAGGTGAAGGAGGACGTTCTGGAACCTCTTCACCCTCTGGGTTGGCATTCGGAACCCTTTTCGGAGCCATCCTGTAAGAGATGACCACGAATCAGCAATTGATTGACAAAAGGAATAAGCTGAATCAATGGAATGAATTGCAACAAGTCTTCACAATAATCATTCGAACAATAAGAACGAATGAGATCATCCGAACAAGAGGAACGAATGAATTCCTTAGTTAAATGATAACATCAGTCTTCACGAGAAGCCACATAGGGATCAAAAGGATAAATAATAAAAACAACAAGATACGGAAAGGAACAAACACCAGAGAGGAGTTTCGTTCTAACATCTTTGTGCTGAAAGCATATGAACGCGTTACGAAAAGGTTTTGCAATCCCCGGATCAGCATAGCCAAGGACCCTTTAAGATGCAACTCCTGATAGTAACCTCGGTCATATAACTCCTTCACTCAATGTCGAACCCCGAACTCACTAACCTGCATTCGTTGGAAGAATGCCTACGATCTACTGGATAAAACCCACCTATAGCTTTCCGAAAGATTCCAGTTATGCAATCAGGTGTTGGGGATACACGGGAAGCACCGCGCAATCAACTCTAACCTACATCCAGGTGTATCCATCCTTCAACACATAACCAGTCTTTCTCGGAAACTGTGTACCTCGGACCTTCGAAAAGCATCCACTATAACAAGCTATGGCAATACTCCCGAACTACCTCCCCAGTACTGGGTGATGTCGGGGTTATCGTGCCACTGGCCGTATAGGGGAGATTTTCGATGTCGGCCGTCTTAAGTATTTAGTACTGCCGCGATATGCTTGTTACAGTGATACCCCGAAGCTCAACTCCTCGGTAACAGGAGGCATCGGGAACAATATCCTTGTCACAAGAACATCGAAACAATCCCAGAATACTCGCGGGAATCCTAAAAAAAAAATTTGTGCAAATTTTGAAGATAGGAGAGACAAGAGCAGACGTCAGGAGTCCTCACCAGAGAGAAAGGGGATGAGAAGCAAAGAAATCCTACTCTCCGATATAATATATGACTCAAAAAGTTTTCAGTGTGTGCCTAGACTCAACCGTCAACGGTTCGATCAAACAGTGGGGGCTCCTAGGTCGGAGAAGGCTCTGATTACCAACTTGTAATGCCCAGGATGGAATTATACCTCCTACGTGTCGAGGCACGACTTAAAGGCATAAGTCCATCCTAGAATGATCTCAAGTTTGGTAATCTTGCCCATCTCATGTAAAAGAGGGATGGTAAACTTAAAATAGTTGGCTTACAATCGCCACGTCACAGAATAACAGTACAAGTCTCAAACATCATACAATAAGATCACTACAACCCTCTAAGGGCAAAAAATCCAAAAGTCAAAGTACCAAACTCAGATAAATAAAACAACCACAGGCGGATCGAATCCTAGTAAGAGTCTCCACTACTGATCGTCCGGGTAGCGCACGTAGTAACGACTACGCTCCTCGTCGTACTCCCAATCCAGCTCGGTGCCATCACCTGGATAGCTCACGGCTGGACCTGCATCTGGTGTGTGAAGTAACTGTGAGCCACAGAGGACTCAGCAATCCCGTTCCCGGGTAACAGAACTATCAAAGCCTTTAGGTGAGGGAAAGGCTGAAGAAAGAAAGGAGGTGAAGGAGCAACAAAGAGTCTGCAGCAGCAACTAGCATCTAACTTACGCAAGTGAGAGCGAGAAGAGAAGGCAACGCGAGAAGTGATCACTAAGTGATCCTAGCTACAAGGTCACAAGCATAACCCCTCCGTGTTCAACTCCCGAATCCCTATTCGGAAATTGACAGTCACGGAACTCACGCTGGTAGTGTATTAGCATCATTTGTGTCAAGTCTTCTACAACCGGAATTAACAAGCTCCCATCTGCCACATAACCGCGGGCACGGCTTTCGAAAGTTCAAACCCTGCAGGGGTGTTCCAACTTGACCCATTACAAGCCCACGATCCGCGGAGTCGCAACTCCAAAGTGGGAAGACCCGAGTATCCTCGGAATCCCGTGCTCACGTTAAACCGAACTAAGGTAAGGCTAATCCAGCAAATCCTCCCGGCGTGTCGTCACCCTGATAGTAGCCGCGCGTATCTAGGTCTCAGGACACGTCCGGATGGGCGATTCTACGGGTGGATACCAAATACCTCGAGTTGCCTCAAGGCGGCCCCGCAGACTCCCCGTTTCGGACCAACACTCATGTGGAGCACTGGCCCGGGGTTGTTGATTAAGAAAGAGGGTTAATTACTCCCTTATGCATGTTTAGTTTGTTATTAGGCAAATAGTACCAATGTTGGGATTTGCTGGAAAAGACTTAGCACATAGCGGTTTATCGAGGGGGTCCCATACACCCCAACCGTGTTAGGAACGCATAATCAAGGAACATAAAACCGGCTTATACAGATCCTAACGGCATGAGTGGAACAAAACACCAAGCAAAAGGCTTAGCCTTCCACCCTTGCCAATATATATGTGATTTCAATTAAAGCATTTATATAGTGTGATAAAACCCAACCAAACTTCAACATGGAGCAAGCATCTTCACTTCACCTGCAACTAGCAACGCTATAAGAAGGGCTGAGCGAAGCGTACTTAGCCAAGCAACGGTTTGCATAGGTAGGGTGGTTAAACATGGCAATTGGTTACAAGTAGGAGGCTGACAAGAAGAACATGGGCATCGAGGCAAAACTATAGATCGAGACTACTAGCAATAGACAAAGATAGTAATGTTATCGGGGTTCGGTCATCTTGCCTGAAGAGAAGAAGTTCGGATCGAAAGAAGGGTCCTCTTGCTCAAACTCGTTGGAAACCTCGTGATCAACCTCGTTGGAAAACTCGTGCTCAACTTCCGGGTCTAAACAAGACAAACACACCAGCACCAAATCAACACAATGCAATGCGCACGCGAAAAACATGTATGCATGATGGATGCACTAGAGATGCACATGGAGCACGGAAAAACATCACTCAAGCAAAACACCTCAAAACAAGGTAACAACCTGATATTATTAATCTACACAGAAAATCACCCAAGTTTGATATAAAGATCGCTGAAATCGGAGTTACGGGCTAAAAGTTATGCCCGAAACAAGATTTGAGCGAAAACTGCAAATTACAGCAACATAGCATCTTGGGAGCACAAAATAATTAATCTACAGCACCCAAAAAGCATGGCAAAGGACTTGAACATAAACTAGATATAATGTACAGCAACTAGGTCCAAAGTGCACCCCAAACGGAGTCACGGATCAATAGCAATGATCTTGGACATATTGAACTTTGAAATAAAATTCTGGCAGCAGAATTTTATTGAAAGTTTGGAGCAAGAGATAAACATGCTACAGCCACTCAAATGGACATGTGAGGACATGGATGGAAAGACAACAATATATACTTCATGGAACAATCAAAATCCACCCCAAAACTATCATGCTTTGTCCTACAACATCACACGAACATGGCATCGGAACGTTACAGATTTCAGACTTAGTGAAATTTCACTAAGTCCTAAAACAGCAACATCATCATAGCATCAAAAAGAGCATGTTTAAGACACCTCGAAACTAAACATGGCAAAGGGTAAGCACCTCATCAAAATACATATGACGGTGATCCCGAAACACACAAGCATGCATCAATGTGGTGAACACACCGATTACAACGAGCTCAACAACATGGCATTTCATAACAAGTAAAAACACAACATTTGAACATGGCATCTTGCAAGGATGATAACAAGGAAAAGATAAATCTACCATGCAACCTATCACACTCAACACGTAGTTCGTGACGAGACGAACACGTGGACATGTCATTTGCATCGTTTGGACAAACGAGCTAAAAGATATCACATGTCAAAGGTGGCACAAAAATATCACATAACAGCAGTTTATATCATCATACACTCTTGCAACAGCAAAACAAGGCCCTAGATGATCCCTAACATGCATGACAACAACAGGTAAAACGTAGAGGGCATCTCCACGAACATCTGGACATGCTACACGCGCAAAACGGAGCAACACAGAGAAAGTTATGCATGGTCAAAGTAGGCATATCAGAACAGAGAAAAACAGGGCTAGGGTTTGAATTTGGACCTCTCAGATCTGGATCTGAGGAACGGGCCCGGATGAACAGTAGCGGCCCGATGAACAGTGCGCCAGATCTGGAACAGTGCGGCGGCCCGCGGAGGAACAGTGCCGGCGGCCTGGTGCGACTCGGCGGCGGCCCAGCTGGGGGAAGGCGGCCCGCGCGGTGGAGCCGCAGGCCTGGCCCGATCGGAGGCCGAGGCGGGGCTGGGCGAGGCTTGGCGAGGCCCAAAGCGGAGCGGGGCGGGGCGGCTGGTTGGCCCGCGGGGCGGTCCGGCGCTGGCGGGAGGCGGCGGTGGGGCGCTCGGGCCGGCCCACCCGGTCGAAGCGAGGAGGGGCTGCGAGGAGGCCCGATGCGGCGATGTGGGACTGGACCCAGGCCGCGATCTGGCGGTGAAGTGGGGACCCAGGGGGTCGCGCGACGGCGCGGAGGCCCGACGCGGTCGCTCGCCTGGCCAGCTGGCGAGCAGGCAACGGCGACGCGGCTCGGCCGACGCGGGAGGCCCGACCAGGCGTTGACTTCGCCCGCGGAGGAATAGATCGAGGCGGCTCGGCGGTTCCTTCGATGGAAACTGGAACCTACGGGATCCAGAACAGATGATTTGGATCTGAGAACTGAAATAAAAGGAAAAAATAGAGGGGAAGGAGGAAGAAGAAGGGGACATGCCAAATAGACTAGGGGTCTATATATAGCAATTAGACTAGGGTTTGAGACTAGGGGATGTTTAGGAGCGGTCCGATCTGGATCCAACGGATCCGATCGCGGGGATGATTTTAAAAGGGCCAGACGGAGATAAAAGAATACCACAGGGGTATTTCCGGGACACGAAGTAAGGGCACTTCGGACCCACACGGACAACGGAGGGAAAAGTCAACGGAGTCCAAACGAGACGAGATTTGAGAGGCGGGTTGCACACAACAAAACAACAACACACAACACAACCTCGCGGCACACCGGTAACGAAAAACGCCCGAACAACAAAGAAGGCCTACGGGACGTCACGGACACGTGAGGGAGCTCCGGAACACGAAACGGACAACGGGAAGAAACGCCACGAACCGGATGCAACCCACAACACAAACAAAATGCAATGCACATGTCTACATGATATGAATGAATGCCACACACACACACAACAAAACGACGAAAGCCCGAAAGACAAAGAACCCGAAATGGAAATAGATGAAGCCGGAGATTTATTATAAGCCCAAAAGGGAAAGTATTACATCCGGGGCATTACAACCACGGCGCGGAGGCTAGGCTCAATTTCCCCATCGGCACACGTCCGCTCGACATCGTTCCACCGGATCCAGGGTGGTGAGCTCGGCTATGGCGCAGGAGGACCGCGAGGCGTGGGAGTGCCTCGAGGCCGAGGCCGCCGACAAGGCCTACATGCAAGTGCTCTGCCGGCAGCACCCGGAGCTCGCGGAGGCGGAGCGGGCAACCTTTGCCGGTGCATAGGGCGGCGAGGTTATCACGCTCTCCTCCGATGATGAGGTCGAAGGCGGCGAGGACAGCGGAACGGAGGGCGGCGATTTTATCACGCTCTCCTTCGATGACGAGGTTGAAGGCGATGAGGATGGCGGCGTGGAGGGCGTCAAGGTGGGCCCCGAGAACGAGGAGATCAACGTCGATGAGTGGAGGAGTGTCTGCCCTCAAAGACCCCGACAAGGGCACCGGCCCGAACCCGGCTCGTGGCACACTGTACATGACGAGGAAGGATTGGCTCGACCTCCACTTCGACCGAAAGTAGTTTAGCTTAGTTTAAATGTATGTTTCATGTTTGGTTATGCAAAACTATCTATGTTTATGTTTGAATGCATGCTACTTTCAGTTGAACCTTCTTTGAATTTGATCAAATTGAAGTTTACAACGTTAAGTTTAGGGGATCAACTAGAAAATGCCAAAAAATGCTGGAGTGTATATATATATATATATCCACTAAGGGTTTTAGTCCTTTAACTTTTAAAGGATCGGCTAGAGATGCCTTTATAACTTGTTTATTTCAGTTCTTCATAATGTGATGCTCTATAGGTGCAACTATTTGTCGTGCAGGTCAATTTCATCAATAATAGTTTCAAAAATACCACTATGAATTACGATATTTGGTTGATGTTAAGGATATTGTAGTTTACATGCTTTTCGTATTTTTACAATAACTAGTGTACTTTAGACCTACACAATACCAGTTTGAATGACTGTTTACTTTTCTTTAAATGTTATGCCTGATGCAGTTAACACACCTTTCCACTTCTTGTTTTGCTTAACTAGCGTGCTTAAGCCTGCACACTGAAGCTACAAAGCAACATGCATTGTACTGAATGACTAAATATGCAATCCCAGGTTACATAACAACAAGGAAGAGTGTTACCTTAATGTTCTGATGACGTAGGGAGTGTTGTACTACATTATTTTGCAATTGTTCTTTAGCTTCTAATATTAACTTGGTGCTTTTAGGTACATATGTCATTGCGAAAGATCCACACTTCGACCCATTCTGCCTATGGGGTAATGAGATATTCATGAAACAATATCAAGTGAGGAAACTGATAAAGATTCTCATTAAAAAGGGTCAAAAGATGTCAATCGAACTATTTGTATACACTTTATGCAAGACAACAGTGAACTGCAGGATGGTAAGTAAGAACCCTGTAGCCTTCTTTTTACTTCCTGTAATGAGTTGTGTTAGATGACAATGTCTGAATCTTTTGTCCTTTGCAGTGGATGCTGATGCAGTTTACTAAAGATTACCTCTCAAACTACATGATTGGCGGCCGACCATCACAAGCACTAGTACAACGAGGTGCTGGTGCAGTTGTGTAATTGGGTAGCTGGGTGCTGAAGTTATATGATGTTATACTCTAATGTATTTCAATTATGAAAATGAAATATATTGTGTGCTTAATATGAAATGTCAATTAGATTAATAAATGGATTATTAATAATAGGATAATGAGCCTTCTAATTGGGTTTTTCTTTGCAAACACTTATTGAGAAAACACCATGTGTGATGCATTTAGTAACGCACACAGTTTCTAGGAATAAACCGTGTTAGATTAATGAACAATCACACACGACATCCTCTGGGAAACTGTTTGCATTAGGCCACCTGGTGCAAACGTTTACCACATAAAACTGTGTGTGATGGACATCCTTTGCCGCACAGTTTCTTCTACGCACCAT
Source organism: Secale cereale (assembly GCA_902687465.1). Lineage (NCBI taxonomy): Eukaryota > Viridiplantae > Streptophyta > Magnoliopsida > Poales > Poaceae > Secale > Secale cereale. The sequence goes on along the minus strand of LR738710.1, from coordinate 800,330,085 downwards.
GTGTGATGCATTCAATGACGCAAACAATAAAGTTGTTAATATCGTGTGCAATGGCAATGCTATCACAAACGATTTAACAGGGAAATTGTGTGTGATGTAACTGCGAATGGAAACCTTTTCCTCGGAGCTACTGTGTTGGATTTATATATGAACGGAAACGTTTAGCGGGGACTGACTGTCTGGGATGTACTTACGAACGGAAACAATTTCGCCTGTACAATTGTATTTTGTTAGCACTACCATACATATAAGCGTGTTTGATCGCTCGTCGGTCGCACACGACCTCATTTTGTCGAGCGTGTGTGCCAGGAGGGAATATCCCCGACGGTTTCTGGGTCATGTGGTAAGGACCCCCCTATCGCCCACACTCACTTGGCGACGGTTCCAAATGTCGTCGCGGAAAGGGGTTAAAAACCTTTTGTATAGCACCGACGCGTACCAGTGTATGTTGAAACTGTTAATGAAAAAGCATGTCAGGATGCTCTGGATGTGTTGGATGAAGAGCATGACCTTGCAGCCGCTCGGTCGGCAATACACCAACAAGATGTGTGTCGCTATCATAGCCGCCGGGTTAAGACCCGGACCTTTCAAGAGGGGGATTTGGTGCTCTGGCTTATCCAGGATCAAACAGATATGCATAAGTTATCCCCACCTTGGGAGGGACCTTTTGTGGTCAGCAAGAACATGAACAATGGGTCATACTACCTCATCGATATTTGAGAACACAAGGACTCATGCACGTCAGAGGAGGAGACCCGCCGGCCCAGGAACATTGCTCATCTTCGGCCTTATTACACTTGAACTGTTGGCTCTTGTGTCTTATATACTTTTATCATTGTATATATTATGATCAATATAATAAATCCGGCATCCCTGACAATTCAGGGCCTCTATCATTTCATGACTAAGTATCTGAGTCTTTATTATTTGTTCGTAAGGTTACTTGGGGCTTACAACCCCATGGATTTAAGCCTTTTGACGATTATGACTTGGCTTGATGCTGAATCCCGAGTTCGACCTGCCTGTTGGCCTGATGCTTCTCCACCAGTTGAACCTGAATGAACCGCCATACTCTTAACAATCAATCTTTTCACCAAGACCCTGAACTTGTTAAGTTTAAAATGGCGGTTTGTCATGTGAGGGCCGGCTTACAGTAAGAGAGGACGACTCTAAGGCTGTGCGGCCTATGAAAGCACTTGAATCTTAGCGACTGTGCGGCCCATGAAAGCACTTGAATTTTAAGGTCGTACGGCCTATAAAAGCACTTGAATTTTTTATGAATTTCTTTTCTTATGAATGTTTTGGATTTATATCGAGTGAGGATTTTTTCTGCTCAAATATGCGCAGTTCAGGCCATGTAGCCTTCATTATATGACTCATATTTGAGCAGTCTCGGGTTTCATAACCCGCCCTGGTAGCGGATTATCAGCCGCCAGGATATTTGCTATGATCAATTCACATTATGATGGTTAATGTCAATGGCTTTCTATTATCAAAGGAGCTACCATAAAATTAATCTACAAGTATGTCTTTTATGATGATATAAATATTCGGGATTTGGTAAACCGCCCCGGTTTCCCCCTTTAAGTTGCTACTGTATTTGCGGCTTTAATAGCCTTTAGTCTTCTATCAAAGACTATTATATTAGGAGTTTTCCAAAGTTATTTGTGCCCCGCTCTGGCTTAAACCGCCAGGGCACATGCTATTTGCTTATATGCAGGCAGTATGATAATGTTTGATGTGATCCACATGATTAATAATATTATACGGATCAGTGGCGGGTCGCGAATATCTGATTCGGTGGTTCAAACATTCAAAAGATAAATGCATGACAGATAATTGTTTACATACAAGTCCCAAGCACATTGCAAGCAAAGTACTTGGCACTTGGGGGGCTAATGTATAAGCAAGTTCTTCTCAAAACACACTGCAGAAGATCCGGCTCATCTTTGGAAGATAAGCCGGCCTGTGAGGGCTTTAAGGTGAAGCTCCACTTTGAAGGTAATAAATATGATCCGGCTCATCTTTATTAGATCAAACCGGCTCATGAGGGCTAAGACTCAAAATTCGCAATAACATTGATAAGTCTTAACCATACTCAATATATCCTATCCTATGGTTACGACTTGGGGGCTACATGACTATATACACTGAGAAAGCAGGTGTTCATACCTCATATTTTTGTCGCATTCTTTTGACTATGTCTGCTTGCATATCATGACCAGTATGAAGATGGCTCGGATAATGAGAGTAGAGTTCGTGGACACCCAAGTGTGAATAGTTACTAATGTCAAATTTAGATTTGCTCTTTTCAATAAGCTCCTCCTTGGCAGAATGTTTGGCCAGAACAGTGGGATTTCCTAGTTCTGCATAACCAATCCGAGTGATCACAACATCCTCAGCATCTTCTTCGGCACGCTTGGTGGGGCTTGGCGGCTTGGCGCTTTTCGGGTCAACGCTCATTGGATCTATGGTGGTTTCATGGGTTTATGCGGTGGATCATTGATAGTGGCATCGAGATTCTTGTTGAAAGCCTCAGATATCGATGCCTATTTCTCCGGTTCAGTGGCATTTGGGTCTTTGGCCAGCTTATTCATCTTCAATTTCTTGCTTGGTTTGGCGATGCCACTGAAAATAAGACATATAAGGATGTTAGTGTATCGGTTTACAAGTGTTAAAACAAAGAAATCAAATGGTCTCACCCAGGGGCGACTTTGAAGGGAGGTATTTGAGTCCCAGTACAGTCGTCGGAGGATGAGTGGGAATTTCCCTGATAATTTGAGGCGGAAACATTAAGTGGTTGACGGATAATACCCGCCTTTGGAAAAGAAAGAATGGAACCCTAAAGCATCTCATTTCGGCATTTTCGACGAACCGGCATGTTGGGTAAACCGGCAGAGAGTTTTCTGCCTCCACTGTATCGGGTTGTGCGCTGGGCTTCAAGTTGTTGCTTCTTCAAAATAAAGTTGGGATCCAAGTGAGCTAAAGGGTGAGAAAACCTTACTTTCCTGGTCACTTGCCGAACTTTCTTTCATGGCAAGGGCTCTGAGTCGTAGGAAATGATAGTTACCTCTTCAATGTCTGCTTGGATGGTCTCCGAATCACCATCAATAAGATGTATTAAAAAGGAGCCAAGAGAATCGAGTTCTACCTCCGAGTCATCATCTAGACCAAATAGTTCGGTCACATTTGTTTTCTTCTTGGTTTTCTTGGAAGCTTTTGTTTCTGCCCTAGCCTTTTTGGGCGGCTTCTCCTGCAGTTTCTTGCTCCAGAAAGGAGAATTGGCCTAAAAACGCAAACAATGATAAAGAGAATGCAATATATGAGAATAATGTATAAAGTAAATTGGCTTGAAGCACTTACATCTGGAGCCGGGTTAAGAGTGCAGAAGGGGCTCAACCCCATCTTACTACAGTTTTCTAAGCTTTCCCCGAGCAGCGTCTTGGTCACCTCATTGATCTCTTTATCTTCAAGTTGTATTTGACAATGACGTCGTGGGTCTTTGATGTCGCAAGTGTATTTACACATTAAACCGGGCCGGTGGCTCAAAGGCAGGACCCTCCAAGTCAAATTTGTTTAATCCATTATCCAACAAGGCTCTTATCTTTGAAAAGGTGGGCACATATTTAGCCCATTCAGCGGTGCTGATCCAGTCTGGAAGTGGGTGTTGTGGGCTAAGCCAGCAATCGCGGAAACTCGACAGAGGATTTTCGCCAGTTGGAGATGTATCTTGGCAAAAAAAACCAGGTTTGATTCCAGTCTTTAGGGTGACTGGGATGTGCGGCTGAAAGGAATATAGTATCTCTTTGTCTTTGAATTGGAATTCCGTCGAGTTCTAGGTTGGGGCCATCTGTAAACTCGGTTTGGCAGTTCAAATAATGGCACTCTCTAAAAAGATCAATGATGGGTTCCTCTTGAAGGTATACTTCACAAAAGACTTGCAAATTGCAGATGTTGGAAACGGAGTTCGGTCCAATATCTTGGGGGTGAAGCTGATAAAAGTGCAGTACGTCATAGAAAAATTGTGAGCCAGGCGGTGAGAAGACACAGATCATATGATCAGGAACAACTACAACTTCACCTTCCCATGGTTGCGATTTAACTTCTGACCCTGGAACCCGCCAATGGATGATATCTTGGGCCTATAAAACGCCCACTTGAATATAATCCTTAAGAGTTTGCTCCGTAACAGTGGAAGTGAACCAATTGCATGAGTGATAACCCACAAGTATAGGGGATCGCAACAGTTTTCGGGGGTAGAGTATTCATCCCAAATTTAATGATTCAAGACAAGGGGAGCCAAAGAATATTCTCAAGTATTAGCAGTTGAGTTGTCAATTCGACCACACCTGGAAGATTTAATATCTGCAGCAAAGTATTTAGTAGCAAAGTAGTATGGAAGTAACGGTAACGGTGGCAAAAGTAATAGTAGCAGTTTTGTAGTAATTCTACAGTGACAACGGAAAAATAACTAAGCAAAGATCAATATGTGAAAAGCTCGTAGGCATTGGATCCGTGATGGATAATTATGTTGGATGCGATTTACCATGCAACAGTTATAACATAGGGTGACACATAACTAGCTCTAGTTCATCAATGTAATGTAAGCATGTATTCCGAATATAGTCATACGTGCTTATGGAAAAGAACTTGCATGACATCTTTTGTCCTACCCTCCCGTGGCAGCGGGGTCCCATAGGAAACTAAGGGATATTAAGGCCTCCTTTTAATAGAGTACCGGACCAAAGCATTAACACTTAGTGAATACATGAACTCCTCAAACTACGGTCATCATCGGGAGTGGTCCCGATTATTGTCACTTCGGGGTTGCCGGATCATAACACATTGTAGGTGACTATTGACTTGCAAGATAGGATCAAGAACTCACACATATTCATGAAAACATAATAGGTTGAGAACTGAAATCATGGCACTTGGGCCCTAGTGACAAGCATTAAGCATAGCAAAGTCATAGCAACATCAATCCCAGAACATAATGGATACTAGGGATCAAACCCTAACAAAACTAACTTGATTACATGGTAAATCTCATCCAACCCATCATCGTCCAGCAGCCCTATGATGGAATTACTCATGCACGGCGGTGAGCATCATGAGATTGGTGATGCAGGAAGGATGATGATGACGATGGCGACTGATTCCCCTCTCCGGAGCCCCGAACGAACTCCAGATCAGCCCTCTCGAGAGAGATTAGGGCTTGGCGGCGGCTCCATATCGTAAAACGCGATGAATCCTTCTCTCTGATTTTTTTTCTCCCTGAGCGTGAATATATGGAGTTGGAGTCGAGGTCGGTGGAGCCTCAGGGGGCCCACGAGACAGGGTGTGGGCCCCTGGTCTTGATTCTTACGCCAGTATTTTTATAAATTCCAAAAATATTCTCCATGGATTTTCAGGTCATTCCGAGAACTTTTACTTCTGCACAAAAATAACACCATGGCAATTCTGCTGAAAACACCGTCAGTTCGGGTTATTTCCATTCAACTCATGCAAGTTAGAGTCCAAAACAAGGGCAAAAGTGTTTGGAAAAGTAGATACGTTGGAGAAGTATCAACCCCCCAAAGCTTAAACCTTTGCTTGTCCTCAAGCAATTCAGTTGACAAACTGAAAGTGATAAAGAAAAACTTTTACAAACTCTGTTTGCTCTTGTTGTTGCAAATATGTAAAGCCAGCATTCAAGTTTTCAGCAAAGATTATGAACTAACCACATTCACAATAACTTTTAGGTCTCTTGTTCACCCATATCCACTACGGGAATCAGGCATTTTGCCGTCAGGCTCCTACGGACGGCAAAGGCAGGATTACAGACGGCAAACCTTGGTGGCAAAGACAAAATCGGGAAAGGGGATTTTGCCGTCAGCATTTTATCGGGCAGACGGCAAAGAATTTGCTGTCAGTCAACTAATTTTGTTGTCATAAAAAATTGCCTGACGGCAAAAAAAAGTTTAACAGAACAGCCCAACTAAAGGACGGCGTCAGTGCCTTTGCCGTCAACCTCGAATATCATAGACGGCAAAGATTTTTTTAATAAAAAAATATATTTAATATGTCCAGAGGGGGACGAATTGACAAAGAACACCACAATATCCACACACTATTGTTCCAAGAATCAATGACGAAGGAAATAACACTTACTAATCCACAAAACTACAAGGTGACCAAATTTCACACTCAGATTACACTCGATGGTACATAGTTGGATCTGGAGTACACAAAGGTGAGCAAATTTCACACGAAAATTTCGCACGAAGATTATGTTGGGGAACGTAGTATTTTTAAAATTTTCCTACGATCACGCAAGATCTATCTACCAGATGCATAGCAACGAGACGGAAGAGTGTGTCTACGTACCCTCGTAGACCGGAAGCGGAAGAGTCAAGTGACGCGGTTGATGTAGTCGAACTTCTTCGCGATTCAACCGATCAAGCACCGAATGTACGGCACCTCCGCGTTCAGCACACGTTCAGCTTGATGACGTCCCACGAGCTCTTGATCCAGTTGAGCTTCACGGGAGAGTTTCGTTAGCACGACGGCGTGGTGACGGATATGATGTATCTACCGGCGCAGGGCTTCGCCTAAGCACTGCAACGGTATGACCGAGGTGTGTTTCTGTGGAGGGGGGCACCGCACACGGCTGGAACAAGTCAACTTGTGTGTCTTTGGGTGCCCCCCTACCCCCGTATATAAAGGAGCAAGGGGGGAGGCCAGCCGGCCCTCCTATGGTGCGGCTAGGGCTGCAATCCTACTAGGAATAGGATTGCAATCCTATTCCTAGTAGGAACGACCAAAGAAGGAAGAAGGGGGAAGGAAAGAGAGGGAGAGGGAGAGGGAAAGATGGGCCGCGCCCCCTCCCCTTGTCCTATTCGGACTCCTCCTAGGGAGGGGGCGCGCCACCTCCTGGCTGCTGCCCTCTCTCTCCCCTATGGCCCACCAGGGCCCACCATTCCCCCGGGGGGTTCCGGTAACC
>LR738710.1:800297568-800315864 GCA_902687465.1 Secale cereale | reverse complement strand
CCCCCCCGGCACTCCGGTAAATTTTGAAACTTTCCAGAACACTTCCGGTGTCTGAATATAGTTGTCCAATATATCAATCTTTATGTCTCGGACATTCAGAGACTCCTCGTCATGTCCGTGATCTTATCCGGGACTCCGAACTATGTTCGGTACATCAAAACTCTTAAACTCATAATACCGATCGTCATCAAACATTAAGCGTGCGGACCCTACGGGTTCGAGAACTATGTAGACATGACCGAGACTCATCTCCGGTCAATAACCAATAGCGGAACCTGGATGCTCATATTGGCTCCTACATATTCTACGAAGATCTTTATCGGTCAAACCGCATAACAACATACGTTGTTCCTTTTGTCATCGGTATGTTACTTGCCCGAGATTCGATCGTCGGTATCTCTATACCTAGTTCAATCTCGTTACCGGCAAGTCTCTTTACTCGTTTCGTAACACATCATCTCGTGACTAACTCATTAGTCTTTTGCTTGCAAGGCTTATTATGATGTGTGTTACCGAGAGGGCCCAGAGATACCTCTCCGACACTCGGAGTGACAAATCCTAATCTTGATCTATGCCAACACCACGAATACTTTCAGAGACACCTGTAGAGCATCTTTATGATCACCCAGTTACGTTGTGACGTTTGATAGCACACAAGGTGTTCTTACGGTATTCGGGAGTTGCATAATCTCATAGTCATAGGAACATGTATAAGTCATGAAGAAAGCAATAGCAGTAAAACTAAACGATCATAGTGCTATGCTAACGGATGGGTCTAGTCCATCACATCATTCTCCTAATGATGTGATCCTGTTGATCAAATGACAACTCATGTCTATGGCTAGGAAACATAACCATCTTTGATCAATGAGCTAGTCTAGTAGAGGCATACTAGGGACATACTGTTTTGTCTATGTATCCACACATGTACTAACTTTCCGGTTAATACAATTCTAGCATGAATAAAAGACATTTATCATGATATAAGGAAATACAAATAACATCTTTATTATTGCCTCTAGGGCATATTTCCTTCAGATTACACGTCGATAGGGTTGAACAGAGGAGGCGGAATCCCACGGCATGGGAAGGTGACGGCGCATGACAACAACGGAAGCAGAGGCAGGCGCCTGCTGGTGGTAGACGGCAAGCGGCACGCGAAGCCGAACGTCGTGCTGCGGAAGCCGGCAACTTCTCGGGTCGACGGGGGCCGGGGCGAAGAGGAGGAAGAGGTCGAGGCTGATGGCCCTAGGGAGCAGGGCCGGCCATGTGCGGCGGCTCAGGGCGATGGGGGAGCGCCGGCGATGCCCTGGCTGTCCGCATGCAAATACTCGGAGTGGTGGGGGAGCGCCCAGGTCAGCGGCGCCATAGGGGCAGGAACGCGGGCTGCCGCCGGTTGGTGGAGTCTGGAGCAGCGGTGGGGGCGGGGCCGCCGGAGGCTTGCAGGGATGCCCTGCAGGGGCGGGGCCGCCAGCGTTGGGGGGAGTCGCCGGTGTCGGGGGCGGGGCACCGGAGCTGGGGGCGAAGAGAGACGAGGCACAGAGAGAGGTCGATGCTAGATGCATTCGAGAGAGAGAGAGGGAGCTCGCGCGGGGGGATAAGGTGAGAGAAAATCGGGGTGGGGTGGGGGCAGCGACAGGTTCGGTCGGGTGGGGACGGATGGAGTCATGGGGGTGCGTGCGTGGGTGGGGGCGTGCATCGGATCATTTGAGTGGGTGAGATGTGCGTCTAAGATCCTGCCACCTCATCGATCCGAGAGATCGATCCGCGAGGTGTGTTTCTTGCTTTGCTGTCATCAGTTTTTTTACAGACGGCAAAATATATCTTTGTCGTCATCTTTTTTTTTACAGACGGCAAAATATGTCTTTGCCGTCACCAGTTTTTTTTGCAGACGGCAAAATATGTATTTGTCGTTAGTCATCATTTGCCGTCAGGTTTATGACGGTGAAAAAATTTTGCCGTCTGCCCCGACGATTAGCTGACAGCAAAGTGGCTTCATTTCGGCAAAATAGCTGATTCCTGTAGTGATCAGTGGCATAATCAACTAGCGAGCAATAATAATAAATCTCCGATCACAATATGATATAACAAGATGGTATCTCGCTAGCCCTTTTTGATACCGCAAAACATAAATGCAGAGCACCTCTCAAGATCAAGGACTGTCTAGACATTGTAATTCATGGTAAAAGAGATCCAGTCATAGTCATACTCACTGTAAATTAATAGCAATGCATGCAAATGACAACGGTGCTCTCCAACTGGTGCTTTTTAATAAGTGGATAATGACTGATACGTCTCCAACGTATCTATAATTTTTTATTGTTCCATGCTATTATTTATGATGTTTTGGATGTTTAATGGGCTTTGTTATACACTTTTATATATTTTTGGGACTAACCTATTAACCCAAAGGCCCAGGCCAGATTGTTGTTTTTTTGCCTATTTCAGGGTTTTACAGAAAAGGAATATCAAACGGAGTCAGAACGGAATGTAACTTCGGGACATATATTTTTGGAGCAAAGTACGCACGGGAGACTTCAGAACCACGGAGTAGGGCACACGTGGCATCCATGAGAGTGGGGGGCGCGCCCCCTGCCTCGTGGGCCCCACGTTTGGCCCCGGCGCCCTCCTTCCTCATATATATACCTACGTACCCCGAAACCATCAGAACAACAGAGAAAACCTTAGTTGCATCGCCGCAACCTTCTGTTCCCGTGAGATCCCATCTTGGGGCCTGTTCCGGAGCTCCGCCGGAGGGGGGATCTACCACGGAGTGTTTCTATATCATCATCATCACCTCACCATGAGTTGTGAGTAGTTTACCACACACCTTTGGGTCCATAGCTAGTATCTAGATGGCTTCTTCTCTCTCTTTGGATCTCTATACCAAGTTCTCCTTGGTCTTCGAGGAGATCTATTCGATGTACTCTCTTTTTGCGGTGTGTTTGTCGAGATCCGATAAATTGTGGGTTTATGATCATGATTATCTATCAGAAAAATTTGATTCTTTTCTGAATTCTTTTATGTATGATTATAATATATCCTTGCAAGTCTCTTCGAATTATTGGTTTGGTTTGGCCTACTAGATCTATAGTTCTTGCAATGGGAGAAGTGCTTGGCTTTGGGTTCAATCTTGCAGTGTCCTTTCCCAGTGACAGTAGGGGCAGCAAGGCACTTATTGTATTGTTGCCATCGAGGATAAAAAGATGGAGTTTATATCATATTGTTCGAGTTTATCCCTCTACATCATGTCATCTTTCTTAAGGCGTTTCTCTATTCTCATGAACTTAATACTCTAGATGCATGTTGGATAGCGGTCGATGTGTGTAGTAATAGTAGTAGATGCCGAATCGTTTCAGTCTACTTGTTTCAGACGTGATGCCTATATATAATGATCATGCCTAGATAGTCTCATAAGTATTCGCTTTTCTATCAATTGCTCGACAGTAATTTGTTTACCCGCCGTAGAATTCTGCTATCATGAGAGAAGCCACTAGAGAAAACTATGGCCCCCGGGTCTATTCTCAACATATCAATCTACAATCTACTTTACTTTTCCACTTTTACTTTCCGTTCTTATATGCAAAAATACCAAAAATATCAAACTATCATATCTACCAGATCTCACTTTCGTAAGTGACCGTAAAGGGGTTGACAACCCCTTATCGCGTTGGCTGCGAAGTTCTTATTTTTTTGTGCAGGTGCGAGGAACTCGCGCGTGGTCTCCTACTGGATTGATACCTTGATTCTCAAAAACTGAGGGAAATACTTACGCTACTGTTCTACATCACCCTTTCCTCTTCCAGGGAATACAACGCAAGCTCGAGAAGTAGCAAGAAGAATTTTTGGCGCCATTGCCGAGGAGGCTTACGCAAAAGTCATATACCAAGTACCTATCACAAACTCTTATCCTTCGCATTACATCTATTTGCCTCTCGTTTTCCTCTCCCCCACTTCACCCTTGCGCTTCTATTTTCCCTTCTTCTTCCGTGTGTTTATCGTTCGCTTGCTTCTTGTCTGCTTGTGTGTTGGATTGCTTGCTTGTCACTATGGCTCAGAACAATACCAAATTGTGTGACTTCTCCAATACCAACAATAATGATTTTATTAGCACTCTAATTGCTCCTATTACCGATTTTGAATCTTGTGAGATCAATGCTGCTCTGTTGAATCTTGTCATGAAAGATCATTTTTCCGGCCTTCCTAGTGAAAATGCCGCTACCCATCTAAACAACTTTGTTGATTTGTGTGATATGCAAAAGAAAAGGGATACGGATAATGATACTGTTAAATTGAACTTATTTCCGTTTTCACTTAGAGATCGTGCTAAAACTTGGTTTTCTTCCTTGCCTAGAAATAGTATTGAGTCATGGAATAAGTGCAAAGATGCTTTTATCTCTAAGTATTTCCCTCCTGCTAAGATCATCTCTCTTAGAAATGATATTATGAATTTTAAGCAACTAGATCATGAGCATGTTGCACAAGCTTGGGAGAGAATGAAATTAATGATACGTAGTTTCCCTACACATGGTTTGAACTTATGGATGATTATTCAAAACTTTTATGCTGGCTCGAATTTTGCTTCTAGAAATCTTTTAGATTCGGCCGCAGGAGGCACTTTCGTGGAAACTACCTTAGGAGAAGCTACCAAACTCCTAGATAATATTATGGTTAATTATTCTCAATGGCACACCGAAAGATTTACTAGAAAAAAGTGCATGCTATTGAAGAGATTAGTGTTTTGAGTGGAAAGATGGATGAACTTATGAAATTATTTGCTGCTAAGAGTGCTTCTTATAATCCTAATGATATGCCTTTATCCACGTTGATTGAAAATAATAATGAATCTTTGGATGTGAATGTTTTTGGAAGGAATAATTTTGGTAACAATGCTTATAAAGGAAACTTTAATACTAGGCCTTTTCCTAGTAATTCCCCTAATAATTATGGAAATTCCTACAATAACTCTTATGGAAAGATGCCTTCTGAATTTGAAACTAGTGTTAAGGAGTTTATGAATTCGCAAAATAGTTTCAATGCTTTGCTTGAAGAATAATTGCTTAAGATTGATGAATAGGCTAGAAGTGTGGATAGAATTACTCTTGATGTTGATTCTTTGAAACTTAGATCTATCCCACCTAAGCATGATATCAATGAGCCTCTCAATGCCATGAGAATTTCCATTGATGAATGCAAGGAAAGAACCGCTAGGATGCGTGCTAAAAGAGAGAATTATATAAAAGCGTGTTCTTCTAGTTATCATGAAAATAAAGTTGAAGATCTGAAAGTTATTGATGTGTCTCCTATTAGATCCTTGTTTTCTAGTATGAATATTGATAAATATGGATTTGGAGATGAGTCTACTTTAAGGTGTCCCAATGATTCGGAATTTTTAGATCTTGATGCTAAAATTGTTAAAATTGGGATTGAAGAGGTTAAAATTTTGCATAGTGATGAACCCACTACTTTGGATTTCAAGGGATTCAATTATGATAATTGCTCATTGATTGATTGTAGTTCCTTGTTGCAATCCGTACTAAACTCTCCGCATGCTTATAGTCAAAATAAAGCTTTTACCAAACACATAGTTGATGCTTTGATGCAATCTTATGAAGAAAAACTTGAATTAGAAGTTTCTATCCCTAGAAAGCTTTATGTGAGTGGGAACCTACTATTAAATTTAAAATTAATGATCATGAATGCTTTGCTATGTGTGATTTGGGTACAAGTGTTTCCACTATACCAAAAACTTTGTGTGATTTGTTAGGTTTCCATGAGCTTGATGATTGTTCTTTAAATTTTCCTCTTGCGGATTCTACCATTAAGAAACCTATGGGAAGGATTAATGGTGTTTTTATTGTTGCCAATAGGAATTATGTGCCCGTAGATTTGATTGTTCTTGATATAGATTGCAATCCTTCATGTCCTATTATTCTTGGTAGACCTTTCCTTAGAACGATTGGTGCAATTATTGATATGAAGGAAGGAAATATTAGATTCTAATTTCTGTTAAGGAAAGGCATGGAACACTTTCCTAGAAAGAAAATTAAATTACCATATGAATCTATTATGAGAGCCACTTATGGATTGCCTTCCAAAGATGGCAATACCTAGATCTACCCATGTATCGTGCCTAGCTAGGGGCGTAAAACGATAGCGCTTGTTGGGAGGCAACCCAATTTTTTTAGTTTTTGTTTTTTCTTTTGTTTAGGAATAAATATTGCATCTAGATTCTGTTTGGATGTGGTTTTATGTTTTAATTAGTGTTTGTGCCAAGTAGAACCTTTGGGAAGACTTGTGTGAAGTTTATATGATCTTGCTGTGAAAAACAGAATCGTTAGGGCTCGCTAGAATGGTCACCAGATTTTACTGGAGTGTGCTATTTAGTTGAATCTATTTGCAGATGATTAATAGACAAATTCCTCACGTTTAACAATTTATTTCAATTTTTTGGAGTTACAGAAGTATGCGGAAGTTACAGATTACTACAGACTATTCTGTTTTTGACAGATTCTGTTTTTCGTGTGTTGCTTGCTTATTTTGATGAATCTATGAGTAGTATTGGGGAGTATGAATCATAGAGAAGTTGGAATACTGTAGGTTTAACACCAATATAAAAAAAGAATGAGTTCATTATAGTACCTTTGAATAGTGGTTTGTTTTCTTATACTAACGGAGCTCACGAGATTTTTGTCTAAGTTTTGTGTTGTGAAGTTTTCAAGTTTTGAGTATTGCTTTGATGTACTATGGAACAAAGAGTGGCAAGAGCCTAAGCTTTGGAATGCCCAAGGCACCCCAAGGTAAAATTCAAGGACAACCAAAAGCCTAAGCTCAGGGATGCCCCGGGAAGGCATCCCTTCTTTCGTCTTCATCTATCGGTAACTATACTCAGAGCTATATTTTTCTTCACCACATGATATATGTTTTAGTTGGAGCGTCATGTACAATTTGAGTCCTTTCTTGTTAGTTTGCCACAATTATCCTTGCTGGACACACCTTTTTGAGAGAGATAAATATGGCCTAGGAATTGTTAGAACACACTATATGCTTCACTTGTATCTTTTGAGTTGAATAGTTTTGCTTTAGTGATTCCCGTAGCATGCACGTATGGTGAACCGCTATGTGACGAAGTTAGAGCATGAGGTATTTGTAGAGTATCATCCTTTGTGTGGAGGTCAGGGCCGTGCAATGGTTAACTCCTACCAACCTCCCCCCTAGGAGCATGCGTTGATTGCTTTTTTCGATGACTAGTAAATTTTTGCAATAAGTATATGAGTTATTATGACTAATGTTGAGTCTATGGATTATACGCACTCTCACCCTTCCACCATTGCTAGCCTCTCTCGTACCGCACAACTTTCGCCGGTACCATACACCCACTATATACCTTCCTCAAAACAGCCACCATATATCTTCCTCAAAACAGCCACCATACCTACCTATCATGGCATTTCCATAGCCATTCTGAGATATATTTCCATGCAACTTTCCACCGTTCCGTTCATATGACACGCTTCATATTGTCATATTGCCATGCATGATCATGTAGTTGACATCGTATTTGTGGCAAAGCCACCATTCATAACTTTTCATACATGTCACTCTTGATTCATTGCACATCCCGGAGGCATTCAAATAGGTTCATACTTTGTTCTAGTATCGAGTTGTAATATCGAGTTGCAATATTTAGTTGTAAATCAATATAAGTGTGATGATCATCATTATTAGAGCATTGTCCCAAGTGAGGAAAGGCCGAACAAAAGAAAGGGCCCCTCCAAAAAAATAATAAAAAAGAAAAGAAAAAAGGGACAATTGCTACTATCTTTTCCACACTTGTGCTTCAAAGTAGCACCATGTTCTTCATGATAGAGAGTCTCATGTTTAGTCACTTTCATATACTAGTGGGAATTTTCGGCTTGTATATTCCAACGATGAGCTTTCTCAAATGCCCTAGGTCTTCGTGAGCAAGCAAGTTGGATGCACACCCACTTAGTTTCTTTTGTTGAGCTTTCATACATTTTTAGCTCTAGTGCATCCGTTGCATGGCAATCCCTACTCACTCACATTGATATCTATTGATGGGAATCTCCATAGCCCCTTGATACGCCTAGTCGATGTGAGACTATATCCCTCCTTTTTGTCTTCTCCACAACCACCACTCTATTCCGCATAGTTCTATATCCATGGCTCACGCTCATGTATTGCGTGAAAGTTGAAAGGTTTGAAAGAATGGAGTATGAAAACAAGTGCTTGGATGAAACCGGGGTTGTGCATGATATGAATATTTTGTGTGATGAAGAGGGAGCATAGCCAGACTATATGATTTTGTAGGGATAACTTTCTTTATTCATAGTATTTTGAGAAGACATGATTGCTTTGTTAGTATGCTTGAAGTATTATTATTTATTATGTCAATATGGACTTTTGTCTTGAATCTTTCAGATCTGAACATTCATGCCAGAATTAAGAGAATTACATTGAAAACTATGTTGGTTAGTATTCCACATCAGGAAATTCTATTTTTATCATTTACCTACTCGAGGACGAGCAGGAATTAAGCTTGGGGATGCTTGATACGTCTCCAATGTATCTATAATTTTTGATTGTTCCATGCTATAATTTATGATGTTTTGGATATTTAATGGGCTTTTTTATACACTTTTATATTATTTTTGGGACTAACCTATTAACCCAAAGGCCCAGTCCAGATTGCTGTTTTTTTTGCCTATTTCAGGGTTCTACAGAAAAAGGAATATCAAACGGAGTCCAAACGGAATGAAACTTCGGGAGAGATATTTTTGGAGCAAAATACGCACGGGAGACTTGAGGACCACGGAGTAGGGCACACGTGGCGTCCACGAGGGTGGGGGGGCCCACGTTTGCCCCCCGCTGCCCTCCTTCCTCCTATATATACATACGTACCCCGAAACCATCAGAACAACAGAGAAAACCCTAGTTCCACCGCCACAACCTTCTGTTCTCATGAGATCCCATCTTGCGGCCTGTTCCGGAGCTCCACCGGAGGGGGGATCTACCACGGAGTGCTTCTACATCATCATCAACGCCTCACCATGAGTTGTGAGTAGTTTACCATAGACCTTCGGGTCCATAGCTAGTATCTAGATGGCTTCTTCTCTCTCTTTGGATCTCAATACCAAGTTCTCCTTGGTCTTCGAGGAGTTCTATTCGATGTAGTATCTTTTTGCAGTGTGTTTGTTGAGATCCGCTGAATTGTGGGTTTATGAGCAAGATTATCTATGCGAAATATTTGGTTCTTTTCTGAATTCTTTTATGTATGATTATAATATCCTTGCAAGTCTCTTCGAATTATTGGTTTGGTTTGGCCTACTAGATCTATAGTTCTTGCAATTGGATAAGTGCTTGGCTTTGGGTTCAATCTTCCGGTGTCCTTTCCCAGTGACAGTAGGGGCAGCAAGGCACGTATTGTATTGTTGCCATCGAGGATAAAAAAATGGTGTTTATATCATATTGTTTGAATTTGTCCATCTACATCATCTCATCTTGCTTAAGGCGTTACTCTGTTCTTATGAACTTAATACTCTAGATGCATGCTGGGTAGTGATCGATGTGTGGAGTAATAGTAGTAGATGCAGAATCGTTTCGGTCTACTTGTTTCGGATGTGATGCCTATATATAATGATCATGCCTAGATAGTCTCATAAGTATTCCCATTTCTATCAATTGCTCGACAGTAATTTGTTTACCCGCCGTAGAATTCTGCTATCATGAGAGAAGCCACTAGAGAAAACTATTGCCCCCGGGTCTATTCTCAACATATCAATCTAAAATCTAATTTACTTTTCTGCTTTTACTTTCTGTTCTTATATCCAAAAATACAAAAAATATCAAACTATCATATCTATCAGATCTCACTTTTGTAAGTGGCCGTAAAGGGATTGATACCTTGGTTCTCAAAAACTCAGGGAAATACTTATGCTACTGTGCTGCATCACCCTTTCCTCTTTGAGGGAATACAACGGAAGCTCGAGAAGTAGCAATGACTCAACATAAAAGTAAATAGATAGTGAAAGATCGTGGATGTCGCCTAGAGGGGGGGGGGTGAATAGGCGCTTTAAAATAATTACGGTTTCGGCTTGAAGAAATGCGGAATAAACCTAGCGGTTAATTTGTCAAGCACAAAACCTACAACAACTAGGCTCACCTATGTGCACCAACAACTTATGCTAAGCAAGATAAACAACTAGGAGATAGCAAGATATATGACAAGAAACAATATGGCTATCACAAAGTATAGTGCATAAGTAAAGGGCTCGGGTAAGAGATAACCGAGGAACGCGGAGACGACGATGTATCCCGAAGTTCACACCCTTGCGGATGCTAATCTCCGTTTGGAGCGGTGTGGAGGCACAATGCTCCCCAAGAAACCACTAGGGCCACCGTAATCTCCTCACGCCCTCGCACAATTCAAGATGCCGTGATTCCACTAAGGACCCTTGAGGGCGGTCACCTAACCCGTACAAATGGCAACCCTTGGGGGCAGTCACCGAACCCGTACAAAATGCTCGGGGCGATCTCCACAACCTAATTGGAGACCCCGACGCTTGCCCGGAGCTTTGCACCACAATGATTGAGCTCCGAACACCACAAGGTTGGGGCTATCTCCCCAACGACACCACGAAGCTTCACCACAATGGAATATGGCTCCGAGGTGACCACAACCGTCTAGGGCACCCAAGCACCCAAGAGGAACAAGCTTAAGGGTACCAAGCACCCAAGAGTAATAAGCTTCTCAACTTGTAACTTCCATGTATCACCGTGGAGAACTCAAACCGATGCACCAAATGCAATGGCAAGGGCACACGGAGTGCCCAAGTCCTTCTCTCCCAAGTCCCACCGAAGCAACTAATGCTAGGGAGGGAAATGAGAGGAAGAACAAGAAGGAGAACACCAAGAGCTCCAAGATCAAGATCCAAGGGGTTCCCCTCAGCTAGAGGAGAAAGTGATTGGTGGAAATGTGGATCTAGATCTCCACTCTCTTTTCCCCCCAAAACTAGCAAGAATCCATGGAGGGATTGAGAGATAGCAAGCTCGAAGAAGGTCAACAATGGGGGAAGAACACGAGCTCAAAAGATTGGGTTCATTGGGGCAGAAGAGCCCCTTTTATAGGTGGGGAAAAATCCAACCGTTATGCTCACAGCCCGCACAGAGCGGTACTACCGCTAGGGCAGTAGAACCCCTTTGAAAAACAAATAGCGAGGAGGCAAAATGGTCAGAAGAACCGTCGGAGCGGTAGTACTGCTTGACCTCACGGTACTACCGCTACGGGTAGCGGTACTACTGCTAAGGGTAGCGGTACTGCTGCTTGCGAGCGGTACTAAAAAATTACATCCGTGCCAACCACCGCTGTACTTGTGACGAGTTTTTGGTCCCGAGCGGAAATAGCCACGGAAGTAGCCGCGGTAATAATGCTCCAAGCGGTAGTACCGCTCCCGAAAGCGGTAGTACCGCTCCCAAAAGCGGTAGTAAAAAATTACTTCCGCTCCAACCCACGGTAGTACCGCTGCAGCCTTTTCAGTACACCAAAATGACAATAACTTTTGCATACGGACTCCGAATTCGATGAAACCAAGTTTGTTGGAAAGCTAGCGACAAGGGCTAACACAATCTTGATAGAAATATCAATAAGAAGCAACTTAGAAAAGTCCCATAAGAAAATGGTGAGAACCCTTCCTCGGATAAGACCGGTAAAACCTCCAACACCGAAAACATCATAGAAGACACATGTGAACTCCGTTTCCGATGAAATCAAGCTTGTCATCAAGATGACCATAAGCTCTAAGACTCACAAAGAGGACCAAACAAGAACCAAGAAACATGATGCAAGGATGCAATGGTTTGAGCTCTCTACTAACGATACGATCAGGCTACCAACTTGAGAGCCCCCCTTGATAGTACGGCAAACGATCCTATAATCCGGTCTCCCAACTACCACCACGAGACCGGTAAAATAGAAAACCTATCAAGGGCAAACCTTTGCTTTGCACAAAGTCCACTTGAGCTAGATGTAGACGAGCTTGACTTCCTCAAGTTGGACCACCTTTCTTGATTGCGTTGTCTCGGTGAAGACTAGTAGATTGCTCCCCCATACTCCACTATGGGTGAGCCACTCTTTGGCATATCTTCAGAAGTCCATTGTCACCACAATGGACGGCAAGCTTCAAGAACTTGATCTTTCGTGATGCTCCACTTGAACTTGCACACGGCAACCTAACCCCACAAAGAACTCTCACGAAGACCATGGGTTAGTACACAAAGCGTGATTGACAATGCTTACCATACCATAGGATTGCTTGATCCCTCTCGGTACATCTTCTACACTTTGTGTGTTGATCAACTTGATTCATTCTTTGACTTAGTTTTGATCAACCTTGAATCTTTCCAACTCTCTTCATTTGGATGATGTCTTGAAGGTAAACATGAATGATCACAAACTCTTCTTCTTCAAGACATGCTTGCAATAAGCTCAACACCCACAAGACCAATCTTTGGATAATTCCTTAATAGCACCTTGGTCATCACAAACTCTCCTTGAAACCAACAAATGAACTCCAAGAAAAGCCTATGGACAAACCCTTCAAATATAACTCAAGGCAACCAATAGTCCATAGAGATTGTCATCAATTACCAAAACCAAACATGGGGGCACCGCATGTTCTTTCAGATAGGCCCTTCGCAGAGGGAAGCAGGGATTTGTAGAGGTGCCAAATCTCGAGTTTTGAAATAGAGATTAATAATATTTTGAGTGGCATACTTTCATTGTCATCATAACTACCAAGATTTCTCGATATCTTCCATGCTACACACATTATAGGCGGTTCCCAAACAGAATGGTAAAGTTTATACTCCCCCGCCACCAACAAGCATACTCCACAGCTGGCCCGAAACAACGGGTACCGTCCATACAAACAACTGTCCTGGGGGAGTTTTGTTTAATTATTTTGATTTGATTTGAGCATGGGACTGGGCATCCCGGTTACCGACCATTTTCTCGTGAATGATGAGCGGAGTCCACTCATCATGAGAATAACCCACCTAACATGGAAGATATAGAAAGCCCTAGTTGATACATGAGCTATTCGAGCATACATAACAAAATTTCATTTGAAAGTTTAGAGTTTGGCACATACAAATTTAATTGGAACGGCAGGTAAATACCGCATATAGGAAGGTATGGTGGACTCATATGGAATAACTTTGGGGTTTATGGAAGTGGATGCACAAGCTGTATTCCTGCTTAGTACAAGTCAAGGCTAGAAAGAGACTGGGAAGCGACCAGCTAGAGAGCGACAACAGTCATGAACATGCATTATGATTAATCAACAATGAGTGCAAGCATGAGTAGGATATAAATCACCATGAACATAAATATCGTGAAGGCTATGTTGATTTTGCTTCAACTACATGCGTGAACATGTGCCAAGTCAAATCACTCGAATCGTTTAAAGGAGGATACCACCCTATCACACCACATCACAACCATTTTAATAACATGTTGGCACGCAAGGTAAACCATTATAAACTCCTAGCTAATTAAGCATGGCATGAGCAAATATAATCTCTAATTGTCATCTGAAACATGTTTAATTCATAATAGGCTGAGTCAGGAATGATGAACTAATCATATTTACAAAAACAAGATAGGTCGAGTTCATACCAGCTTCTCCACTAGTAGATAAAGGGGGATCAGACCCGGTTCATCTGGGCCTTTAGCCCCGGTTCTGGAACTGGGACAAGAGGGTCGGTACTAATGCTCTGACCCTTTAGTCCCGGTTCAATCCAGAACGGGGGCAAAAGGGTGTCCACGTGGCCTGTGCACCGAGTCCAGGCAGGAGGGGCTTTAGTCCCGGTTGGTGGTACCAACCGGGACCAAAAGGCATCCACGCGTCAGCATTTCTGTGGCTGTGGTTTTTGTTTTTTTTTTTTGAAAGGGGAGGGGGGTTTTAGGTTTTGGGGGTTAATTTAGGTGTTTCATATATTGTGTTAGCTAGCTAATTAATAGAGAGAAGTGTTCTCTCTTATGTCCGTGCTTGGTCGACGCTACATACTACACATACGTATATAGAGAGGACTAGAGTCATGCTAGCTAGCTAGCTAGGTGCTAGCTACTAAGCAAACGAAGGAACAGAAGATCTCGTATAATCAACATATATATATATATATGCATACAGAGAGAAGTAATATCGACCACCTCTCCTTCTCCGAGAGATTGGTCAAACAACAAGTTCTCGTATATCTATCCGAAACTACCGGGCACATATATACAATAATTATCTCTTACAAAAATAATCTCCTAACACATGGATGCATGGTCCACATAGTATTCTCCGTCTTCAGCGATCACGTGTTCAAGGAAGAATGCCGCCAATTCCTCTTGAATTGCTCGCAGACGATCTGGTGTTAGGAGTTCATCCCGCATCCGAAACATCTAATTTGAAGTAGGGGGTCAATACATGAAATGATGCTATAAATTTGTGAATATTATTGATTGCTTACGCACTTCAAATTGTTCATCAGTGTAGCCCCGCTCACAGGTCGTGTGGCGGATGGACTCGCAAATGTAGTATCCACAATAATCATTCCCGGGTTCCTGCCACAACCACTTTACAAGAAATAGAGGTCAATCAAACTGATAAGCAAGAATGCCAAATTGGTATTGATGAAACTAGCGCTTGAATCAAGATATAGGAGATGCGCACGCGGAACATGCTACTATATAGTACTTACTTTCGGGTATCTAAATTGTAGCTTCTTCGGCAGTCCCGGAGCTTTTTTGGTGAATTTTTTCCAAGCCCTGCCAGACAAAGGAAACAATTAGTTGATATCAGAAATGAAGTTGCTGATATATATGCATGGTGGATAATATTGATCGATTTAACTTACCTGGCTAGCATTTGAGTCATGTCCGCATACTCCTCGGGATCTTTACGTTTAGAGTCGAAGACAGTTACTATTCCCTTCTCAAGCTTAATCTCTAAGAGAATATAGTGGAAGCTGCGCACGAATGCATGAGATCATCAATTACATCACTATAAACTTGACTGATATATAAGGGAAACCAAATATGCACAAGACATTAACACTCACTTGAAGTTGTAAGGAAAGAGTATTATATCTTTGTTTTCATTTACCACCAACGATCGTAGCAAGTTGGTCTCGATATCGTCGGGACGCAATTTAACCTCGGTTGCATCTATGAGGTATGTGTTAATAAACCCAATATCACCTACTTGTCTTTTCTTCAATTCGACGATCTTCAATCTGCATAATATAGTGAGGATAATTATAAATACATGCAATGAAGATCAGCTATATAGAGAGACTTAATGACAGAAGTAGTACTACTTACAGACAGTAGCAGGTGACCGTTGCTTTATCGAGGGCCAATTGATTGAAAAATTGATAGAACTCCTCAAATGGAACAGGCAACAGGTCAATTCCAACGAGGTCATGCTCCGGTTTAACTCTCAAATACAAGTTATTCCTCCCCCCAGACTCTCTGCAGATTTTCATGTACCAATCATGCAATCTTCGCATATTCGTTGATAGAGATCTTTCATTTTTGACGAGAGGCTTTTTGTACTCGTATCTTTCTATCTGCACGTCCATGAAATCATAGTTTACATCGTCGGACGCGTAATCTGCAAGATTGGTATAACCGGGCACCATCCTCGGATCATTAGCGACCATGTCGCTAGACACCTTGAGCGGGGGGCACGATTGGTTCGCTTGTTCGCCGAGCTGGGCAATTTGTTTCCCAGCTCGCCCTTCTGCTAACCTCTGATCACTTTTTGTACTTCCGGACCGCTTGGCATCTTGAAATGTCTTTTGAATAATGCGGTCATAGTTGCCCTTCGGCTTACTTTTCGCTGGTTGCTTCAGGGCAGCAAGTGTGCGCTTTGCTTTCACCGCATCTATCTTCTCCTCCGGAGGTGGATGTCTCTGTGCTTTCAACCCTTCAAAAAAGTCCTTCACTTCGCCTTCAGCGATCTTCGTGTTTTCCTCGTCGGACCTCTCGTACGGTAACTTCTCTAGAGGCGTGAGAGAAGGACCGAATCTGCATCGCCTCCCGCCTCTGGCTGTACTGGTAGACGTCGCCGGACCAGACGAAGCGGATGTCTTTTTTACTTGCTTAGGCGCCGGAGCAGGAGCAGCCGGAGCGGCGGCAGGTCTCTTCCGCCCTTGCTGATTAGGCGAAGGAGGAGCTGGCTGTCTGCTCGGGCGCGCCGGCGGCGAAGGA
This sequence comes from Secale cereale, assembly GCA_902687465.1. Lineage (NCBI taxonomy): Eukaryota > Viridiplantae > Streptophyta > Magnoliopsida > Poales > Poaceae > Secale > Secale cereale. The sequence goes on along the minus strand of LR738710.1, from coordinate 800,299,585 downwards.
GGCGGAGTGCCGCCACGCGCCGGCGGCGAAGGAGGCGGTGTGCCGCCACGCGCCGGAGAAGGAGCCGGAGTGCCCTGATGGTCACTCGCCGGAGAAGGAGCCGGAGTGCCCTGATGGTCACTCGCCGGAGGAGGAGGCGGTGGAGGAGGCGGAGTGCCCTGACTCGTCGTCGGAGGAGGAGGAGGCGGAGGCGTCCAGTTCAGAATGTTGATTAGGTCCTTCCGCCATAGGCATGGAGTCTTCAGTGAAGAACCCAGCCGAGTCTCCCGTTCACCGGTAGGGTGGTCAAGCTGGAGCTCCTCAAATCCCTCCGTTATTTCGTCGACCATCACCCTAGCATATCCTTCTGGAATCGGCAGGCAGTGAAAAGTGTCGTCTGGTCCAGAAGGATAAACAGAGCCAGCAGCCGCCTTGACCTTCAGATTCATCCACTGTGCCATAAGGTGGCAATTTTGTGCCTGCGTGATAGCATCCATAGGATTCCTGGCAGTAGCCGTCAAGGCAAGCTCTGGCTGAAGCAGCTCGGTGGAAGCCACGCTGCTTCTCCGCTGAGATGGCGGGGTAGCTTCGGGGGAAGCTTCGGCAATTCTTTCCCGATCTGCTTCCCGTTCCTCTATCGCTTGTATTCTGGCCCGCAGCGCCTGGATTTCGGTCATCTCCATTTTCTTCCTCCTGTCGTGGCATTTGTAGCCTCCTGCGTCCGGAAACCCAGCACGCCACGGAAGGGAGCCTGGCGTGCCTCGTGTCCGTCCAGGGTGCTCAGGATTCCCGAGGGCCATTGTCAGCTCGTCGTTCTCTCTGTCGGGGATGAACGTCCCTGCATGCGCTGCTTTGATATACTGCCGCATCTTCCTGAGTGGTGTTTCCAATTGCTTGTCCGTCCAAATGCACCACCCTGTTACAGGGTCCAAGGATCCGCCAGCCCCGAAGAACCAAGTCCGGCAACGTTCTGGCCAGTGCATTGTCTCTGGTTCGATCCCTTTCTGAAGCAGATCATTCTCAGCCCTGGCCCACTTAGGCCGGGCTACGAGGTAGCCGCCCGACCCCGTGCGATGGTGATGCATCTTCTTTGCAGCATTTATTCGGTTTGTCTCCGACATCTTCTGACTCTTTTCCGACTTCTTATGGGCCACAAATGCGGGCCAGTCAACTTTGATCTTCTCATATATGCCCACGAATTTTGGAGTCGTTTTCTCTCTGACAAACGTATTTAGTTTTTTCTTCCATGCCCTGAATTGGTCTGCCATCTTCGAAAGTGCAGCAGACTTGATTAAGTCCTCTATAACTGGCTTCGCCGGATCAACCTCTCGCGGTAGGACGAAGTTTGACTTCAGCTCAGTCCAAAGATCTTCTTTCTGCATATCAGTGACATAAGTCACTTGAGCGTCTTTTGCAGCCGGCTTTAACCATTGATGGATGCTGATCGGGATCTTGTCCCTAACCAGAACCCCGCACTGATTAACAAATGCGTTCTTTGTGCGGATGGGTGCAATCGGCTCGCCGGAGCGCGAGATTTCTGAGATCTCAAACTTTTCATCCGGCCTCAACTTTTTCTTCGCTCCTCGTCTCTTTACCGAAGATTTGCTCGATCCGGAGGGCTAGAAAAGGAACAAAGACGAGAGTTAATGAATGAATCAATTAACTAGTCAGCACATGCTTAACTAACATATATACCTCCTGGCCGGACTCGGTTCGGTCACCGGAGCCAGCATCACGGTCTCCTTCTTGCACCGGCATTAGGTCACCGGAGCCGTCCTCACGGTCTACTTCTTCCATGTGCATTGGGTCACCGAATTCATCAATATCATAGCCTAGATCTTCCAGCCGCAGCTCTTGTTCGACCTGCTCATCGGTGTCGTTGAGAAACGACCTGACGGCATTTTGTCCGTCTGCGATTATGTCCATCAACATCGCTTCTTGTGCTAGGTCTCGGGTGTTGTCGTCCATTGTTTCTACAAATATTTACAACATGCCAATTATTATTCAAACATGACAGATGGATATATTAATGGCAAAC